>JAAXCT010001383.1:0-183564 GCA_012490785.1 Eragrostis nindensis
ACAATCTCTGTCCAACAAGTCCTGTTGCATGACATATATGATAACCGAAGATAATATTTTTATTTGATATTTTGTGTCTCCGCAGAGATGAAGAAACTTCAGCGATCGTTCTGGATGCAATAAAGCGTTTAGCAGAAATTCCTAAAGGATCTGTGAGTCCAATATTTCCTCTTTGAAGTATTGAATATTTTATTCATTTTGATGGGGTCATGGCTGTTACTGATATTTTGTTCCTGTTTAGGAAACCATATTCCCATCAGATGGTCAAAAGCCTGTGCAATTTGACAAAGTGGCAGCTCAGTCATCCTCGATGGTATGGCCTTTCGTGTCCATTCTTCTTGTTGAACCATAAGTGAATTGCCCACCTTTCCCCATCAGCTTAGGCTGGTGGGTGAAGTTGGTTGGTGCATGCAACTTAACATGGTATCAGAGCCAGAGGTCTTGAGTTCAAGTCCTGGTGACCGCATATTCCGCTGCGCCGCTCCTATTTCCACGTTTGCGCCCACGAGAGCTGCATGTGAGGGGGAGTGTTGAACCATAAGTGAATTGCCCACCTTTCCCCATCAGCTTAGGCTGGTGGGTGAAGTTGGTTGGTGCATGCAACTTAACACTTCTGAAATGCACCTTGTAGAACTAAGCCGTGCCGTTCTGGAGAAATGCAAGTCCACATGAAGCAAAAAACTGAACCGCAGTGCTTTAAAACAAACCAGTTAGTTAGTGGTGCTTCCAGTCCACTCCATTTGTTTAGGTCATCAAGATCCACAATGCTCATATTTGATCATCACTTTTATTGTGGTGTTAACTACATACTATCAAATTTTGATATTACAAAAGTGCATAGAAGTGTTTTTGACAAGCAATCTAGTATTGCAGTTTGATTGCACACATCCTAGGATAGCAGAGTTTCGGCTCTGTTTTTAACTTAATCCGAGCACTTTGCACTTTGCACATCATCTTCCACTAGCAAATGCTTATGCATGTTCCCTTCTCTCTGATGCTAACAAAATAAGCTATTGTAATAGAGCTGAACTTTCATATATGCTGTAAGATGCCCTTCACAACGTCATCACATGACTATTATTCATGTTTCTCACTACTGTAGGCACGGATTCGTATTCTATCTTTGATAGCTAAGCTCTTCACTGTTTCAAGTTATACTGCGACTGCCATTCGAGACTCAAACCTTCTCAGCTTATTTGAAGACGAAATAAGGGATAGAAAAGACATGCTTAAAACACTGAGTGCATTGGAGGTCCTCTATGAGGTAAAAGGATAGTCCTGTTCTGTTCATCTGTACGACTTTATGTTTGGCTTGTGTTCTTAGTTTTTTGTTGTGAAAACTTGCTTTATGTATACATCTTTCAGAAAAGAATATTGTCCTTGACTCTATTTTCCCACTGAGAAGGGGCCTTATCCCTTAAGGTTGTAGAGCGATACATAGGAAACAGTGACGGATGCAACATTGGAACTTTGGTATTCCCAAGCCAGTAAGGCAATAAAAAAAAAGAAGAAACCAAGAGGAATAGTCTTGGCTGTCTTCGTAGCATTCCAGTCGCTCAGGGAAGTGAACGCACGCAGGCCTTGCATTTTTGGTCGTTTTGCATGTAGGCCCAGCAAAGTTCAGAATTCTATTTTGCAATTTTCCAATTACACAACTACACTGCTGTACCTAGTAAAAAATTTGGCAAAATTGTTGGGTATTCCTAAGCAACCAGCTGCGTCTGTCACTGAAATGAAAGATAATAATGCAGGTTAGGATATTTATATGGAACGAGCCTGTTTTTGGCTTTATGTGATTGTGTGATGGGATTCATCATAATCTTCAAGGCCGTGCTTCAACTGCAAAAGACTTGCCATTGTTATTTTTATTTACATGCCAAGGGAAACCAGTGTCATAGTTTCATTATCATTGTAGGTTCTTTCTTTGCTAGTCATTACTTGTCAGTTTGAAACGAAGTTATGGCAGGCATTGGTGTTTTAATATGTTATACTAGTGATCGCGATCAATGGATTTCAAGATTCTGTATTTTCTGGCAGAAGTTATATATTTTGATTAATTACTTCTACAACAATGCAGCTCGTGGAACACCCTCACAGCAATATCTTTCTGCTGAAGACCAACTTGCTTCAACTTACAATCGATGTGATCAAGTACTTGTCTTGTGCTTCTACATCTTTATTTTTGCTTCTGTTACTTTCGGCCATTTTGTTGTGCCTTATTTTTGGTCTTTCTGTGCAGTGATTCCTCAGCTGATTCTATTATACGTTCAAGGGCAGCATTAATTAGCGGGAGGCTTCTTTCTTCAGCTGATGCTTTCACAGTGATAGATCACTCTTGTAAGTGTAGTGTATTTCAGCTGTTGAACTCTGTTTACTGGTTATGTGACAGCTTCAAGCATCGCAAAATTTGGTCTATGTCAATTGTTCATGATGTTAGTTTTTTCCCCCTATTTTTACTTTCATTGCTTTGTAGGAGTACATAGTGGTTCTGTACTCATATCAATTACGTATGAAGTATTGAGGAATGTTGACAACCAATTCTTTTGTTTTTGATGGCACCTTTACTATGAAAGTCACTGGTTCAGATTACATACGTTTTATCCATCCAAACGTCATCAGGGGTCTTCAATGGTTAGATAGATGTGCTAATAAATATTTTCCCCATGTTAGGTGTTACAAATCTGCTCCTGGCCATTGACAAAATATTGAAGATGGAAGAAAGCCATAATGCTGATGAAATTGAGAGTGCATTGGAGACCTTGGGTCTGATTGGTACAAGTAAGTCATGCTTCCACTTGATAACTGCAATCTCCACCAGACTGTGATGAAGAAACAGAACACTTCTTTATTAGCCGTTACCTTACTGTTTTTTTGTTTGACATTATAGCAACACAAGGAGCACATTTCTTGTTCACATCATCAAATGTTGTTAGACATGTGGTAGAATCGTCCTTTGGCCGGCAGGGCAGAGGTAGACAGCTGGTAAGTTTGTCTGCTTATTTCTTCTTCTACTAATACGCTTTTTTAAGACTTGAAGTCAGGCAGTCATAAACTGCCCTCTTATGATATATAATATATTTCCAGGCTGCGTTGCATGCTTTCGGGAGCATATGCGGTGTTGATAGGCAAGAGGACCAAATGAAACTCGATGGTCAAACTGAAGAGCGCTTAAAGCGTTTGGTCTACACAACTGCAGCAAACAGCCCAAAACTAAGACCTTCGGTTAGTAGCCACAACTTTTCTAGTTCTGTCCGCCTGTCTTATCTTAATTGCTTATCAATGTAATCTGTCTTTCTTAACAGTAAGTTTAATTATCTGATCGTGCTTAATTGTTGGTCAGGCTCTTCTTCTATCAATTCTACAACAAGATCCAGATATTCGGATAGCTGTAAGCAGCTGATAATCGCTAAATTTTCTTTTGTATTTTTCAGTAACTTGATAGGACTATGCTAACATACACCATTGAATATTTTCAGGGCTATAGGGTAATATCAGGACTGGTTGTCCGAGACTGGTGCCTAAGGGAAGTCTGTTCAAATTCAGAGATAATCAGATTTGTTACAGATCCAACAGTGGAGACAACCAAACTAGGTTAGAAATTAACTGGTTTCAACAAGAGCTATGCAGTGTGATGTTTTTTTTAGCATTTGTAGATTCTTTTTTTTTTGGCAACATGGTGCCGTGCTTATTTATTTGCTATTGTAGGCATGGAAGCACGGTACAACTGCTGTGTGGCCATCAACAAGGCCTTATCATCTTCACATCTTCTTCATGAAGCCAGTCTTTCTGAACTTATTGGAAAGGTACGCTCAATCGGGTCCAGGGTATGTCAATTCAGTAATTCAAATGTTGAATGTTAACCATCAAAACATAAAATTTGTTGCAGTTGAACGATGCAGTGAGGCGGGGTCCTTACCTGTCTGAAAGGAAGCGCAAGGAGGCAATGCCAGTGGTTGATACTGCGGAGAGGTTTTAAGTTTCTCTGGAGTCTAGAAATGAACTAACTTTTTACTAACTAGAAACTGGTTGTGTCGTGCATCTGAGTGGTCGGAGTTCTGTATGATTAACGAAATTAGGTATGATGTATGTAACGGGATGATGGGAAAGACGTGTGTGATATGAATGGTATCAAAAATAAAGCTTTCGGTGACATTTGTGCTGGCTCGTTTATTTGCTCTGTTGATGCTAACCAGAGCTTTGCTTCAAATGAATCCATCTTTCACAGAGCCAGACCCAATTGTTGGAAAGCCATCCCATTTTCTTATATTGAATTCTTGAACCAGATAATTTGGACGTGTAAACTGCTCCTAGATGTACAAGAACTGGATTGGCAAACCGAAACAGTTGCCATTGTTGGCTCTGCTTTCTGTACAAGATATAGTTGCCTCTCTCTGTATTCAGTATGCGCCCTCTGTATTATGTACACGGCGCATGGCTGAACTTTACACCGTGGGAAACATGATACTGTACACACACAACAACAGCAGAAGAAGTTGAGGCTCGACTGCAAAGCAGGCCTTAAGCATCAGCGTCCTCTTGCACTGCGATGAGCAACGAGTACTTGGCTTTGAGCGCAACCTTGCCGCCTTCCAAGCACAGCTTTGCGCCGGTGACCACCCAGTAGCCCGGTAGGTCGTCAGGTCCCCTCGTTACTTCGGTGGTGTCCACGTGCCTCGCCATCTTCTGAACCGGGAGCGGCACCGGCGGGCCCTTGGGGAAAATGGCGGAGTTCACCTCCACTTTACTCTCCTCCGGCGGCGGCGGCACCGGCGCTAGGCCGCCGGACAGCGCCGCGCTGAACCGCGCCGACAGCGAGCCCGACTTCCGCGGCACGACGAACGGGCCGTCCCACTCGGACCGCCGTATCCTCATGGCGGCGACGCCGGAGAAGCCCAGGCGCAGGAAGAGCACCTTCTTGAGGCAGCAGGTCTCCCGCACCTCGAGCCAGGCCCTGGTCACGACGGCCGCGCAGTCGCCGATCAGCGCGCCGTGGTACTCCGCCGGCGCCGTGCAGATGTGCGAGAGCAGCGGCGACTTGACGGGCTCGATGTAGTCGCGCTCGTTTACGGTGACGTCCACCGCCGAGACGGCCTCGCCGACGACCTTGATCGCGCTCGGCGTCGCCGACAGATGCTGCAGGTGCACGCCCAGCCGGTCGTTCTTCTTGCCTTCCAGGAACAGCCGGATGCCGGTCACCGGGCGGTTGCCAGAATCAACCTGTATGCCACCACACACGCTGATGAGAACCTGTTGCGCGCTCCAATTTGGTTGAGTTCTGCATATATGAAAATGTTGCGTTTGAATGATGGTTTACCTTGGCAGTGTTGACATGAAGCTTATGTCCCATGAGGCTGAACTGAAGAGACGGCAAGCTGTGCTTCCTCCTCTGCAGGCCAAGGGGGAGCTCACCGAACTCTGGAGCCCACTGCCGCGGCACCTGGAACTCCAAGAACTGCTGAAGCTCTTCTATGGGCGGTTTATCTGATTTCACAAGGAAAAATGGCCACGTGATCAGCAGACCAAGCATCCAAGTAATACTGGAGAGTGACAATGTTACATCAGAAATGCTTTACATCTGAGGTAGAGATTGATCGCATGGTTCAAGAACCCGCAGCCTGGAACACCGGTCAGCAGAGTCGTTATGGGCACGAACGCCATGGAGATCACGTCCGGGAAACCAGTGATCGTTGAGAGCCACTGGCTGTGGCCTTGGCCGTCGTCGACACCCCCTCTTCTGATGTGAATACTGACGATGTCCTGCGGAATTTAACGGGGTGTAGCGTCAGGGTCATTTCTAGGGTGCTGGTATGATCACAATGCGATCAGTAATTTTGTTGAATGAAGCGCTTACATCCTTGTGGGAAACAACGGGTGATCTGAAAGAGTGCCAGGCCGCTGACCCGGGACCGAATTTTCCCTGTAGAACAATGAGAATACGGTTGTGAACTCACGGTGCTCTGCAAATGAACCGAAGTTTCTGAACTACACGCAGAGAACAGAGAGCAGAGAGCAGAGAACTCACGTTTAGGCCCTGCGAGAACTTGTCGCCCCTTGCGGTGGAGCTCTCCGTGTAATCTCGAGAGAACTTGTCCTCGGCGAGCTTCTTGAGGCGGGCCTGCACGTCGCTCTGCGTCAGGCTGGAGCCCTTGAGTTGCTTGACGCACACCACGTCCTTCCCTCCCACCTTCACCCCGACGATGACGTGAGTGCCGTACTTGTCGATGAACCTGCAGCAGCGGAGGAAATCGCGTTAGCAACTAGTACTATGCGCGATGCCGACGATATCTGGGCATCGCGCACACACTGAGAGCGTTCGGCATCGATCGGCGCGCAACGTACTCGGCGAGCGCCGGGGGGTCCCAGAAGGGCGGCACGTCCCGCTTGACGCGGTCCTGCAGCGCGAGCTGCGCGCGCACGGCCTCGACGCTGTAGAGCTCGACGAAGCGGCCGTCGAAGCAGAGGCTCCGCGCGGCGGCGGCGTCGCGGTGCCAGCACCCGCGGAAGTCGAACATGGCGTTGAAGGCGCCCGAGGGGATCTTACTGCCCGCCAGCGACAGCGACTGGTTCACCTGCTCCGCCATCTGCGCGAAGGAGAGCACGTCGGAGCGGAACCGCGTGCGCTCGCCCTTGTCGGCGACGACCCCCGCGGGGGCGTCCCGCACGACGGCCCCGCCGGGAAGGACCAGGTCCCGCGCCCGCGCGTCGACCTCGACGAGGAGCCGCCCCGCCGGCTTGACGCGCGACAGGCGGAGGTCGCCGGTCAGGTCGTACCCGCACCCTACCGCGCCCACGGCCGCCTCCGCCGCGGCCTGCGCGGTCATGCGCGTGGCGCCACCGCCCCTCATCTCCTCCTTTCCTTTTGCCCGCGCCGCGCGACGATCGCCGGGTGGCCCCGCGTTATAAGCCTCCTCGAGGCGCTGTTCCATTCCCACCCATGAGCCTGTGCAGTGCCGCGCGGCCTGGAGTGGACGGTCGCAGTGCGTGGTGTGTGGGGCAGCCTTGGAAAGCTGATCGATGTCGCGACGGCGACGGCGCGGGCGAGCGGGCGGGGTCAAGGTCGCGGGTGGTGGGGCCCGCCGCAGCACGTCAGCGGAGTGACGTGACGTGCGGTGCGGGCGGGGAAGTGCCCCACGGGGTTGACGGGGTCTCGTGGTGACTGGGGTTCGTCGTTTTCGTGCCGGGGCGAGGCCGCCGGTCAACCGACGCGGAGACGGGCCAAAACCGGGCGTGGCGCGCGGGGGTTCCTTTCCTCCTGGGCGTTTGTTTCTCGGTGAATTTCACCAGGCCATGCTCCGGTACAGGTACGCGGCTCAGGGGTCATGAGTGAACTGAAAGGATCTGTTTGGAAGCTTGTGGTTTAGTCTTCTTAAGCTAGTTTTTATTTGAAGTGGTTATGACTTGTGATTGACTAGTGAGAGTGGCGAAATTTTTGTAGCAGAAGGAAAGTGATTTGGAGTTGTGTTGAATGTGTCAACGCATGGCCATGGGGGAAGTTTGGTGCCTGCCCAACCTGCACTACCTACAAGTGATTGTGGGTGTTCAATCTTTTCCAAACATCTTCATGTCAGTGAGCTGCCAAGATAAACCAAAGGGAAACAACAGCGCAGACCTATCTACATTACACACGAAGTACAACATTAGGCAGAAATGGGAGAAGATACAGCAAAGTACTAATTTGCAACACAAACTAGATATACAGAAATGGGAGTAACAAGTTGTGTAATTTGGATCTGTGACACAACGATACTCAGAATGTCAGGCTGACACATGAAAACACAGCGAAGTAATATGCAACATTGTAAAGGAAATTAAGCACCGTAAACCACGTGAACTTGCCCAATCCGAATATCTCCTTTCGTATGCATTCATTGTATTTTGTGCAAATAACAGCATTCTTAAACCGAGCAATAATCAGGAAAGGGAACAACTATTTCATTGTCTACATGTAAAACACCTCCTCTACTTTTTTTTTTTTGCAACAATGACGTAGAACTTGTTTAAGAGCTGACTGTGGAAACCATTTCATATTCCCTTGACTTTCTGTTCTTTGAACAAACGAAGAATGCACCTCCAAGCCGCTGCTGCAAGAACAAAATCACTGACAGCAGTATTGCTCCACACGGTATAACAATGTCCCATGCCAGGCTGAAGAGATCATCACGAGGGCTCGCATACATGTAAGATGGTCTCAAGCTGGGAAAAAAATGCTTAGTCCTGAATGCATCATACACATGAGGCAGTGCACGGATTACGGTACTTCCGATGTAGAACCCAGGGGAAAGAGCTCCAACTTTGGAATCTGAGAATATGTTTAGGAGAACCTGAGGGAGCAAGAATCCATCCAGTATCAGCCCACCATAAGACACAAGGTCCTCCCAGAATGCATGTCTTATTGGCTTCATGATGACAACCTGCCTTAGCATCCTTCGCCCATGGTTAAACTTTGTGTGAACAACCCATGTAATGATTCCCCCAATGAAGTACAATGGTAAGCATATCCAGAGCACTTTCTTCTCGGCAGCCCATGACTCAGCTTTGCTTTCATCCAAAGACCGTGCTGCCCATGCCAACTGAAGAAGGCGCAATTGCAGCAGAAAGGTTATCATGGTAATGATTCGCACCATAACTTCATTCACCTCAAGCCACCCGCCACTTGAAAGTGGGAGAGTCTGTTTGTTGCCGTTCTTGAAGAGAGCCTCAAAGTTCAGCACAAGCGGGATCATGTAACCCAAAGCCAGAACAACAAGCATGGTGATCGACATGGCGGGAAGTGCTTCAGGAACCTTTTTGACATGAAACAGCTGCACAGCAATGAAGATGCATGCTAGTGTCATAGAAATCAAGGCCATGGTGCTTTCCAAGTCCATTCTCCATATTGACTCATCCACTTGGTCTATGTACAGCCCATATGAAGCAATATTCAGTTCTTCAAAGAAAAGAGGGTCAGTCTTCTTCCTCAAGCTTCTGAGCGTGCCTTTCACGTGCTGTGTTACTTTTGCATCCAAAGAAGAAAACTGAGCAGTTACCAACATTTCACAGTCCGACAAGGCATTAACCTCTCGACAAGCGATCATGCAAAGGGAGCCCGTCTTAGTATCATAAACACCCTCAGCAGAGATATGTCGACGATGGAATGATTCTAGTGACCAATTCCCAACATAATAAATGTCATAGCTGACATTAATCAGCATCTGCTTTATATCAGTCATTAGATGATTCGAGGCAGGATCTGGAACAACCAAAGAGTTACCATCAAACAACATTGACCCAATTGTGACAGGTGATGCATATCCAGAACCCCCTCCTTTCTGCACATAGAACCGGAACACCAAGTCCCGGTACGAATTGCTATCTGGGAACTTCCCTTTCCTCTTCTTGTTCAATCCATATGTCTCATAATACTTCTTTGCCTCATCAACCTTAGTGTAATTATACTTTAGACCAGCAAGATTGCCCCTGAAATTTGGAGTTATTGCACTAGAACCTGCAGCTATGCCCTCGCCGTTCTTCAGGCTCGCATTCCAGACCAACCCTGCAGCAAAGCTGCGTTGCTCTATTGACCACACCGCTGGGAACCAGAAGCTCATCCCAATCCCACACTCACCCACTGCCAAATCCGCACGGGAAGGTCCTGAATGTACAACATGGCACCCTTTGAGGCAAAGCCGGCTACTCTTCTGGTCCCAGAACCCCTCTGCCACAACCGCCTTCTCACCAAGCATGAAGTAGTACCTTGATGCCTCCGTCTGGTTCGTGAACGCCACATATGCATGGACAGCGCCATCGTCGGCGCACTGCATACGGTTGATATGCATATACATTTGGTGAAGCCCAAGCGAGGATGCAGTTGAATTGCTGTTGGCCCCGTATTGCAATCTGAACGGCGTCTTGAGCATCATATTGAGTTGGGCGCACGAGAAATTCCTACCCTCGAACACCTGGAGAGCGTCGAGCCTCCCGGACGGTGGCGGCGGGCAGGAGGCGCTCTCGTCATACGCATAGCCCTCCTCAACGTAGGCGACGAGCGAGACGGGCTCGAGTGGGCTGGGAGAGCCAACGCTCTCGAGGCGGCCGGTGACGAAGGACCGAGTAAGGTTGGCGGGGCTGGGGAAGCCGACGCGGAGCACGGCGGGTAGGAAGTTTACTGGAGAGCCGTCCGCCGCGCGGCCAAAGCCGGTACCGACCATGCAGAGCTCGCCGGAGGCGGTCGAGTAGAAGCCCTCCAGGCCGAAGGTGACCGAGCCGCGGCGGCCCGTGAAGCGCGGGAGGCGCGGGCGGAAGTGGTGCGCGTGGCCATCGTACTCGAAGAGGTTGCGGCTGAAATTGCGGAACGTACGGCGCCCGCCGGAGATGGTGAGCGTGGCGGAGACGTGGAGGAGCGATGCGTTGGTGGTGCGGAGGACGGAGGAGGGGAGGAGCGAGAAGGAGCGTGAGAAGGAGGAGGGCTCGGGGCCGAAGAGGCGGTTTCCGCCGCCGGAGAAGTAACCAGTGGAGAGCTGGAGGGTGCGGAGCTGGGCGGAGCCTTCAACGGCAGGGAGGTCGGGCGCGGCGGGTAGGGCGGGGCAGTGGGCGGCGTAGGAGGTGGTGGACAAGGAGGTCGAGGCGGCCGCAGCAGCGGCGGGTATCAGAAGCAGAAGGAGGAGGGGGAGAACGAGGAGCGAGTGGTGGCTAGGGTTAGCGGGCGGTGGCGCCATTTCGTAGGCGGAGATCTCAATCTCCTCCCCTCACCCGTCTGGTCTCGGGGAAGGAGACGATGGGGAGGAAAGGAATGACTTGACTTTGTTGGGGTTTAAGCTGTGGGGTAGATTGGAAATTCAGGAAATACGTGAGAAAGTTCATTGCCTTTCTATTTTTATTTTTATATTTATAAAGTTTTAATGGAATTTTGTATAGCACCCTAAATTTTGTGAAGTATATGAAAATGTCTTACTCCCTAGTCTCATAATACTTTGCACCCTAGCTTTTTTTTCCTTGTTTTCTTAAGATATTTACATTCTCTCTTCTTAATACACATTTCACTCTTTTTAATTCATCTTTTTCTCTCACTGTTTCTTGTGCCTTTACATTTTTCACCTCAACTTAATCCTCATGCCTAAAGGCATGATCAGTAGCGGAGCGTGGAGGCAAGCACAAAGTACTTGAATATCAGTGTTATATGAGACTAGAGAGGCAGGCGTGCTATGCCGTGCCAGGTTGGAAATAGGTGAATCTTCGACTGCATTCGTCTCCGATCGTTTCACGCATTAGGAAGAAAAGTGCCGCAACAGGGCTCTAATCCAGGTGCACTTATCTCTAATCCAAATTAAGACAGCTGCATTTGTCTCCGATCGTTTCACGCATTAGGAAGAAAAGTGCCGCAACAGGGCTCTAATCCAGCTGCACTTATCTCTAATCCAGGTTAAGACAGCTTGGGTCCTGTTGGCTGCGGCAGCCAGCACATCCGATCGACATAGCCTAACGTGATGAAGTTGTGGAGGGCACCAGTCAAAAAAAAGTTGTGGAGGGCGGGGTCCTTCCCTTTTACTCCTATGAGAACATTCCAGCGCTCGGGAGAGAAGCTGAGGAAAAGTGGTGCCAAACATGGTCTAACGAAGCAAATATGCAGATACTGCAACAGCAGGGTGCAAGTCCTTGTAAAATAAAAAGCCTGAGCTCATCCCGAAACGAATACGGGAAGACCCACGATAATGAAAGAGGCATCAATAAGGTAAGCAGCGGATGAGGGCTACACTTGCTAGCTATGGTACAATCTTATCCCTAAAAAATGCATGGATATATCAATCATGATGTACCAGAAGAGCTAGAAAAGAATATTTACATAGACTACCTACAGAAAACAGTTAGATGCTTCATTATAATTTCTTACAGATCCTATCAAACAGAGATAGGAGCGGTAGCTCATATTGCTTGAATGGCAAAATTATTACTCCCACATGCCAGACTAAACCAGCCTTATAGCCTCAATGTGGTGTCCGCTGCCGACGCTACAGAAGATCCAGATCTCATCTTTCGGGTAAGAAATTCTTCGCAATCTGCACCCTTCGCAGTTAATTCTTTCAGAAGTTCCTCAAATAGTCTCTTCAGTGATTGCTGAAACTTCACTGAGCAGCTCTTGTCACCTTCATCGACATCTTGGACTCCATTTCCAACAAGACATCCAACTTGGGCACCGTCCAGATAGGCACGGCAAGCTACAAGAATGTTGCGTCCGTAGTTGCGGAAATGGCCAGCAACAAAATCCTCAAAACTCTGCAGAAAGTATGCCCATAATAAATTTGCAGGTATCATGGTTCTAAAAAGAAAGCATAGATGGCTAACCAAAAATCATTTAATGACAAAATTTGCATGACAAAATTTGCATGTTTAATTGTATTGTGTTGGGGGTCACATGCTCCCATGGTGATGCCTAACTTGCCATGGTTACATCAGTTCGCAGAAGGTTCAGCATGATAACTGGAACAAGTAATAGCTAGGATAAGCATAGAGGCACACCTTTGGCGGGTTCCGAAGCGAATACAGCATCGTCCTACACGATAGCAGGAAAGTATCTTCATTATATGCCAGGGATCTCTTCTCTCCGTGAGGTGTATTGGCTTGCATAGCATAACCAGGCTCATTGAAATAAGGTTTAGCATTCAAAACCAAAGCCTGAATGGAGACGAGGACCTGCAGCATGGTTGAATTGGATGGATTCCACTTCTCACATCCACTGCCAGACCAGGTGTTTAAGAGGCTAAGGCACACCTTCCCACAAGCATACAAGTTTGGATTAAGTCGCAACCCACCAGAACGGTAGTTCACCAGCTGTCAAGAATTAACAAATCAATACATGATCCTTAAAGATGCTTAGAAAGAAAGAACACGGTAAAGTCATACAGCTAAACTCAAGAAAATCTTACTGGAGGTACACTTGGATACTGAGGGGGGAAGTAAACGTCAAAGAAGAAGAGCCCATCATGGTAAGGAGTGCCAGCTGGTCCCATAATGACAGCTCTAAGCAGATCCATTCTATCCTCATATGCCCTCACAAATATAGAATCTACTCAAATTGGAGAAAAGCCAAAATATAATCATTAAAGAGCCTTATGGACAAGAAAGTGTATTCTAAGTAGAAAAACAGCAAGAATTAGTAAGTGTTGCCAGCAACACCAAGACAAGGCATGGTAGGTATCTGAGATGTCAGTAATTCAAAAACTAGCACTGCACCAACGTTCATAAAATGTGTATAAGGAACAAGAGCTTCTTACCTGGCAAATCTTTCTCCAGAACTTTCCATTCATGCTGAATGCGTTTCGCCCAGTCTTTTGATGGCTGTTGAAAGGACATCTTAAGAATTTCGCTACAGTACGGTGATAGTGGATAAAGAGGTCAATCAAACTCTTACCTTTTTCACTACCATAACCTTTCTTGACTCTGGCTTTGAGTAGTAATGATCACTATGATCATCGACAGTATCAAATTGCTTAAATGCCTTGTATTTTTCATCAATTTTTTCAGTCATGATCTTTGTGGGTTTGGCCTTATATGCATTCTCAATAGAGGCCTCCGCACCAAATGCATCCAGGCCATCAAACTTGGCAGTCAAACCATAGTTGTACTCGTTTTCAATAAGTGAAGGATCATAACCGTCATCGTCATACTCATCTTCATCATAAGCATAGTCATCTTCGAATCCCTCAGGGTCATCAGAATAGTTGTAAACTGCCTCATCTTGTACTAATTTGTGACCAGACCATGGATCTGTTTTGTTAAAAGTATTGTGACCAAACAATGGATTCAACCATGGATCTGTTTTTTTAAAAGTAAACGAGCTCGGGCCAGCGAGGTCCTGAAGGAAATTACTCTGGATTTGGTTCCACAGAAAAGAATCTTTCAGAAGTTGAGAGGGTAATATGGTGTACAGGCAAGTAACACGTAAAAGGGAAAGACATGACCGAGTTTACCTTGGAATGCTTTGGCCAATCAATAGGATGTAAAACAGCTTTCTTATTCTTTTCAACTGATGCTTTCTCTCCAATAATCACAACCCCTTCAGGATCATCATCAGCAATTTCAATCACTTCATGAGGAACAACCTATTGTTTCAATAGGTACAAACATTCAAACACACCATTGCATAGCATAATAGAATTCTATTATAGAAATGCAACATGAAACTAATGAATCCAATAATTTAGAACATGACATACATGCAAAAAAAAAATCAGAAAAGTTTCTCACACTGGCTCCCTGACTTAAATTTTTATGCTGCAATCGACACTAACGAGATAATATAAACATAGTATGCAAGGTGTTCAGAGACTGTATACCTGCTATCCGAATATGCTCTTAAATGAACAATATATAAAAGCTGTGCAAGCATTTAGAAATCTTTTCATTTCCACCATTTCACGAATTGGCTATGTAACGAGAGAATGTAATAAAGTTGCTCATGAATTAGCATAATTAGCCACACTGCGGAGATTGTAACTTTCCTATTCCTTATCCTTAAACTATAATAAACCTCTCTCTTCCCAGCGGCGAGTTTGTGAGGCTGTCAAGTTTGAGCTACACTAATCCCAGCGCAGCTTTTGATTTTCCAACAGCTGTAAATATGTACTCTGGCAATTATGAGTTCAAACAATGCAGGTACATGCATAAGAGGAGTCCAGAAATGCATCGAAAGAGTACATAAACTTTACCTCCTAACTACCAGTCCAAATTCATAAAATGAGTAATGAAGAATTCATGAAACAGAAACATGGAAGGATTGAATACATCAACAGAAATATTAGATTCAATTTCCTCCCAGTAGCAAAGACCTGTTTCTACAAGGTCAAAACACACTCGAACTCATTGTACAGGTAAAATATTAGTTTTACAATGCAAGTAACTACAATTCCACAGTTAGATGATCATCGGAACTCACAGAAACAAACCGGAACTGGTTCTCTACCAGAGTCCCAAACAATCGACCAGACTAGTTACAGAGCACCAATAGTTTTAGACAAATAACCTCAATTCTGCAACCTGTGAGGTTCATCTTCAGTGACCTAGCGAAGATTAAATAGCCCAACCATTTATACAACTACGACAGTCGCCAAACCACAATACCCAATTCCGAAGACGATAATATAATAAGAAAAACATGTACATCGAAGAAAGGGGGAAGCGCTTTCGATATCACCTGGCTCCGCTTCCTCTTATGGTGGCCGGAGGCCCAACCCCCGGCCGCGGCGACCGACGGTGACACCTCAATCACGTCATCGTCGAACGATGAGCTGCCCGCGCAGAGGTAACTCCTGCAGGGGAACCGGACCGATCAAAATCGCATCAGAATTAACGAAACGAATACTGAGACCAAATAGATCGGCGGTTGAGGGATTCACTTGGATGCGTGAGTCGCC
Organism: Eragrostis nindensis; assembly: GCA_012490785.1. Classification (NCBI taxonomy): domain Eukaryota; kingdom Viridiplantae; phylum Streptophyta; class Magnoliopsida; order Poales; family Poaceae; genus Eragrostis; species Eragrostis nindensis. The sequence goes on from JAAXCT010001383.1 coordinate 15,387, forward strand.
ATCCAACACGCAGCAATGCGATCGCCGTCAATCGCCGGTGGCCGGCGGTCGCCGTTAGGGTTGCGGCGAGATGGGTGGGGAGGATTGGTGAGATGGAAGACTGATGAACAGAGAAATTTATAGGGGAAACACGTTTCTGAGGGGAGAAATGCGAAAAGGCAGTTTCGGATTTTGGAATTTTAGAATGGCCCGGGCCCCGGTGAGCCGTGGGCCCCTTTCCTGGGAGTAGCATCCTGGCTTCGGCGTTTCTGCTCGCACGTGGGCCTCTGTTTCAGCATTTGCAGACCAGGTACATTGGGAGGCTGAACTGTGGGTCCTGGATCTCCCGGATCAGTAGAATATGACCACTCGTGAAGTCAATCAAAATATTTAAAGCTGTGTCAAACTTACGCTCCTTCCCATTTTAAATTATTAGCGCGGTTGACTTGTTAAGGTACATTTGATCATTCATTTTATTCAAAATATGTGAAATTATAAGTTATGTTTTAATTTTTTAATAATAAAATAAATTATAACAAAATATATGATAATTTTTTAAATATTTTGAATAAGACGAATGGTTAAACATAACTAAAAAAGTCAACGATGTCAACAATTTAAAACAGAGGAGTATGTTCATGTGTGCACGCACTCATTATGCAAACTCACACATACACATACGCACACGATCAGCTCTATAACTATATGCAACCTCTGAAATCGTGTCTTTCAAGAAATCATCAGAATTCTTCGAACCTGATTCTTCGCATTCTCTTTTTTTTTTTTGTCTCCACACGTGAGAGGTGCCTGAAATTTATTCGAGAGCAAAAGTCATGATGAGGTTCAGCCAAAGATCGACCCCGAGTGACCAGGTTCACAACACAGAGCCAGTGACCACTAAGCCATAGGCTCGTCCTCCACTGTGGAGAAGTTTCAGGCACGCTAAGCATATTTTCCTAGGGCTTTCTAGCACAAAACATGATCCTCAAAACAAATGAGCATAAAAAATGCAGAATTGGAGTTGGTCATCACTTGCAATCTTACAATGCAAAACGCAAAATTTTTTCAATTGAGTGTTTGGATGCAGTATGAGAAAAACACAAGATTCTCGTGAGAGAAATAGACACAAAATGATCGATTTCATGACGTTGGACCTCGTGCTAGATTCTCTCCAAAAAATTCTATGAAATCATGCATTCCAAGCAATTCATTACAAGCATTCTATGTTTTTACTTTGTTCCAAAGGGGACCCTAATTTCTCACTATCTATCATGTTCCTCAAGTTTTTAAAAGGAAGAAATCATTAGAACATGTAGAAATATAGTGTGCAAAATATATGATTACAACCTCAAGAGAAGAGAAGATCGACCAAAAGATAAGAAAGGGGATACAGGAGGGATGGAAATGAGATTAGAAAAATATCATGAAACGATCGGTAAAATATCGACAATATTTTGCAATAATCATGAAAATATCAGCTAGAAGTTGAAGAAAGAGAAAAAAGAGGAAATTTGAATTGAAACTCAAGAGGATTCGACCAGCATGACATATTTAAGATTTATTTCTCAACGACAGAAATCGAGTAGGCACCATGGGTTTTTCATTTGTTTTTCTTAAACCCTAGCGCCAACCCATGGGTTCGACTCCTCTCTTGTACAAATTCGCTGGAGAGAGAAAGATGCAATGTTCGTAGTTGCGACTGGGCAACCTCTGTGCTGATACAACTCCTATCATTGTGATTTGGATTACCTAGGTTCCTATTTGGTAGAAAAATGATAGAGAAAATGGGAAAAGCTAGGTGGATGATAAAAGAGCCGTGGGGAAAGGGGAAAGGGAAGGACTGATAGTGTGAACCCCATTACATGATCGGAACTTCTAGTTTATCTACACCTATATCAAATGGCCTCAAACGACAAAGTGCGGGTAGAGTGTGAAGCAAATTTTCCATTTCATTTATTGTTTATTTTGAGTTGTTTACAAATTGCTCATCTATACATAAGTTTATGAATATGAGACGTGCATTATTCTTTTCTCAAGTTTTTGAAACAAAACCCAGTCATGTCTTTATTGTCACAAACTCTCCACTTTTTTCTTCCCACTGAACTATACAAATTTGTGCTAATTCACAAAATCACCACTTTTTACTTCCAATGTTTCTCTGATTACCTGGACCGATATTTTAATGAAAATGGGGGACAAACCAGGACTATTTTCACTTTTTTTTATTTTTTACTGTTGCTGATATGGACCCAAGTAGTCATGAAACCATTGAAGGTATCAACAGTTTTGTGTTTTAATGATAAAGCCCCAAAATATTCGTAGTTCTTTAAAATGGAGGAAAATGTAATCGGTTTGTGATTACGTGGACAGGAAAGTGTTATCATTAACAATTGTTATTTTATTTTTTCAGTCATTTTCAACTAAGAAATGTTCAATTTGGAATTGAATTACAGCTCTCAATAGAAGCATTGGAACGGGATTATTCAGAAGCCAAACCAAAATTTTGCACGACTGCACACCTAGGAACCTGTTTTTAACACTCGACACCTTACCTTTCACACTGTATCATTTTGTTTTTTTAAAAAATAATATTGTACGAGTTGAGATATATACATAGAGCTTGTCCGTCAACTATGCACACAGAAACCATTTCGTAAAGTACTCCAGTAATCAACAATCAATATACAGCACACCCCAAACCCATCCACTCTGGCTGCCGTTGGCAAGCACACCCAGTCAGGCAGGCAGCACTTTATTTGGGATATACAAGCATTTGCGCGCGTGCGCGCACACACAATCATTGCAGATATGAAGTCTCGATCTCGTGGCAATACCGGTACACAAACTATATTACTGATGTAGGAGTAGGAGCAGGTTTGCTTGGGTTCACTGGCTGCTGATGATGCCAGCCTCAGTGAAGGTTGCGACAAGCTTCGGCAGAAGCTTTCCAAGCATTATTTTGAAACCGGTTGAACAGTTCTTGCTTCCGTCCTCCGAAATGTATGCACTGTCACGTGCGTGCCCGACAAGGTCACCACCAAGATAAGCCTCGCAGGCATCTAGAATGCGTGGTGCGCGATGAGTGAAGTGCTCCTTGACGATCTTCTCAAAATGCTGAATTCAGACAAATAAACAGACAATCAATACATTCTTCTTAAGAGTGAGGGATACAGCACTCGATTAAATCAGTACAGAACAGGCATACTCACTACATGCTGATACAATAAAAAAATGCATAAGAATTAAGATTTTTCAGAAATACAATAGCTGATAACATACCTTAGGTGGTTTCTGTAAAACATACATCATGGACTTGCATGACAGCAGGAAAGCATTCTCATTATAAGTGATGGAGTTCTTCTCTCCATCAGCTTTCCCCACAAATTTGTCATACCCAGCCTCATTGAAATAAGGTTTTTCATTGAGAACAAGGGCCTGAAGGGATAACAACAGTTGAAGAACAGTTGAGCTCTCAGGATTCCACACTTCATTACCAGTTCCTGTCCATGTCTTCAGAAGACTGAGACATACTTTTCCCGACTCATACAAATTCGGGTTCAGGCGGAGGCCACCTGAGTGATAATGAACAGACTGAAAAGAATTTTTCGCATAGTTATTTACAGTTCGAAAAGACATTGCGGAGAGGAAATTTTTTGAAATAAAAATAGATACTAGAACCAATAACTTACAGGTGGTTCATGAGGATAATCAGTTGGAAAGAAAATATCGAAGAAAAAAAGATTGTCATGATAAGGTGTTCCCTCTGCCCCAACAATGCAAGCCCTCAGAAGATCCATCCTTTCCTCGTAAACTCTAACATGAATACCATCTGCGTAGTAGAAAGAAACAAAGCATACCATACATTATTTCAGTTGAACAAACAGGTACAAAAGTTTCAGATATCACATCGAAGAGTTTTGATTGAATAAACTGTAAAACGACAGAAATCACACCTGGTAAATCATTTTGCAGGATTTCCCATTCTTGTTGTACCTTCTTCACCCAACCTCTTGCAACCTAACAGAACAAAAACAATCATCATTACAAACAATTCTGTATAGTTGCGATTTCTTGAAAAGAAAAAAAAAAGACACTGAAAGCTTTGGAAGCTAAAGCATGCCTTACATTATTGTGGCCATTGTCCTTCAGAAAGTGGTGATCCGAATGGTCAGTCACTATGTCAAATCTTTTTAGAATGTCATTTTCTGAAGATAGATTTGGCTTCTCAACTTGTCCCACCAACTCCAGCATCTGTTTCTCTTCCCACAATTCTTCGACAGATGGCTGCAGTTCTGCCGTCTTCACTATTTCATATCGAGAATCTACAACAACCTGAAAAGAACTTCACCTTAGGATTCTGAAAAGCGAACATGGCTTATTTAGTGACAGATTTTAACTTACTGATCTCGTTGGTGGAGGGCCATGAGTACCAAATAGACTAGCAGCAACATTTGTCAGAAAATCAAAAGCTGTCTTGCGAAAGAGGAAAGCAGTGGCTTTGCACAAGGATCCTGTGCAGTCTTCAGTCAAATACTCCAGGGAATTCTGAATAAAAAATTTGGTCATCACTTAGCATATGTTAAGGTGAAGCTGTTAATCAGTACAATGAGGGTATAAAGGGAAACTGACGTTTGTATTGTCATGGTGCATTTCCTCCTGCTCAGACACATCTTCCAAATCACCAGTAGTATCTTCCTCATTCATCGACTCTAGTGAACTATCAAGAAGCCTATCTAATCCAATTATTTCAAAAGGTTGCACCTGACATTGGACAACCAAGAAAGATAAGTTACCAATAGTTTGTCACTCACATCTCTCAAAAGTGAGAATGCTGGAAAGAAATGTCAGAACCAATGCAGCTTATGAAAGTCAGGCCAACCAAATATGACCAAAGTTAGATGCAGAGTCAGAGGCTTACCTTGGATATCACACCACTAGCCCACTGAACTTCAATTGCTTCATCCTTGTACCCAAGAACATTTCCGACACATGATAAGAAGTCAGAGGAGGTAACCAATGGTTCCCTGCTTGCTATTGACCCATTCGTAAGACCAGCTTCAACCTCGTCTATGTTCACAGCTGACCTGATAACGACCTCACCAGTGCAGCAGGAGAAATCTGGGTGCTCTATAAGCTCATAAGCACTGACGGTCTCCACAGTGGGGCCACTTCCATACTTAACAGTGCAAGTATCTGCTGGAACAGTCCATTTTACATTTACAGTTCGCTCAATAGCATCCACATCTCTCACTATCCCAGTTCGCTGGCATCTAGCGGCATCCTCTACTGTCATTTTCTCTAGGACAAATTGCCCTGGCCAAAAATCATGATCACCAAGGGTACTGACAGGAACCAGTGTCTGAGGTTCCAAGCCAAGAGATATACTTCCATTTTGCCATAGAACATCAACAGTGCTCTTAGTCTTAGCAACAACATATGTTTGAGAATATCCTGAACCATAAGTCTCAAAACCCATGCGCATGAGAGAGTCACACTTTCGGGCTTCGGTAAGAAAACCACACTTGCTAGAATTCATCCCTAGACATCCATCAACATCAGTTGTAAGAGAACACCAATCACCCAATTGCCAATTAGCATAAGGGAAACATGACAGCAAAGTGAGGTCCTTTGGGTACTGATAGTTTGAAGGATTTGATGACCTATCTCCCCAAACATTTGTCACAGAGGTTATCCAGTTCACATGCACCAGTCCAACATCCACATGAGAGACAACACCTTCATCTCTACCGGGTTTCCATGATCCACACAACCATGTCGCTGACTTGGAAACTGACGGATGAATAATCCTTACACGTTGGCCCGGATAGTAAAAGTATGGTGCATCTTCAAAGAGGATAGGAGGAATGGGCTTCAGTACCTCAGAATCCCTTAACAGCATTTCACACTTTGCCCCGTCACTGAATACAACAGTAACCAGGTCAAATGCTCTGATCACCCGTCCAATCCATGGTCCCATGACCACACAGTCACCAAAAACAAAGGATCTCACTCTTGAAAGCTTCTTGCTGTTTACATCTTTAATTATGTCACCAGAGCTTGTCTCCAAGTCAACAAACATTGCAACACCAACAACACGTCCCAGTTGACCTGAAGGATCAGAAACAGGGCGAACTATGTCCCCATGCAGAAACCCCCTTTCAAAAGTCAGAAAATTATCAATCTTGCCAATGCTCTCGTCTAGACTCGACAAAATGTTCTTGGCATGGTCACTGTACGCAAATTCACATTCTTCTTGGTCCTCGCTATCACTGGTCCCACTATATGACTCACAATCTGAGTCAGTTGCAAACAAATCCATGATTCCAAGCCCTGCAACACCATGTTTGGTCATTTTAGTAAGGCACCAGACAACCTTGTTAAGAAATATTTGATAAAACGCATTTCCACCTTAGAATAAGCAGCACACTAACTGGATAGTGGGGTTGAACTAACAACAACAAGGAAGTTGAAGCTCTGGATTTTAAAATACGAAGGCAGGCAGCCAGGGATTCCTGAAGAAAATAAAGATAAAACAGGAAAAATTAAGATCATAATGGTTGAAAAACATATTGAAAGACAGACTTTTTACAGTTCTTGCAAGGTAGTGGGAGATACCAACACCTAAAGAATATCGAACCTGAAACTTAAGGTTAATTTATACATTGTTTTAAGACAAGGTAAAGGCAAAATGTCAAACTCCTTGCTCTGTGCCGATATTGGCACTCGTTAACCTGTAGTTCTGCCATAGGCCATTCTTTTTGCTACTCCATATGCTTAAGTCAGATTTGTTCCCTTCAACTCTGCCATAGCAACTATGCTTAGATTAACTATATGCGAGGATTGGATAGGAATTACTATTCAGCCCTCTATTCTATACCTGCCCCATAACTCGAATATTTTAAGTATGGAACATTAGACTATAATTAACAAATAGTCATCGCGGGATACTGTAAAATTCATTGAAAGAAATTGACATATTACCTTGCAGAGTATTTCTTGATATTCCCGTTTTTCACTGAAACTTCTACCACAGAAAAGAGTGATATTTTGGTAGAACTTAAGATTTTGCTGTTTCTACTACTCGCTGCCGAAAGTGGTTTACCAAAAACAGTAAATAGATAATTTTAATACTTAATGCCAAAGGAGATTTGCCCAAAAACAACCTGAAACTAAAGGTATTGCCAAAGGAGAATTGCCGACAGAGCAATTTGAAACTAAAGCTAAAGCTAGTGCCAAAGGAGATTTGCCCAGAGAGATCTGAAGCAAAGATAATGCCAAAGGAGATTTGCCCCAAAAGAGCGATAGGTAGGTTATTGCCAAAGGAGATTTGCCCAGCAAATCATCTGATACAGACGATGGAGGTAAATCGATAGAGACGACACTTTCTGAAGCTTTCATGAAACTAAATGAAAAATTCGGAATTTGGAAGTCTTGTCACTGCAGATAGTTCATCCAACAAGGGAATATGCTCCAGATAGTCGAATGACAAGATGATGCACTCTAATATGTTTGCCAAAGGAGATTTGCCCTAAAACAAGGGAAATGGAGGTAACTCCACAAGACGAAAACCAATTGCAGATGAGATGCTTTGGCGAATCAAAGGACCAGTTCTCATCAAAAGGCAATTGGTATAGCAGCTTTTTACAGAAGATGGCTTCCCATAAGCAAAGATCACAGAATAGAGTAGTCCTTTTAGCCCAAGCTCAGCAAACCCTGCAAGCATAGCAGGAATGAATTAGTCCAACTGATCATTATTACTATGAAAAAAAAAATTAATACCAGTCAAGCAGAAAAACCACTGATCAAGGAAGTTTGTAAAATTTTGTAGTAGATTTTTTTTTTCTGGAATGGATTTTTCTTGTTTACAGAATTTGAATGAAATTTGCTGGGAATAGGCATGGTTAAAAGTTAGGCTAGTTTCTCAAGCAAATGTCATAGTGAATTTCTTTTAGCAGATCAGAATCAGCTATCTTTTCACATATTACATAAAATTCAAATAAATGATTTTCTAATTTTCGGAATATCACGTCACCAGTCTCAGTTATTAAGGAAAATATTTTCAATTGCAGGTCCATGATAGAAAAGAGAGTAAGCTTCTTAGATAATCAGTGACACAAAAAACCCGGCACAACATGATGCAACTACCAGTAGTAAAAGGTATAAGAAATAAGTACTATGAATGCTTTGAATGAAATACAAAAAATAAGTACTATATTACAAAACACAAACAACTATAAATAGACCGCTTTAACCTGACACAAAAGCTTTTAAGATAAACAGGAGAAAAAATTAGACCGAACGGCAGTAAGTAAATGATGTAGAAAGGTTATTACTCAAAATGCAATTGCTAAGAACATACTTACACATAAGCATGCAAAACGTTATTCAATAGATGTCGAATACACAGTAGCATGCCCATTTTCATGGCAAGCTTAAATCAAAACTGGTAAAAAAAAATCTGAAATTACATGCTCTAATGTAACAAGAGTCAATTTCTGAACTTGGCTAGGATCCTTCCTTCCTAGTAAAAGAAAAAAGGGAAAACTTTCTGTGGGGCTCTAAAATTTGTTGTCATTTGCTGTTTCACACTGAGCTTTATGCAAACTTCACTAAAAAAACGGCAACCGCAAATACGATGCACTTCTTTTTTGATCGGGCCTCTACCCCATTTCAATTTAACGAAAATCTGAAGTACTAGTTTGTAACAAATTGCATTGCACTTGAACATCGCAGTCACTCATAAGCAGCTAAATGACAAAACATCCGTTGGACAAGCCTGCGCAACAATTCAACCAATTATCGCTCCATGCTAGTTACGTCCTCCTAAAAACAATCAACCAAATAAAGGAGACAAGTGAAATCCTAGTTGGCTACAAATCTGTTATATAATCAACTATGGGGAACAGAAAAAAGAAAACCTCTATCCCACAACAAAAGCTAACGAGTAACGACACAACAGAGACATGACATAACTACCTATACAGGATAAATAATATGGACATAGCACAAAGATTTAGCCACTGAGCTGTCAGGCGCTCCTAGAAACGAGCTAATGGCTGCACGACTGGTGGTCGCAGTGGCAGAGCGCGGAGGCGCAGCAGCAAGAAGAGCGGGGCGGCGGCGCCATTAGCAAACCAAATTTGAGGCCAGCTAAAATGGCATACATACCTGTGAACGTTCCAAGCCGCCGCCATGCTTGCTCCCACGATCCCAAGCACCCAAACCCGATCACCGAAGAAGAGGAAGCTACCCTCCTCTTCCCCCACGCCTCAATCCATACCTGAACCCTTCGACCATGGCAAGCAAGCTTCTGAATCCCAACAGCTCCGAATCCTCCGCAAGGAATGAAGGAAGCGCAACCGAGGATCGCACCACCGCCACAAAGTCGCACCAAATCACAGACCCGAGCAGTGGAACCGGGTGTTCGTGCGGCCTGATATTTCAAGTGGCAGCGAGAGCGCGAGGAGCGAGGGGCACAGACAGAGCCTTATGAGAGAGGAGTTTCTTGCTGGGTGCCCGGCGGCTGCTCGAGTGGTGGTGGTGCCGGTAATTTCCACGGTGCTCAAAGGCCTCGCCTTTCAATTCTTTTGGCTTCTTTAATTGGGGCCGCGCCTAATTGCGCTGCTAATGGGATTCCGTTCGGCCACTTCACCATCACGCCTTTCTCCGTTCCTTTTTCTCTCTCCGAGTGCTGTGTGCGCTGCATCCTGGAGCTTTGGTTGGGCTCTGGAAATTTCTTTTTCTTCTTCTGCGTGCTCGCCGTCTACTCGGGGTGAAATGATGCAGACCTCACTTAACAATGGCTGCGATCGGTCAGTAAATCGGATGGTTAATGGAGCTGAAAGCAAAGCAGTTGCCGGCTGGGTTCTTCTTCCCCGTGCACCGTCAGATCGTTATTTTCCTTTTGGCGACCTGTTTGCCCTGAATATTCACAATCGCCGCGGGTAAAATTTCATTCTTTGATCTCTCTGACTCCGCGTGTCAAAATACTTACTGTTGAAGTACTTGACAGATTTCTTATAAATAATCGACAATTCTAATGTATTGTAAATTATTTTTTAAAACACATAAACGTAAAAGTGCACATACACATGCATATCATCACCTTGCATTCACAATTTCAACGTCTTCGAAATTTTGGGTCGGCGTAGTTTAAGATTAACAAAGTCTTCACAAACATTTTGTGGTTGAGATTAACAAAGTCTCCACAAACATCTTTAAACTGTATCAAGTTTTCACCTCACAAACCGTCTTTAAACTGGATCAATGGATGGAAATGAGAAAAAAAAAGGTCTCTTTTGCCAAATTCGACCAATAGTTCATCTCAACACCAGAAATCATCCTCGATTCGGCGAAAACTTGTTATTTATTACAGAATTCTAGGCTTCAAATGCACCTTACTTGGATTGGGACGAACGAAGGTAAAGAAAAAATGGTGCTCGATCCAAAATGGAGAAAGTCCAATTTTTATTCCCAACAAACCCATGTCTCCACATGTAAAGCTCCATATGCACTCTCTGCCCCTGAAAGTGCACCCATCCTTTACAGGATCCCGGGATCGCTTGTAGAATATCCATCCACATGGCCGTTGCACGCACCGCTGGAGGTGCAGGCGGCGCAACAACACAGGTCCATTCCCCTGCCTTTTGATTGGTGACTGCCACTCCATTTCAGGTCGCTGGTAAAGGGAAAAAATGGCCACTAGATGGCTGTCATTTGTGTTTGGAATTAGCATCCCTTAAGTGGCGATTTTGATGGGGATCAGGGACTGGATGAGCCTCCTTTTGAAAAATCATTTGCGAAAAAGAAGCGATTTCATTGCTTTCTCAGCTTAACTATGGTCTGAAAGTTAGGTGATGACAGTGTGAAGAGCCTAGTGGCGTGTTCAGCTCAAGGGATCTTGTGATGTCTCCACTTTTTAAGGTATCTGAACTGGATATTCTAGAGAACATGCATGGAAAGGACTCGAGGAAGTAAATGTTGAAAACGAAATGAGTTGGATGATCTGAAGAATATGCTTCCATCTGATCGGGCTTTATTGTTACCAAAGAGCGTGGGTTCAATAGCAACCATGCTTTTCATGTGACAAATCAGTCCATTATAGTTGTCTCACCCTGCTAAAGATAACATCTAAGGTCATGCCATCGAGTTGGTCTGTCTCGATTTTTGTAACATAGAGTCTGTTTCAATCGACAAGGGGAAGTTCGAGTTGTTACCATGCAACTCATGTTGGCATCTCATGTGGCCTCTCTTTTATGTTAAGGTTTGTAAGCATAGGTCAATAATGTTGTGCTAAAAATATTTTCAGTTTAAATCTCCCTATGCATAATCTCCCATTTTGCTTTTACTGGCATTTTCATAGCTCACTCTCACCTCCAAAAACGAAAACTCTCTATCTGAGATCATGGCCAAGTGCCTCTAATTAAAAAGGAATGCTTCGACCACGCAAGCATGTTCAGCAACCTTTCCAGGCCATCTTTCCATGGAGCAACAAACATGTTAACAACAAACAGCGGGATATTATACTTTGCAGGTGCGTCACTGCTCCACTAGAGTGCAGCGGTGGGTGAAGAAGGTGATAGTTTAGTGCCCCATTTGGCAAATATGAAATTCATATCTTTCCTTGCATCACGAGCATGGTACGTTCGATCAAGAAAGGGGGAAGAAGAGAGCAAGGCACCTATCTACGTGGTACCGGGAATGAAGTGATTGTTAATTCAGCAGTTGACACATCATCAGCTCCGAGTTGTGTAGTCTTGTTTGGGTCGTTTTAGCAGATGCTCCAACTTTTATTTGTCATGTATTAGTGGACCTATGATTCTCAAAAAAAAAAAAGTATTAGTGGACCTATGATATCATCAATTGTCGGTAAAATTTAAACAGAAAGAAACTATTTAGAAGTCACGCAATTGACTGTTCTCATATTTTGAACTTCCTGATCATTCAATCGATGATGCAGATCAAATGTTCATGCAAAAAATTGAAGGGCGCCTCCCGGATGCTGGCCCACCATCAACAATTTGCTCCACATAGTGCAATTGTCGCCATACAAAACTGCTACAAATACCCGTAAAAAAAAAACTGCTACAAATCCAAGTCAGAAGCCACCTTGCTGCGTACTATATAAAAAATTTATTTCCTTTGTTGCAAGGAAAACAAAGTCCTTTCCTATAATTCTACAGGCCCAATGCTTGAGATCTAATTAAAGACAGAAAAATGGTTTTTATTTACTAAGATCACATTGAATTGTAAGAGAATAAACTCTAATATCCAACCGTCCAATACTGTGGCAAATTGGAGGACTGCTACCTATAATGGAGTGCTACTGTTCCTAGTGCCGCACTACTGCTTCCATTTTAAGCTATTTTCCTTCTCAACAGTTGGTCTCCAATAAAATAATTGATCCTGGTAAAAGAACCATGTTCAATTATACAATCAGTGATGCATTTGTGCAATTTCCACTAGATCTTGGAGCCACTGAGTCTAACAGGTCTAAAAAAAGCATTTAGGTAAGCGAATGCATCTTCCAGTTGTAGCATTCGCCTGAGAAGGCTTTCCCAAATATTTTTGTAAACTGTAGTGGCAGTGGATTGGTGAAATCGAGAAGAGGAGTTGAAAACCATCGTCATCAGAAGATGATGTTAGATAGCGTTTGTTGATGTATATCTGAGGAAGACAGTACAATACATTTCCTTCAGTTTTCAGGAAGGCAGTACAATTGATCATGAGGTTTAAATAATATGTGTATGATGCCATTATGAACTAAATAAGCTTCAAATGAAAATAATTAACTCTTGCTAAATATGCTTTCCTTCGTGCTATCAGCTTTTCAGAGAAGTCAGAAGATTAATGTCTGGTGAATGGAAGCTTACTAGAAAAATCATCAGATTAGAATAGTTTCAGAATCTTCCTGAGACCAGCTTTCGAAGGAAAAAGCACATACCACAATAGCAGCATATTCTGTTTTACCCTTTAATTCCTAAATCTTCCACGTTAAACAGGGCTGCAGGTTGAGATTTTCTGAATGTGACCTTACAAGGAAAAGGCTCAAACCACTCTTGCAGCATATGCTTTAGCCCCTTTAGCCTTTACCATAATTCTTTTTTGACAGAACTTTAACATAAAATTTTCTGCAAAACGCAAGTGAGAGCATCAAAACCGCAACGGGGTCGAATGAATGTATTTCCAGATGTGCATATATTTTAGAGTCAAAAGAAATGGATCAACAGGAATACGATGGCCTTTTTCTTGTCAGAAAAGAGGCCTGTGATAGAGATTGCAAGTTGCAACAGGGGCGAAGAAGGAATTGGATAAGCTCGATCTACTTCAATTCATGAGACCATGACAGAAAGTGGGATGGAAGGCACCTAAAAAGGAAGATGCAAAGCAGGACGCCAAATCAGTTTTTATAAACCAAAAACAGGCACTTGAGGAGGATATGCTCCAATCTTGAATGCTCAGAACAGTTCCTCCATTACAGTCTAGGATGTGAGACTTGCAATGACACCCACCAATGGTGGCGCTGCTCTGCCTTTGGCAAAGTGCCTTTGCGCATCATTGCATTGCCTCCAGCTCTCTGCCTTTTGGTGTGGCGACTTTGGATAGGTGGAGGCTAATGTGGATGAACATGGCTTCCAATTAACCGTGGGTCCTGATGCCTGATCCTGCAGTGATGCTGCAATGTCAGCCCCGGAGAGACGGAGACAGATCCTCAGTGTAAGATCTGCAAAGATCATGAGCCACGACAGTTGCATGTTAGTTTGGAGGTTTCGGTGTTTCGGTGCTCAGGGTGTGTTTCTGATGAATGTTTGTCGAGCTAGCTGCTTGTAACCGTAACGTCATTTAGCCAAATTGTTTAGTTCATCCAAACTGAAGTTCTGGAACTCCATGCCATGCCCATATCCTTGGGCCTGCGTTTGGTTGTCAGCTGAAAATGACATTCCTTCGTGGATGCATTATTATATTTCTTTAATCACATACACGATTTGGCAGCATGTAGTGTTAAGTCTTGTATTGCAAAATTCAGGAGAAACCTTTTGACACGATGATATATATCAGCTGAAGATAGACGCTGACAGTCTAGAGACTGCCACAGTGAGGCGAGAACAAAGATTGGCAGAGGCCAGGGAGCTGTGTAAAAGTGAAATTAAACTCGAGATAGCTCATAAGTTTATGCACGAAGATCACGCCGGGGTACGTACGCACCATGCGTCGTCCGCTCGCCAAAGGTCGACAGCAAACCAAGATAGCGACAGTAGGAGAGAATACATGCAAACACGTCCTTATACGTCTGTAAAGTGGTGAAGCAAATTGCAAATTTGCCACCACAACCACACAAAATGGTCCAACAATTTACACAATGACTAATTTAATTGAGTAATATTTGCTGGTGCTTAGTGCTAGTTGCATCATGTAATGCCTTGCAACTTGCAAATGCAAAGTGGATGCCTGCAGGGAGAAGAAAGAAAAATATCTGTACAACGAACCAAACACGGCTTGGGGTACATTGACTCGAGAGAACACGAGAGGACAAGCAGGTCTATATTTTTGTTTTATAGAGGCATATAATGGATAACTTTTTTATGATTTATGTATGTTTCATGGGGCTTATCGGAGTTCAATAATGTTGCGTAGAAAGTGACACGAGGTATATCACCATAATCTGCCTCAACTCTGAGTTCTATTTTAACCTGTTCCATTTCTCATTTCCGAAGCTAGTGCGACAGAGCAGCTGCAACTTGGATCCACTCGGATCTAGCCTCATGCAGAACTGATACAGCAGCCTGATGATATCCACCGCAAAACGATAAAACTTTGATAGGGAGTGCATAGTGTGAGTACTTTCAGTACCAGGTATCAAACTAGTCAGAAACAAAGCATAGTATTTTTATTATTACATTGTTGGGACAATAGAAACTTTAATGATGTACGCAGAACAGGAAACCAAAAAAATAAATGAAAAATCAGTGTCGCTGGAAACAACAGCCAACTCAGACTGCTACAAGACATTGGCATAGTGTGAGACGTGGAGCGCCGTATGGTGCTTGTGCCCTAAAGTCAGAATGCTTTGACAAGGCTTCATCTTTCAATTTAGCCTTTGAATTTAAGAGAAGAGAAGCGACATTACAGTGATATCAACTATGAATATCTGACTGAATTTCTAAGACCAGCTTGATGGATCGCCTGGGCATTGCTGACATAAAACAGAATGCACTGTTCCTTCCTTCGACCTGAATTTAGGCAGCAACATCAACAGTCTCTGGCTTATCTATTCCTTCAATGTTGGTTATCCTAAGTTTTGTCAATTCCTGGAAATGGTTAAAGTACAGTAAGAACTACAGGACCCTGACGGATAGAGCAAGCCCGGAGTACAGCAAAAACTGAAGCCAAATCATTTACCTGACGGTGGCCCTTTGTTCGGCGGTAATTTTTTCTTCGCTTTTTCTTGAATATGATCACTTTTGCATCTAGGGCCTGATAAGATTACCAAGAGAAAATGAACTCAAATATATCCAACAATATATTACAAGGACCAATTCGATCAAAAGCTCTAGCATAAGCATAAGGCAGTACAATGTGGTCGAATACACTAAGACACCTTCAGTGAACGCGCAGAATTGAGAATGCCGTGCACATTTTTTCTATTACAATTCACAACCAACATATCATGCTGGTATAACAGTACAGAAATAAGGAAGTATATGTAATCAAAATGTAAACAAGGGATGATTAAGTGACAGCGTAAGAAAATCCGGTTTCTCAGGTGCTGCCAATGTGACTATACTATCAGCACATGCAACATGGTGCTCATCAATAAGTAGATGGCATAAATACCAATCAATTTATTAAAACAAATACATGTGTATAAACCTGAAACCTGCATTGATAAATAACTGACAGATAGTTTGTGTAATAGCAGTTCCACTAGTCGAGTGGATACATTTACAGGCATGTGTTTGAAAATAGAGTTTAATAATAATGTCACAAACTTCACTTTAGGGAACAATGTTATACCAACAAAGAAAGAGTTCAAGATATAAGTGTCCTTACATGCTCTTCTACAACAGCATGAACAGCAGCATCAGGAAGAGTTGGCCTCCCAATAACTGTTTGAGTTTGTGAACCAAGCATGAGAACTCGGTTTAAGATCAACTGCAGCGAAGGCATGCAGAAAAAAAAAATAGCACCATAAGCAAACCAGCAATAGAATGAAATATACAGGATAACAACAGAGAGTTATCTTTAGCGCAAGGACTGGAAATGGAATGCATCAAGTTACCCAGTGGATTTGGTTTCTTAATTTGTAGAGAGTGAATCAGGTAGAGATGCTATATTCAACTAAAATAAGGATGTAACAAAACCTTCTTAATTCAGCACCACAACAACGCAAGAGGCTAAAATTCAATCTTGATCTAGGAACTAAAAACAAAAGATGACCTTAAAAAGAGCTCCCACAAATACAATAAACATGTTGAACCTACAAGACAAGGATCCCAAGTTCTCAACATAAGCTAGACCAAAATCTCAATGGCCCAAGGCACTACAAGATAAAACATAGTAGCTATTACAAAGGGCAAGCATTATAAGTTCTGGCAAATACAAATATCTCAATGATAGCAATGTTTTATAAGCTCAACATTCAACTATTGGAATGTGATAATACATGAAATAGCAAAGATAAACCCTCTAAAATTACAATTAATTAGTACTCAAGTCAAAGCCTCATTCCACTAATATGTACTCCAAACTTAACAAAATTAGTGGCCCTCGAAGTGTCCCACTTACCTTGTCATTCACATCACAGAACTTCAACCTCTCCGTAAAGATGGAGTCGCCATTGCTCACCTTAAACTGATGCGAACCAATCTGCAGGAAGAGACAATCACACATGAGATCCAACCCTAAAACCCAAAATCAAAAGGCGGGAAAATGGAGCAGACCTGAACGATGGCGAAGACGGGCTCGTAAGGCTTGAAGGGCTTCTCGTCGGACCCGAGGGGGCCCACCACCTTGTACCCGATCTCGGCCGCCTCCGCTACCTTCTCCTCCTCCGTCTTCCCGCTAGGTTTTTTCGCCGCCACCGCCTCCTCCTCATCCTCCCACTCGTCCTCGCTACCCCCATCTTCGTAGTGCTCTTCTTCGTCCTCTTCATCGCCGGAGGAGCGAGTCGCGAAGTGGCATCGCGAAGGGTAGAGCCGGAGGGAGGTAAGGGCGCGAGGAGTGAGGGGAGGGAGAGGCTGGGGTGAAGAGGTCAGGGTTCGGGTCACGATCGACGCCGGCGCGAGTGGTTGAGGTCTGTGAGGGACAAGGCGGCTTGAGAGGAGGCGGAGGAAGCAGCGCCGCGACGCCATGGCTGCGGCGGCGGCAGGTCGAGGAGGGAAGGGTAGAAATGGAAATATTGTTCAACCAGCGGTTTTGATGAGGGTTTAAGAGGTAGCCATGGGGGAGACGACTGAGTGACACTGACACTGGGCCCATTTCATTATCGAGGGAACCCATGGTAGTTATTTGACGTGAGCTTCTGGTGAAAGCGGAGTTACATAGAGTATCAGGAAATACGTATTCTCATCTAAAAAAAAATGAAATACGTATTCTAGGATCAAGGCTTTGGTAAAGATGCTTTTTTAATTTTTTAACCCTTTTTAAATTAATATTTTAATAATAGCCCGATCGAAACTAAATTTGCAAATCTAACCCATTTAGTCGCGTCAAACCGATTGACGTGACTTAGACTACAGTCACGCCAATCTGAATGGCGTGACCAACTTCCACGTCAACGGAAACTGCCACGTCAAATTTTGGTCGCGCCAAAGTGTTTGGCGTGACTGAACTTTGGGTCGCGCCATGCAGGTTGGCGCGACCGTTTCGTCCGCGTTGAGTTCGTGCAAAGCACTCAAGCCTCTGCGCCGCGTTGCCTTAAAAAAACAAAAAAGCCTCTGCGCCGCACAGTAGAAAAAAGTGCAGAGAGACAAAAAAGGAACGTAAGCCAAGGTGTCAGGGATAGCTCCAGTAGTCAAGTCCCAACCAACGAGAGCATTTTCTTTTTTTTTTTTTGACCGGTCCCCACAAGAGCTTTTAATAGCACTGCTGGCTTGCCAGTGCACATAATTCTTGATGTGCCGCATCATGCAAGCTACGGACACGACTGCGAGATGTCTTAACCAATACTCCCGCCATACTCATAATGAAAATCATTTAAAACACGCATAAGTGTAATATTAAAGACTAATTAATTTGAATTTAATCTTTTATCTCTCGCTTTTGGATTGGCTGCGCTTGCGCGTTTTGCTCTTGTTAGCTCTTTTATTTCACGATGCTAGCTTCTTTGTTGCCTATTGCTTAAAACTTGATGGAGGACAGCCCTTATAATGGATTACTTTCTCTGTTCCAGTTTAAGCGTCATTCTAGCTAGTTTTTTTCAAATAAGTATCATTCTCACTTTCCCATGTAGTTTTCTATCTATCTCTCTCCTTCTTCACTGTACATCATTTTCAACGCTCTCTCTTCTTTTCAACTCTCCTTAATTCCTGTGCTCAGGCTAGAATGACACTTATTTTGAAACGGAGGAAGTACAAAGAATAAGTTTTAAGCAATATGTTCAACCACTCGGGCGGGGTTACAATACCGTTTAACCACTCGGCCGGGATTTTACAGTTATTGCGGTAACAAAATCGCAAAACGATATTTTTAAATTTAGCTGAAATTGAAACGGTTTCTTTCCAAAAAAAATATATTGACAATCAGATACAGTGTCAAGTTGGGAATATTTAAAACCTCATATTGGCAGTCTTATGCTTCTAGCTACATGCTTGGTCCGAGACAAGTTAGAAATATCTTTGAATATGCACCGATGGACGCATCAATAATGTACAGTTGGCTGAATTTCTTTTCCTCCCCGGAACCAAACGGTGCACAGCACCATGCATTTTTCTTTGGATGCATCCAGAGCACCAATACACGCCTCCAAAAAAAAAAAAGGCAAAAACTACACAGCGACCTTCGTGCAATATAAAATAAGTAATGCTACCCGATGACCTGAAGCAGCTCCCACTATCTTTTCTTTTCTCTCTACCGCTGCTCCATGCACAGACCCCTAATACTAGCTCCTACCGGTATCTAGGCCACCCGGTAGCAGCGGCATATTCTCTTCCAGCAGCGCGTCGCTTGGAAGTTAGGTACTGAGCTGTGCAGAGGCTTAAGTGTAACTCAACGCGGACGTTTCGGTCGCGCCGACCTGCATGGCGCGACCCAAAGCTCAGTCACGCCAAACACTTTGACGCGACTAAAATTTGACGTGACAGTTTCCGCTGACGTGGAAGTTGGTCACGCTATTTAGGTTGGCGTGACTGTAGTCTAAGTCACGCCAATCGGTTTGGCGCGACTAAATGGGTTAGATTTGCAAAATTAGTTTCGGTCGGGCTATTATTAAAATATTAATTTAAAAAGGGTTAAAAAATTAAAAAAATTCCTTGGTAAAGATAGACGATATTCAGGTGAAATCGAAGTTAGATAAGATAGAGTATCAAGAAATGCATATTCTAGAACCGTCTATTTTTGGATCCTCAAAATACTTATAAAAGAATCAAAAAAATAGATGGTTCAATTTTCGAGTCGTCTTTATGGTAAAAGACTCACTCAACCATCCGTAAACCTCTAAAGTTTGTTTTATATGTAAATTTCTCTATATTTTGATACAAATCTCAAATACTTCACTCTTTTATAAAAAGACGGATGGAGTAAAATAGAAGAAGAAAAAATGTGCAAAGGCACCAAGGTTGGTTACAACGGCCTACGCCTTGTCCCTCCACACGAACACAACTCGGCATCACGAATTTCAACCTCCTACTGCGCTACAGGCTACTGTTCTGCATTTCTACATTTGTTGAACTACTACCACGACGTTTACCCCTACACTCGACAGTTCAGATAGACGGCGCGCTCCAGTCGTGATCCACAGCTTCGCTTCTTCTCAGCAACGGCTGAGTATTGTTTCAACATGTCGCCACTCGCCAGCTCGCCTTCAAAAACTCTGGTGAAACACTACTCGACATTAAAAAGAAAGAGAGAGAATCAGACCAAAAAAGAAGTAGTACTGAAAGAAGAGGCAACTCGTTTCCAAGCCCAAAAAAGGAAGAGGCAACTGAGTACTACAAAAGAATCAAACTGAATCATTAATCGTGGAACGAAGTTACTAAATTATATTGTGAAGTTCATCGCAAAAAATTTATAGTGAAATACATATAGTGTATCACGAAAAAGAAGATTGCAATATCGTCTTTGCTTTCAACCAAGAAAATTGCAAGGCAACTTTCACAATTTCCTGTAACATCCTATCATTCACTGTAGTTTGTAAGTGTGACATTACATTGTGATATTTAGTCAGTTCCAGTTCAACATTGGAGAGCATAATTTCTTCTTTATGCCGATCTCAACAAGCATGGCCAAGAGAGCCTCACACATCTCACTTGCATCGGCTTCAGCACTGCCCTTTCTCAGCGTCGAGTACACCATCCACGCGTGGTCTAGCCTTCTCTCCGGCCTCACCACCACTGATCCAGGCACTTCGGCGTCGCGCCGTGTCACAAGCCCATCGCTCCTCTCCCCATACCGCAGCCGCAGGTGGAGCGCAGTGACCGCCATTGCCGCCGACACGGGTGCAACCAAAGGGACCTTCAGTGAGGCGAGCATTGATTCGATATACTCGGATGCTGATAAGAAGAACCGTGGCAGGGGTAACCACGGTAGGAGCTCTGCATGGGCGACGCGGGTCAGGGTTGCAAGCACCATTGGCGCGGTGCTGGCTTCGGTGTGGAAGGAGATGATCGGCAGCTCATTCAGGGGAGCTTGTGCCTGGAGATGAAGTTCTTTCTCTTGTCATATGTGAGGTCCTCCAAGGCCCTAATGTCGCCCTGCATTTGTTCACTTGTTTAAGAGTAAGAAATGGACGCTATCATCAATGAATTCCAATCTCTATGTGAACAATCTGTAGACAATGTATTTGACTGAATAACACAAATTAATATAGTGAGAACCTTGATTAGTTTGCATACGATGAGTTCCATGATCCTCCTTGTCTCCTTATCAGCAATCTGGCCTTCTCGAAGGATATCGGAGGCGACCGGTGTGCCACCATATGGGCTCTGAACTAACGCCAGACCGGCAACCTTGCCCTTAAGCTCGGACCAGTACAAGGAAATTGCCGCAGCAGCATCGACTCCACCTTTGCTATGGCCCAGGAGCAAAACCTGCTTACCAGATCCCCAGTAGAGCTCTTCGATATATTGCTTCAGTTCCAAAGCATTTTTCTCCACTGATGCCTAGACAAAGTGAAAGGTACGCATAAGGAGCGGCAGAGAGGGTAAGGAGGTAAGGACACAAGTATCTTCTGACAAAGACATAACAAAATTGAAAACAAAATATTCTAGAAAACCTAGAGCAAGCATGCACACACCCTCAAGTCAATTACCTCACTATGGATCTTTGCAACATGGCAAGCAAGCCCCATCTTCGAAAAGAATCTTTTAGTGTTGACAAAATAAAGTGGACTGTGGTTGCTAAAAAGCCCTGCATTAAGTCGGGTAGTGAGAAATTTTTATTGCTTTTCAGTGAAAGTGAGTGTGATTCTACAAGAAACGGCATATTGAGGTAATTTTCGTAAACACAGAACATCCTGTTGGGAAATATGTCTCACCAGGGATAAATTAGTAAACCAGCGTATCAGGTAGGCAATGCACACCATTTCTGAAACATACAGTACAAGTAGAATTCAGCATCATTGACCTTTCACAGAACTAATTCGCCACTTTTGATGCAACTTAATTGGCAAACTAATGGTTACAGATTAGTATAGTACTAAAAGAGCAATGCTATATTAAACGTTGTGATGCCTTTTGTGCCGAATTCACTGAGCCTGAGCAAGAAAAACACACCTGACATCATGCAAAATCTCCTTGAAGCGACTTGTGCCATCAACTGAACAAAGAGATGCTCTAGTTCTTTGCAACCATCCTATATCTTTGCAAGATCCCTGTAGTGTTGTCCAGAAACGATGTAAAGTCCTGTGAGCATACAACAAGTTTTAGCATTGTGAGACAATGAGCCTATGCCACATATACTTTCCCTTAGAGAAAGACGTAAAAATTGAAAACATATGACACTAACTAACCTGGATAGTTTAGCATGTATCTCACCGGAAAAGAGAGTCCACAAATATCGCACACAGAATGCAAACCTTTGCACCAGAGCGAATCCATGCTGAAGATAGATTGACCTGCCATATGACCTGCAAGCACAAATAGTTCCATAGTGAACGTGAGTCACAACAAGAAAACACAGGCGCAAGCAATGCAAAAAATTCTATCCCAGCGATAAATTTCTATGAATCAGCTTTCTGATTAATGAAGCAACAACAATACTGAACCTTTGACAAATATTGGAAAATCCTTTTCGGACAACCGTGCCTTCAGATACACCATTTGCAGGCTGCTCTTCATGAACATATCCTATAGTGTCAGCCACTGATCTTCCATTGCAAGCAGAGAATTGGAATTCAAGACGTTGAGGAATCCAATCAATGCACCCAAGGAAATTTTCTGCCAAGAGAAATGACAAAAAGAAACAAAGAAACATACCCCAATTTAAAGGCCCCTCCCAATATTGAGAAGCATTTGTTTCTTTTAGTGCAATCAAGCGAATCGTGTCCACTGTCCAGTCCAAACCTCAGGAAATTTGTGCCTTTGTTGTCTCAAAAAATAAAAGGTGTGTCCGTCAAAGTGATAATCTATCCATTACCACTATCGAACAGAAAGTGGCCAAACTTTGCGCTAAACACATCATACAATAAAGGAACAAAAATAGGACTTCCGTCAATAGGAATTACTAATTCAGAGTAAGCAAAAAGAAAATGTTATGTGTGCTGAAATCTCTTGACAAAAACAAGTAAATTTTTCTTTTTGCGAGGCAAAAAAAAAAAAAGTACAAGTTGGTACCTATCAGTTCTGTCAAGTATTGTCGTAACTGCCACCCAAGGGTTAGAATGCGTGAAAAAGAGTCCTCCATCTATGTTGCAGGTAGATGATACAGGAAAGAATCACCCATGATGATACATTTTTAGCCTAAAAAAATCACAGTAATAACTTAGCATTAATAAGGGAACTCATGAACACAAAATCAGAGATGTTAGCTTGCTCCTTTCTGGCAGCTATATAAGATACCAAACAAGACCGGTAAAAAAAAAATCGCAAAATACTATTGGTTGTCGGCTATGCATGAAGTAAGTACACGTAACCAGTGCTGAACTACCCATCATACAAGGAAATTCAGAAGAGAGTTAAAAAAAAAAGAAACTTCAAGGCAAGTCAAATGTGTGGTTGCTGTTTAAACGGAGGAAACAGGTGCCTACTGCTTGTACAGAAAAATACCAATTCTACATCACAAATTCACAACTAGCCCTTCTAGCACACCTATACAGCATTGCAATTTGCAAAGAAAAGAAAGAGTGGAGGCTTCACCGAGCTCTAACTTTTTGTGATCACGACAACAATTCGGCCATCAAGTAAACTTTATCTCTGGATCAATGCGCTGAAAGCTCACTCGCAGATTTTATAAAAAAAAAATATAAGCATCAGGGGCTCATCCTACGGCGAACTCCTAGAACAACTCTCTCACGCGCACACGGGCATTCCACCAAACGGTTGATGCGCATGCCAGTGGAATCCGGCTCCCTCCTCTACATCTCCAAGAAGTCATCGTACTTACCCCTCCGAAGCAGTAGGAGCACAACGTTCACCAATTAGAAACCCGCCAGGCCGCCGTCACCTCGAGCCTCCCTGAAGGCCTCACGACACAGAACAGAAGCAACAGCTCCCACTGAGACTTCCAAACGGTGAGACGTGAGACGCTGGAGCGCGAGTCAAAGGGAGCTCGCGGCGATCTGGGACGCGGGCGCGGAGGAATGGTTATCCGGCGTCCGGTGACGCGCATTGGGGGCACTCGCATGGGCGCCGCGTGGCGGACGCCTTCGTGGTCGCCGCGGCGTGGCGCGCCATGCGTGGGGGCGCGTGCTGCGACCCAGTGTTTCTGGAACGCGAGGGCCACCATTCGTGGGCGGTCAAGGCCGACGGGTGGGCCCCGGCGCGCCGATTGCTCTGAACTGAAGTTATCCTCAGAACGAAAAGCGGTTCGTCGCGTGCTCGCGCAAGGCAAGTGGAGATCGGCCGGCTCGCCTCCGGATCATCGCGTCCAGGAAAAATCATCAGCTTCTTTCTGTGCGGCGAGGAGAACCATGCTGATTGCTGCGATATGGGCTGGCAGATCAACGCGCCCCCATGCTGCACCGCCCATGCTGCAGTGCGACCGGATCGCCCGCCGTGCTGAGCTGTTGACTCTTGACTCTGCTTCTCTTATCCACGGCAGCTCGGCAAAGGTTGGCATATGACGTCGGCGAGCAAACTGCGGTTGCGTAGTTGAAACTTACAGTTGACACGAGTGCAAGCTGCTGACCACTAGCAGCACAAATCAGTTGCTGCAGGACTTGAATGGAGTACTTCGCTAGCCATTTGGTACTCCATTGCTTTTCACCTCAGAATTCGCTAATTCAGGGACCAGACGCTGTGTTTTAGGCTAGGACGAAAAGTGCAATCGCTCAGTGCTCATTGTCAAGCAATGTAAAAGTTTCATCTTTCTACAAGTCATTACTCTTGGCACTAGCTTGTTGTTTTTCTGATATTTTGTGTTGTGTTGTATAACAATTTTTTTTCTTGAATACGCAAAAGCATTGCGTATCTTTGTATGCTCTTGCGTATCTTTGTACTATGCTCTTTATATTTTTTTCTTTGATGTACGAGAGCTAGCATAAAGCTCATACGTCCCTAGAAGGCCATCAATATTTCTGCTTGGAGTCGTAAACAGTAAAGCTTGCACCAGCTAATGTGAGGCAAAGCTTAGGAGACACTTTCTGTTGGATAGTGTTCTTCGGATCAGGGACTCAAATGCAGAAAGCAACTGATTTCCGTTTAGGTAGTGGATCGAAGAGAGGAAGCAAGCCAAAGTAAAATCGAGGCAATGATGCCTTGATACGGAGGCGAAAGCTAGTTTCAATTGCCGTATCATCTGATGGCCTAGACTCGGAAAAAAACAAGAACGAAATGTTAATGTGCGAGGGAATGGCAACAAAATGCAATGATCATTTCAGGGGAAAAAACAGCTCCATGATGAATTTACTTGTGCTGCTGGCACCAACATGGTTCATTAGCGAAATTCAGAAGCAAAATGCAGGGCTACCAGGACAACAAAATTGAAGTTGCTGAACAGATATCTAAGATGGTCACTCTCAAGTATGCAACTGATCCATGATCACCACCATAGAGAAACAAACTTGTCCAAGGTCCTGGAACTTAAGTTCAGCCAACAAAACCCAGTTTATAGAAGTACTCACAAATAATAATCCTATCCCAACGGCAACAAGCAGGAGAATCGAACATATAACGCCACAGCAGAAACAAGTATATAGGGAGAACTAACTCTGGTTTCTAGAGAGGAACTGTGGCACACGAGTTCAGAGAACATGTTTCATTGTGTGAAAATTGATAACAGTGGCATGGTGGGAATCATGCAAAAGTCTGGTAATGCATACAATTCAAACCAATATGCCAGAAAGAACATGACACAAGCATCTTCTTAGATGAAAACAAAATTGCTGCGATCCAAATGAACTACATAAACTTAGCAAAACACAGCTTCACCATAGCTCTACAAGTCTATAACCCAAAAGCTAACAAAACCTGAAGAAACCTTAGAAGAAACTTCAGAGGGGCCAACCGTAGCAGCACTCAGCATTGTAATTGAAAGGTGATGTTATCAAGTAAAGCCTACCGCTACAACAAGGACTCTTGACAGTGATATGGTTCTTCGAGCTGATTACAGTTGTATAACCCAATTTATCAGCGCTTTGAGCACCCAGCTGGCCTCAATGCAGATTTCGCAATCCACCGTTTCAACTGGAGCCTCTACCAGGAATCAACTGTAACCTTATACCCTTACCCTTGTCCTTGTCTTCTTGATCTTATCACCATCCAATTTCTTCCCCTTCCTCTTCTTATCTTCAACGCTTTCCACACTATCATCTGCACCTTTGATGCTCTTTTTCCTCCTCCCCTCCTCACTCTTCCCCTTCTTGATCTTGGTATTGGCAATATCCAACATATCAACCTCCAATTCATGTTTGGTATCTTCCTTTTTGCCTTTCTTTTTCATGCTGCCAACTTGTTCCATTCCAGACCCACTCTTCTTGCCCTTCTTACTGTCCTTGCCGGACTTGGCCTCCTTTTCCAATGCATGTTCGCACCTATTGCAACCCATCTTCCCCTCGTCAATAGGAACAAAAATACTCTTCCTCTTCTTCTTTTCAGGCTCCTCCTGAACATCTTCCAGCATCACTATATCCTCAGTACGCTTCTTCTT
The DNA here is from genome assembly GCA_012490785.1 of Eragrostis nindensis. Lineage (NCBI taxonomy): Eukaryota > Viridiplantae > Streptophyta > Magnoliopsida > Poales > Poaceae > Eragrostis > Eragrostis nindensis. Next base: position 41,826 of record JAAXCT010001383.1, read on the forward strand.
ATTCCACTTCCTCTTGCTACTCTCATCCTTGGCACCAACTTCTCCCTCCAATTGAGGGACCGATGGCACCTCAATCTTCATACCCAACTCTGGCACAGCCTGGTAAATTGGCAGAGCAACCGAATCCACAGCCTTTAGATGCAACGCCCTCACATTCGCCCACTTCTTTGGCACCCTCTCCACGGCTGCACCAACCGCGGCAATCACATTTTCACGATCTCCTCTTCCTCCATGTCCAGCCTCCCCACCTTGATACCGGAGCAGGTCCCTGTCCGCAGGTACAGAAACGATGAGCCTAGCACCTTGCGGACCTGCTCCGGCCACCCGACGCGGGTGAAGTCGACTCCGATCGGAGCCTTCTTGGTGGAGTAGAAGGCCTTGCCGAGGACGCGCGGCAGCAGCGGCAGGATGGCGCGGTCGGCGATGAAGAGGTCGTGGGAGCCCGCGAGGCGGCGGCGCGACTCGTACGGGCGGTAGTCGGTGCGGAGCGTGGAGAGTGGGATGACCTCGGAGACGGGGAGGTCCAGCGACTTGGCCCCGTCGAGGAGGTCGGATGCCGGCGGGGACCGCGACTTGGGGCGGTCGTCGGAGATGACGCAGACGGAGGAGCCAGCGTGCGCGATGACGGGATGCGGGAGCGGGAGCAGGCGCGGCCTGTTGGTGGGCGAGGCCGGGACGCGGCGGAGCGAGAGCTGGAGGAGCACGAGGTCGTCACGCTCGTCGGCTAGGAGGTTCGGGGGCGCGGCGGCGGCGCGCTTCTTCATCCACTTGGTCAGGGCGCCGACGGCGGATGCCACCGTCGCTCGGGGAATTTCCTGTGGCTGCGGCGGCGGCGACATGGCGGCGGCGCGTGAGGAGAGCAGAAGGGGTTTAGGGTTTGATAGGGAAGGAATGCTTCGTTCGTCGGCAAATAGAGACAGCGTTCCCTCTACATCGCCACATTTACCAGCGTCTGTCCCTACGGCATGTGGGTCCCATAGAGGTTCTCTGCACTCATGTTCCTCTATTTGCTTCCTCTAAAAGGAATATTCTGTTCTGGTCATCAAGATTCTTTTCTCTATATCAATTTCTCCTGCACTTATAGTTCCTCTATATTCTTCCTCTATCCTAACTACTGCATATTTCATACAACCATCTCCAACTACCATCTCATTTTAACAAACATATTTCTCCATACCATTATCATTTATAATAGTTATTCTAAATAATAAAAATTATAGGAGTCATTTATAAATATCTAAGAAACAGAAATATCCTAAAAAATATATAAGGACCAATTTACAAAAATCCTATACTACTTCTTCCTCATCTCTTCGCCGGCGGCCACTCTGCCTCCCCGCCTCCTCCCACCCCGGCCCCATCCACCTCCGCCGCCGCTCCTCGTCCCGAGCCGGCGGGCAGGGCGCGCGCCGCCACCGCCCCTCGTCCCGTCGCCGAGCGACCGCGTGGCGGCGGACGGCGGGAAGGCCGGGAGCGTAGCGCCGGACGGCGGGGCGGCGCCAGCATCTGGGCGGAGGGGCGGCGGACCAGGCGGGCGGCGAGGGGCGAGCACGCGGCGGCGAGAGACGCGCGCGCGGCCGACGTCGGTCGCCTTCACCCTGGCCCACATCGGCGACGGAAAGCGGCGGGTCGACCGCGCCGGCAGCCGGAGGAGGCGGAGGGGCGGCGGCCGGGCCGGCCGGCTCCGGACGCCGTGACGGACTACTACCGGCCTCGCCTTTGGAAGAGAGGTGGAGCGCCCGGCCCGTGGCGGCCGCGGTGGCCGGGAAGGCGGAGGCCGCCGCCAGAGGCGAGGAGGGAGGCAGCAGCCTCGCGAAGACGCTGGGCACGCCGTCGCCGTCGTGTTGCTTTCGGTCGGATCTCGTCCACCTCTCTGCTCCCTCTGGCTCGCGTCCCCTTTCTCCCTCGCCCGCCCCGCCAAGCCGGCCTTCCCCGCCGCGGCCGCGCTGCCGTCTAGCTCGGCTGCGTCCTCGGCGCGCAGGCGACGCAGCGCGGGCCCCGCGCACGATAGCGGGCTTCCGGGAAAACGCTACGAATAGAGGAACTGAAGCCTTCCTTTTCTTTACCGTAACCCTCCCAGTAGACCGGTGCGGCGGCTGCTTCCGCTAAACGCTAAACGCATAGCGTTCCCCAGTGCGGAGAGCCTGAATCATCACTACAACACAACCATCCAGCCCAACACGACCTCCAGGCCCTCCTCTCCCCCAAGTCCGTCCCAGCGCCGTCGCGTACCAACTCCCAAACTGCGATTCTTCGCTTTCGCCCACTGCAACGCCGTCCTCTTCTTCCTCCTGCTCCTAGCTGATGCGAGGCCGCTCCTTGCTAGCTGATGCGCCGTCGCTCTCTCTCTACGTGGAGGGACCCCAGATCTGGTAAGGCCACCGCCATTGTGAAGCGTCCTACCCTCTTCTTCCTTGTTTAGGCCATCAATCTTCCTCCTGTTCCTAGCCACGCGACGCCGCATTCAGGCTCCCGTGCTTGCGTTGCCATGGAGCATCCGATTTTTTGAGGGGGAACAATTGATTTTTGTAACCGGAACAAATGATTCCTAAGGCTAGAACATTGATTTACCCGGCCGGAACATTTGATTTTAGTAACAGGAACAACTGATTTGCAAATTTGGAACATTTGATTTACACGGCTAGAACATTTATTCATGGCTCTGCTGTTCTTCGGATGAGCTCGCCTGCCTCTTCTTTTTCGCCGGCGAGCGGTTGCGGAGGCGAGGGGAGGTGCGCCGTGCGATCGCCGCAAGCGATAGTTGCTTTCGTTGTCGCTGGCTGGGCTGGGCTGGGCTATGGCAGAATGCATGGGCGGTAAAGAAAATTTTGTGAGCTTCGTTTGCTGCTTCTAGTGGGCCTTGGTTTTGTCCAGGGCAGAAACGAACAGCTCCCCTACCCTACTCTTGGCTCTCGGTAGCAGGCAGCAGCTGACTCGAGCGGCGACGGCCGCCGGCGTCCAGCGTAGGCGTGGGAGCTCTGGCGCCGCTTACGGCTTATCGGCCTCGTGCTTGCGTTCAGGCAGGGGTTTAGGAGAGCGTTACAGTGGGCTCTCTCACGGAGCTGCGCGAGCTCCTGCCTACCTAACCTGCGAGCGCCACCGTGCCTGCACAGGCCACAGGCACTGCCGTGAGGTGAGGTGTTGTTATGTTCTTCTCACTGTATGACCAGTCATTCAATTAGGCTTCCAATTCGTGATCAATTCGAAATGAAAATTTCATGTTGATTTGTGAATTTAAGATCAACACTTTCTTGACTTGGAACTGCTTATATTCAATTTGTATGCCTGATTTCAGAAATTTTTTTTAATGAGTGATGCCTTTGATTCCTATGTTTCACGGTACTTACTTATTGTGCAGTATCTACTGCTATCTAGTTTCCAGATCTACATATCTAGTTTGTTACATATTGTGCAGTATTTGTTACGTTCGGACAGCCACATATTTAGTTTCCAGATCTACTGCCGGATGCATTTGCCCGTTCCGATGCACCTCGAATACATTAGCTGCTCCTTGTTTGGAGTTGGCCTCCAATCTCCACGATTGGTATCAGGTGTGAGCTCCATTCGTTTGGTGGCGGCATGCATGTTGTTCCAGCTTGCAGACTGGAGTGCATCAGTACGAGATGCCTCGATGTTTGTGTTAATTTGTTTAACATGCAGAAATATCAATTGGTAAAATTTGGGTACTATCTGTACCAAATGTACCGTATGAATGACGTGCATGCTGCTAGAATGGTTGACCTTTGTCTTTCTTGTGTTGTTGCAGTGTCAAGCATTGGCTGCAAGATTGCCAGAGATACGACTTCATTCTTGGAAGCATTTATTCTTGATCATTCCTGATCAAAATCCTAACGCATTGGCAAATGAGTGCTGGTAAGGAGGTGTACCTGTACTGGGTTGACCTGAAACCAGATGGCTTACTATTTTTATAATTTGCATTTCTGTTAGGTGTTAGCTTTAGGCATGTGTAACAATTATGAGGAGCCTAAAGTTTTTCCTTATTTGAGTAACACTGGGTTGTCACAGGTGGTGCTTTTGGTGGGAATAGAGGGGTGAGACCTGTACCTCCTGAAAAAGGGGTATTCCCATTGGATCACTTGCATGAATGCGATTTGGTAAGGCTGCAGATCTTCTATGTCAGTTACTACTGTTATTGTGTACTACTCTAGTTATATGAGTTATGACTGTTCAAACAGGAGAAGAAAGACTATCTTGCCTGCCTGAAATCTACAGGATTTCAATCTGAAAAATGTCGGCTATTCTCAAAGAAGTATCTGGAATGTCGGATGGAAAGGTTAGTATGCTTAATTCTTACTGTCTATATACTAAATCTGAGTTTTAAAACACCATAATGTGGGTAGCATGACCTTTCCTTTTTGGCGTGTCAACACTTTGCTTAACCTGGTGATATTTAGTTTGTATGCTTAGCATGCTACGGACTAGAAACTTTGATGGCCCAAGAAAGCCATGATAACATATTGATATGTATCAATTGGAGTCAAATGATTGGTTACTGTCAGATTTATGGATGGTTTGCCTTTTGATAAAATTTAATCTCTTTCCTCTACTCTTTAATATTTTCAGCTTTTTGTCAATAAAATTTATTTCAATAAGACTGATAAATGCGTTCTCATTTTCTGTATGAAACATTGTCATATAATTATCTTTCGATAGTTCATTGCACATGCTTTGCATGCTGCAACACGTTCTGATGCTTTTTTAGCTGTTGAGTGAAGTACTCTCCCAATTTTTCTATGATGTTTGGACAAGAAGATTAGTTCAATGTTGAACTAAGTTTGGCCCCAGGGCATGCTACAACATGTTCTGATCCTTTGAACACTTAATTTTGAACTACTGTATCAATAAAACCTGATAGAGTGACTGCTATTTGCTGCATTGGCCTGTAGCAACCGAGTTTGCCCCCGGCATGTTCAGTTGTTTGCTTCCCACGGGGCAACACATGTGCGATGTGCTGCATCAAGGTCTTTGTTTGGTGCTTGAGTGAAGCCACCAGTTTGCCAACCATAATTAGGCAGCTACTAGTTTTAGGGCAAGCTCATGACAAGGAGCTCTTTGCATTCAAAATGATTGCTCTCATAGTCTCATAACAAGGTGCACATTGCTTTTAATTTGTTTGTTTGCCGCTGCTGTCCATTAATATTCAAAATTAGTTTTTTTTCCCTTGTGTGCTAAATCTGTGCTTTATTTATACGCCAGAAACTTGATGGCAAAACAAGATATGTCAGAGCTTGGATTCAGAAATGTGGACGAAGTGGATACACAACCTGAAAAGAATGGCAAGCTAGAGGGAGGTCATAGTGAGCCAAAGGAGAGAGCGTAACTTTTTTTATTTTGTCATAGCTTTTGGATGTTTATTATGCAAGTTTTCACCCACGATATCGGTGGAAGTCTGAGTATAAAGAAGGGGATAATAAAAGAGAAAACAGTAGTAGGAGTAATAGCAACCATACTGGAAACTAACTATTGGCTGTTTTGATATTCACAAGAACATATTTTATTATCCAAGTTTGATTAGCGACTGCGGTGGATTACCCATTTCCAGTCCTCCCTTGTTAGCTAGTTGAACCGCCATCTGTTGCTAACAGAAAAATTTCGCCGAATTTGGCCTGCTTGTTGACCTTGCCTTATTGCCTATCATTATGTTTGGCCAAGATGCCTCAAACTCTGCTAGGCCATATCGACAAGCTCTACACATGTTTACTGCGATTTAAAGGCAAGGTGAATCCTTATACGTTTTCTCGTAATCTGTGAATGACCATCAGCAATTTAGCAAGAAATAAGCGCAACAGTCAACCAAATTTAGCTGGAAATGACCAGATTTGAATCCCATTAAAAAAAATCAGACACTAACACTTGGAGATCATATTCCAACCTTCTAGATGCACAATTGAGTCTGTTTTAATTTGTGCATAAAAGAAGCTTATAGAAAAAAGAAATCTGCGCTAATATCATGTCCTCATAATCAGTTCCTCAGTTAAAAAAACGCATATTTAATTGCTCAAGTTTGGGCACACTTAACTCCCAAACCAGTTAGAGCGCTAAATAAGTCATCAATTTACTCAACAACGTTGTATGACGTCTGGAGATAGCTAGGGCCAGATGTCACAGAATGTTCAACCACGCGGATTGGTGTTCTTCAGCTGCATCCTGCATCTAACCGGAGAACAGAAAATCCCTCTATACGCAACAAATCAGTTTTCTCCTAACATCTCTATGCATGTTTCTTCCTTATCTTATTATTAATTCACGCGCGCTTTGAGTGTTTTGAGTTGTGCTGTCGTAGCATATGTCCTTGTGACATCAACTAGCATGAGCCATGTTTTTATTGTCCCGTCATCAAAGCAAGCACGAAATGTTTAAATTCGACACCATCGAGGAGTGTTGGTCATTTGCTAAATGCCAGGGAATATTATCAGCTACTGTACCAAAAACAATTGACATTGAATGAAGAACGTGACTTAATTCGATTAAATATTTAGGTTCTGAATAAAGAAAACTTTGGATCAACCTGTTTGGTCTTTCTCTTGTCAGCAATGGATCTTAAATAAATTACTAAATTAAAATGTCTATAAAGTGAGAGGGTTTCTTCTGACACCTGCCCACCATGGCAACGGGCACAAAAAGGTCAGGCCTTTTCTTGCCAAAGAGGTTGTTAGGAAGCACCGCATGAGGAGGAGATCCATCCAAACTAGCATGGACGCTAAATTTTGTATAATTTGTTATTTCATATTTATAAAATTACTGTGCTAGCTAAATACTACTCCCATTTTGGCTATTTTTTATAATAATTTTGGCTATTTTGGTGCAGGACACCGCAGCCACTATAATTGGTATAAACTGTAATTTTATAGTGACGAGAAGAACATTTCTCAATACCGTGCCTCCGGCCGCACCACCTACCTTGGTCGAACCGGACCAGCACGAGCTCGTTCTGCTCGTTCCCCACCGCTCCCCTCTCCTTGCTCATCGCTCTCGTTCCCCATCGCACGCCGCTGCACTGCCTGCCGCCGCCTGCTAGTCGGGGCGCCGCCGCCCGGGTTCGTCCGCCTCGTGCTGTGATCCCGTCGCCCTGATCCCACAGCAAATTTTGCCTACCTTTTGTTGGTAAGTGAGTAACCCTAGCTTGCTTGAATGAGATTTCCTTCACCTTTGCTGTGAGCCTGTGACCTGTGAGTAACGTAAGGAATCAAATCGAAATCGTTCCTTTGGGTAGTCATGCATTGTTTTCAGCTTGGTACCCTGGAAGCTGAATCCAATCGAAGCCATCCATCCATGAAAGTTAGGTTTTTCACCGCCACCTTCATCAATCGACAAGGTGTGATGCATTTTTATTGTACAGATTTTTGGGCTCAGTTGATTTTTAGCACCCAAGCCTAATATTAATCTCATGCTTGATCCGAAGTTCATGATGAAAGGGGCTCAGGATGCCCAAAACCTTGATTTACTTGAAAACAAACGAAACCCATCAGAACACATAGTTGCATCTAAGTTGCGTTTTGTTGTTCTGTTTGATGGTTGTTTAGGTAGTGTTTGGTTCTGCTATTTGTATCTTATATAACCGCAAAGTGGCACCTGAATACCTGATTACGTTAAAAAAATTGTTTCGCCGTTGCTGTACTCAAAGTCCAGTTATATGTGCTCTGATACAGGCGTGTAGAAACCTGTTACCCCTCCCGACACGGCGTTGAGAGATGCCAATATGACAATACTCAGCTTCCAACAATCTAAGCCTCCCTCCAGTTTTTGCACCTCTCATGCGTTGGCGACCAAGCAATTTCCCGCCTCCCCTTTCCCCTCCTCTCCCCTTTCCAATTGCATCCACTCATGGCCAGCCCCTCCGTCATGGATTCCTTCTTGCCGCTGCCGCTGCCGCTGCCATCTTCCTGGGAATCTGTTATCTCCGCTTGCTACGTCGCCACTGACTCAGACATGGCAGATGGGAAGGAAAGATGATATTCGCTTATGCTTGAAGGCAAGGAGGGTGTCACATATTCTAATCTGCTGTTTGGATCATTTGATGAATGTAATTGGGTTTGAATTTTAGCATCTGATGGTGCTATAATGCGATTTGTCTGTTCTCCTTGCACAAATTTATTTATTGGGGGAGAGGAGGGAGGCTATGGGCATTTTCCTGATTTTCTTTGTTCAAAATCATCCATTCAAGATTTTCTTTTGGAACGGTTCTGCAGTGCTGCTTGAGTTGGACAACAGGTAGTAAGAATCCTCATGCCGTTACGTGGCTCAACCAAACAAATCTTTTTTTTTGCTTCTTTCATTTTGCAATACCAGTATATAGGTATACTATTTGCATTAACATATTCAAATCAAACACTACATGAATTTATGTTTCTATCTGCCAGCTAGCTAGTTACCATAAAACATATTTTTCATTATCTTATTAATGGTGTTTATTATAGGGATGGCTTGAATGTCAATAACTGTGCAGTGTTATGTTTGAAGAATAGTCCGTATATATACATATACATTATAAAAGTTACCGAAAAATTACAAATGGATGATGAGAATGGCCTTGAGCTTAGTTTGGGTCTTTCTTTGGGTGGTGGATCATCAGGGAAGTCTAAGGCCAGGGAAGCTCCCCTAGAACCCAAAACGGAACCTCAAGTGGAAGAAAGCAGTAGCAAAGGTGGCTCACAAGCTCCTGATGCTCCATTTCCAAAATATTATCAGAAGAGTGCCGATAACCAAGAACACAACAGTAAACAGAGCCACAGCCCTGCAGCACCGTCGTTGGGGAAATTCTGGGGACAACCAGGGGGTTCGTCCACTCCAGTGAAAGAAGGATCCATTGAAACAGCGAGCCATCAGTCTCAGCTTCCCAGGTATCAAGATGGGAGGATTTCAAATAAGCGTGGAACTAATTCTGAGGAACAGAAGCCAGTTACCAGTAACCACAAGTTGCCTTCTGAAGAGAGTTTTCAGAAGAAGCATTACACAATTGCAGATCAGCCTGATGCATTCAGTAAGAGCTCTGATGGAGGTGCGAAAAATGCACCTATCTCAATTAGTACTGATGATGGTTCAACCGGTGAAAATGAAGATGTTGCAGAGTCAGAAGCTGAAGGCTCGAATTCCTGGTTGGTTGCACAGCGAGAAGACAGCGCTAAGGGCTCTGTTGTGAATAAAGGCTCCGATAGAAAAAGATCTGCCAATGATACTGCAGTTGGTTTTCAAGGGAAGAGGCAGCCAAGTTTCTCAGGAAGTGAATCCAGCTCAGTAAAGTTGCCACCTGGAAATCCTATGTCGATGCAAGCATCCAGTGTGGTGGCTGTGCCATATCAAGTCCCCGCGCAGGTCTCTGTTCCTCCTACAATAACCACACCAAATGTTCATACTGTATCTACAGTACAATGGAGGCCACCCACAAATGGTGGACCAACTGTCCATACAACTAGTGTTGCCTCTCAGTTTGCCTTTGGTTACCCGGCAGTCCAGCTACCAACACTTGAAACAAGCTCTTCATGGGCTTTTGGCGCGCCTGTTCAGGCTATATCTTCTTTTACTACAAAAGATAGAGCTGAACAAACAGGAACCAAGCAAGCTGATGATGGCAAGAAACCCCAAGGTTAGTTGATGCAAGAACACAATCATTCTGTTTACAGCACTTTTATGTTGGAAAAAATCATCGCAAAAAAAGTTAGTTGAAAAAAATAGATATTTTATGTTTCTATCACGAAATAATGGATTTGTTAAACAAAAAGTAAATATGTGCATGTTTAATAAATAATTTTACAATAGATTTAATGTATGGCTTTGTCCAATGGTCCTTGTTATCTACTCTAATGATTGATGCAAACTAGTGGCATATTTCACAATAGGGGAAAGTGCATCCCAGATCCTAAAATGAATATTTGAGTCCCTAAACTAATTCAGTCCCTAAACTATTTCAGTCCATAAATCTTAAAATGAATATTTGAGTCCCTAAACTAATTCAGGGTTCTCTCATCTGGTTGCATAAACTCTCAAAACGAAGATTTGGATCGATGACCTTGTTTAAGACTATATGTGGCTGAATGAAGGACGTGAATCTCGTGAGTTTATGGGTTGAGATGAACTCAGATGAGAACAACAAAATAGTTTAGGGACCTGTGAATCTGTGATACATTCTTCACAATATATATGATGACTTTATTTGGGAGGGCCATTGCTGCCTTTTTATATGCATTCACAGCCCTTTTATACTAAGCTTCACGTGGGTAACTGTTGATTACTGATTTGTTTGTTTTTTCTTATTTTTTTTATAATGAACTGCAGATGCTGGTGCTTCCTCAGCCGCTCCTGCGGAAGATGACAAGAAGGCTGATAGGGCATCCCCTGTTATGGGTTCTGCCATAAGGCCAGGCATCGCACCAAATGTTAAATTTGGAGGGTCTGGATCGTATCCGGATCTTCCCTGGGTTTCTACCACTGGGGCTGGACCAAATGGCAGGACCATATCAGGTGTAACATACAAGTTTGGCAGAAACGAGGTTAAAGTAGTATGTGCCTGCCATGGCACTCACATGTCTCCTGAGGAGTTCATGCGGCATGCAAGTGCAGATGCTCCAGGCCAAGAAAATAGTGCAAGTTTACCGCCATTCTCGGTCGGTAACCCAGCAGCATCTGCTGAAAATTAATTTGCTGGTTTCAGAGAGAATACTTGACTAATAATTGTTACCTATTTTGTATCTATAAGATCTATTTGTTGTATTACCGCTTGTTCATTGCATATTGGTTGGTATATCATGGAAGTTTAGACGAGTGTATCTTGAGCTTTGTGAGGACAAAAAGAGTGTATTTTTTAGCTTCATTCAGCTTCAAGCTAAGATTAATATTGCTTGGACCTACTATCCTACCTTCTTGGCTAGCTAGCTATCTGGGATATTTTGACAATATGTGATTCTGATATTCATTTGAACAACTCAAATGATTTTGAAGTTCAGCTTTGATTTCTGAAGGATCATAGTGACTTTACACGGCTCCAACCATCTATTTGACAGGATTATGTTTGTTATTACTCTGTAGTCAGGAATCTAGATTGGTACAGAGATTCTCGTCGCCATCCAGAAATCATGCTCCACATGAATGGCATTATGGAACGAATTTCAGCACAATGCCATGGACTGACAAGCACGGTGATAACCTTAATGACCTCAAATAATGAGTACAGAATGATCTGTCCTTGTGTTTCTTTCAAGGATATTGTCAAGGGAAATAATCTCACGAGTTGCAAACCACGAACTCCAACTGTCAATTCTTCATATTTTAAATCTGGAAATGAGTTGGTGGCACCAATTTCACATTGGAAGCGTTACACTGTTAGTAGTTTGGTACAAGCAAAGCTCAGAACTTTCATGTGCTCCCGTGCTAGAGCAACTCATCCCCAACAGACAAGATTTCGGTGTGATGTCTATTGATAGGCCAGCGGTCCTCAACAGGTTCAGGCTAGTCTGGATACTGGAGCCGGCGAGTACAGATAAATCAATAGTCACACAGACCAGTCCAGGTTTCAAATGTTACACAACAAGCTGGATAAATAGGCTTTGCCCACCAGGTTTGACTAACCACGCTGGCACTCCAGCCGTTTCGTGTTCTCCAGTAGCACCTGTTTCAGAATGGAAGTCATCAACATGCATGTATCACATAAGGGAATTCATGAGGTGTTTTATTGAGTTCCAATGGGTTAAATCATAGGTGGACTTCTTTTGGGGGTGATGATAAGTTTATATGTTAATGTAAAAGCGAATCAAAATGGAAGAAATATAAAAAGTTATTTACCTCCCTGATGTAATTTGCAATTGCTTTGCACCCTTCTATTGCAAGTCCCATTACATTTTCAAATGTATCCATCGGTAGTTTCGCATCCATCTGAAAATCAACAATTCAGCACTAGACTCGCATTTTGGTGAATAATTAAGGCTTGTAAACTACAACATTAAGCAGCAGGCAAGCACATAAGAAATGTTACAGAAGAGCAAATCGTTATAATGAATCACTTTTGCATATAGATGGAGAGTATTAGGTCAGTAAAGAATTTGGAACAGTAAGATATAACTGATGATTTTCTGGTACCTGCAGGAGAGTCACTTTGTCCATCTTCGCAAGAATGCCAACAGTGACATCTGCACCTCCAGCACTGTCTTCTATGTAATTAAGATCTGGAATAATGATATTAGATAGTATTTGTGCCATATGCTTCTTAGTTTATCCTTAGATATGAAAACAAGTTAGGTGTTTTACCTAGCAAAGGAGTAGAACACAGATACCCAGCGCTACAAGAGGTGACAATGTCTCGCATTGGAATCCCAGCATCTGCAAGAGCTAATGTTGCAGCATTGATGCATGCTGACCTTGTTCCTGTTACACAAATGGTCATGCTCTGTCAATATTTCAGAAAGAAGTGGATATGTCGATCATTGGAAAGTACTAGATATCATAAACATACTTCAAATCAGAAACAATATAATATATGTGTGCGTGCCTGCCTGAACAACATAGCATACAAAAAAAAAAAGAGAACAAATAGGAATTGATTTGATTGGAATTCTGCTGATTACTTGGACTCTGTAAGATAAGTAGCCTTGCTTGGATTTGTATTAGAAAGGAAGAACAAGTTCATATCTCTACCTCGCAAAATAAAAAGTTCATATCTCTGTTGCAGACTCGGATATAAAACATATATTGCATCAACAAATTCATTCAAAATAAAGATTCTTTGAGACAAACTATAACACACGGAAAATTTTCTAGTTCTGGAATAAATAGAGTTCTCCTAGCACAACAAGGTTGTTGATTTTGAAACTCGGCAATCCGAAAGAAAGGTCAAAGTACTTACCACCATCAGCTTGAAGAACTTGGACAAATATATCGATCTGCATACATGCATGAAAAGCATTTGAAGTTATACCTGAAATCACTTGGATTGAAGTACCTTTAAGGACCAGATTAGTAAATAGAAATAACCTGTGACCGTGGCATCAAATGCGTCAATATGCTTGCCTCCATTGTTTGACGAATAACAAGTGAAATTTCTGTTGATCGCCTGCGGCATGATAATAGTAATAGCTTTAGTTCACTGTCACAGTTGTATGGGAAATGAAAACCATGTACAATAGCAGTCATGCAACCCATATTCACTTTGCAAACTGAGACACTGGGAGTTCACCTCATAAGTACTAAAGTGAATCCACTAAGTTATACAACTATTTTCTTTGTGTGACATGTGATGAACTCTTGAACTTCTGAACTAAATTATGGCATGTCACTATGTTACATAATGTTACAAAGTTACAAGCATAAAAAAAATATTGATATGATAAACACTTTGATTCGAATATGCTTTCGTCTTTAGGGTAAGTCAGAATACTATTCCTCTCAGAAGGTAGTAATGATATCAAGAAAAGTGGGTAACGTAGGGAGTAAAAAAAAAACACATTTGTAATGTAGAAAGTCTACATTATTGTTTTCTGATCGGATGTCTATACAACTGTAAGTGAATGAACTGGTTTCTATTTATCGAATCTCACTCGTCAAGTTGGAACACACCTGTCACCTTTCGGCTTCCTCCTCCGATCCCCAGTACTAAATTCTGCCATCCTATACTCACAACGAACCTGCAAATTGATTTATCAGGAAAGCATCCTAAATGGAGGATCTGCGAGACTCTATGACATTTTGACTAATGAAAATTTTACCAGCGCATCCTTGCTGTTTAGTTGCTGGCCTTTGTTCTGAACCTGAACGTGCAAAAATCAAGAGCAGGACTTTTATTGGAAAGCAAAGAGTTTAATTCAGAGTAAACAACCATTACTATCGATCGGGAAAAAGGGGAAAAGGAGGCATGAAAAAGCACTCACAGAATTAAGATCTAGTGAACTTCACAGAGAAACAGAACCTAGGGTTGCCATGGTGTTGTTTGCACCCAACAGCATTAAAAGAAACTGACTGAAATCAGGATTCCCATGATTCTACCTGACTTCTCCAGTACATCTCCTGTGAAACAAATTCACAGACTCTACTACAGTGCACGCTCCGAAAACAACCCAAAAAGGATTCCATCTAAATGACCTTAGTTCCGATTAGTAATTCTCGACCTCACATTCTACCAGTAAAGCCCCTCAAAGAGGCATTTCCTCAAACAGGCTGGGCACATGGCCAATCACAGCAACGCGTAACCACATCTCACACTAATAAGAGTAAGTAAAGCACCTCTCGAGGACCGTAGACGGCGGCGATGACTCTGGTGTTGCCCATCTCGAACAGCGCCGACCTGCACAGACCAACAGACACCCGAACATTCCGATCAAAAGCGATCATCTCACCACCACCGGAACCCTAATCAAAAAGCATGCGCGGCTTCCCATTCTACCAGCGTCGGAGATTTACTCACCCATCGGCCCGCGAGACGACGCCGACCTCGCCCTTGAGCTGCCGCATCTGCGCGAGTGTCCACCACCGAGTGAGATATAGGGTTGCTTGTGAACCGTGTGTGAAGGGAGGCGGTAGAGAAAGGGCAAACGGGGCGTCACCTCATTGGGGCGGCGGCCGTCGACGCGGAAGCCGGTAAGGGGGTTCACGTACTCCATCGCCGGATTCGCCGCTCTCTTGAGGGGTTTTTGTGAGGTTTTCCTCTTTTCAGACCTGTGCCAACCCCGGGCAGGCCAAGCTCTGTTTTAGGCTCTTCCCGGTGGACCCGGAAACCACTAGATAGATTCATGTTCATTTGGATTTTATTTAATTGGATGAAATGAGATGCATGAGAAAATACTCTTCGAACCACAAGAATCTCGAACCTACTGCAAATACGATTGGTAAATCGTAGTACAGTGACCGTCAAAAAAAAATCGTAGTACAGATGTACGATGTCTACCGGACAATGATAATAAAACTGAGGAGAAACTATTTGACTTCAATTGATCTGTAATGAAGCACCATATTTGAAACTATGTTGATTCGAATTAGGTCTTTTTCTTCTTTTTGTGACATAATACGACGTTGTAATAAGTGCCGTATCAAAACTAAATGTAAAATAGATGGCCAGATAAACTATTATCATACTATGTCTCTCGCTCTCTCGCGAAGCCTCCCCCTGCTACAGTAGAGAGAGGCGAGCCGAGGGCGATTCCACGCCGGCGGCCGCTCCCATCGCTCTCCCTCCTCTCCGGCGGCCCGTAGGGCTTCGGAGGGACGGGGGAGCGGCGGAGTGGCCGTCCGGATTCCCTACTAGCCTATATACAGTAAGTAGACTAGGTTAGGGTTAGGGTTCCGCCGTCGTCTTAGAGATGGCGGTCGGATTTCGTTTCTCCCGCGGCGGATCTGGCGGAGGTGGCGTCGTCGGCGACGTCTTCTTGGTCGGTGAGTCCGTGTGGAGTGTGTGTTCCTCCGTTTCTTCTGCGAAGGGGTGGAGGATCTTTTGGTTACCGTCGCCGGCGTTGCTTGCGGCGGTTGATCTCTTGTCCGGGCTATCGGCGTCGAGTTTAGAGGCCGATTTCTTCGGTGTTTTGCTTCGATCTGCGGTTTCCTCGGTGGTGGTGGTTTGGTTCAGCTCTTTCTTCCTCGTGTCGTCGCGATGGCCGGCTCGGGGCGTTCGTCGTGATATGGGCATCTTTGCCCATCTAATCGGCTCTTCCAACAACGTGTTGTGGTCGCGAGACGAGAGGGAGGAGAAGGCCATTCGCTGCTGCCGGTGGACGTCGGCGGTGAGAAGATTGGGGATCGATGCAATCCAAGAAGAAGAAGGACTTGTCTGTAATTTCTTTTTCTTTGAGGGTTGCGTTGTAAAATTTCCTCAGGGTTGTCCCTGTAAAGGTGCGGGTGTACTGTGCTAAAACTTTAATATAATCCCCCCCTTCGCAAAAAAAAAAAAAAAAAAAAAAAAAAACTAAATGTAAAATATGAGTGTATATAATAAGTTGAAGTTTTCTTAATATCTTATTAGACAAAAAATACTATAATTACACAAGAAAGAGTATTATTTATTCATGAATATTTTCTATATTTATATATCTTTATATTTTTGCATATGCTTTGCTTTGAGAGTCGGCTTTGTAGCAGTGTTCATATTTGAGAGGCGCGCCTATAGAACTTCCTTTGATTTGAGAATATATTTTTTAACGAACGATTTGAGAATATGTTAAAAGCAAGCAAAAGACTGGCAACTGAGTTGGTCTTGATATCTCGGGAAAGTACTCTCTTATTCTTATCTGGATCAGTAAAGGAGAGTACTATCTCTTTTTTTCTCGTATACGCAGGAGGGCTGTGTATCATTGTATTAAGGAGAAAAAGGTCAAAATGACCGTACAACGCGAAGCGCTTGGCATTCGCCCGGTAGCTTTACAATTTGGTTTGAGTGTTACATGCCGTGAAAGCTACCTATACAGCAACTAAGCCTATTCTCGCGGTAGATAACATCCTAGGTTCTTGGCCCCTGCTGCAACCCATAGCTTAGCTTCTTCTTTGATCTTTTGCACTATCTGTGGAGTGGTTGTAGTTTCACCTCGGAAGACTCTCGCGTTGCACTCTTTCCAGATGTTCCAGAAGATGAGCATACACATAGAGTCAAGGCCTTTCCTTGGCGTCTTTTGCAGTCCTTGCCTAAGCTGGTTCCATGCATCCACCAGGTCCATGTTGTTCGTCGTGAATCGTTGGCCAAGGTTCATGAAGTCCAGAATTTCCCACCATATTTGCCTTGCCGTCGGGCAGTGCATGAGTAGGTGCTCGATGGTCTCCGGGCTCTGGTAAGGAGAGTACTATCTCAAGTTTAATCCAGCTCAACGACCATATATACAAATGATGCATCCACCCGCTAGTATTGTTTACTGAACTATAGTGGCACAGTGCAAAAAATGTTTGCAGAACTCTAATCTTTTTGTGTTGTGATAGGTATGTTTTTCGAGAACGTGTGTTGTGATAGGTATGTGAATTGGGCATTAGCAATTGCATCCACGAACAACAACAAATGATGCATGTGCTCACTAATTCCTCCAAAAAAAAAAAATTGAACGATGAAGCTCGAGACACCATCCGGTTTTTCATCAATATATGCATGCGTGTGTTTATATTTAGTGTTTATATGCACTGGAGCACTAACGTACAAATGGCCAATCTGTTCCATCTGATTGAATATACATTTCTACGTAAAGCTAGACAACACAATACAGTTCCAAATCATTTTTGGCCCCCACAGAATCAAGAAGGTTACATGGATTAACTGTCCTCTTCACTTCGATTCACACAATCCCGCAGCGAGACAGACCGCAAATTCAACAGTCAGTCAGTCAGTCTCACTGAATCTTCACCCATACAGCTATGCTCGGCACCTCCCTGGCCACCACGAATACCAGGTAGTACCCCGGCGGCGCCAGCTCCGGCTTGCCGGGCGCGTTGACGGTGATCGTATGGCTCCGCCCCTCATCGATCATCCCGGTGACGGACAGGATCAGCAGCCGCTGGTTCATGGAGTAGCCGTGCGTGGTGAAGGGCGGCGCGTACATGGTGACCTTGACGTCGGCTCCGGTCACGCCCTCGGCGGGCGTGGAGAACCGGAACACGAACGGCTTGCCGTACCGCATGCCATCCGCGGGCACGGACAGCGCGTCGATCTCCGGGCGGTTGGCGGCGAGCTCCTCGCTGTGGTAGGGCGGGCAGAACCGCTCGACGCGCACCTCGGTGGGGAAGTCGACGCCGCTGAAGTTGTAGGCCGTGTTGGTGTTGCCGCCGGCGACGAGCACGGTGGCGTCGGGCAGCACGGCGCTGGTGGAGTGGTACATGCGCGCGACGGTGGACGCGGCCAGCTTCCGGAACCGCGAGCCTGGCGGCTGCCGCGGCGAGTAGAGCACCGGGTTGAGGATGGGCTGGCGCGCGAAGCCCCAGCCGGAGCAGCCCTTGGCCGCGCCGTTGAGGAGGAGCAGGTCGCCGGTGGGGAGGATGAGCATGTCGCCCATGACGCGGCCCACGGGCATGTCCTCGGCCTCCCACCGCGCGTCGGGCCGGGCCAGGTTGATGCGGCCGCAGTCGCGGAGCGCGGGCTGGAACGTGAAGTTCTCGCCCAGCTTAAACGCCGTCTTGAGCGCGCCGCCGCAGACGATGACCTCCGCCTCGGGGTCGCCGGTGGCGTTGCGGAGGTCGAGCGGGAGGAGCGCGGACATGGCGGACGCCGGGTAGTTCCGCGCCCCGCCGGCGAGCTTGGGGAGCTCGCGCACCACCTTGCCGGCCCTGTGGTCGAAGACGACGGAGCGGTCGTTGGCGAAGACGAAGAGGTTGCCGTCCGGGAGGAGGTTCACGAACGGGTACAGGTTGTTCTCCACGTCGTCGGTGGTCTCGCGGAGGAACGGCATGGGGACGGCCCTGCCGTTCGCCTTCCCCGGGAACGGGACGAACTCGTAGCTGAACGCGCGGCGGCCGCCGAGCACGACGAACCGGCCGTCTGGGAGCACGTGCTGCGTCGCGTACCACCGCCCCTCGGCGAGGCTGCCGGGGTGCTCCAGCCAGTCGCAGGTGTCGCACGGCTCCATGTACCGGACGGCCTTGTCGCCCTCGAAGTAGCCGCCCGTCTGCACCAGGTTGCCGTCCGCGTCGAGCCCGCCCGAGGAGCACCACGTGTCCGTCTGGATCTTGAGCGACCGGAGGCCGCCGGTGCTGTAGTCGAACTCCACGGCGTGCGCCCAGCAGTCCATGGTGCCTTCCTCCTTGGCGCGCGGGTCCACGCGGCAGTTGCCCAGGGACAGCCGCAGGAGGGACCGGCCGGTGGTGGTGGTGTCGAACATGATCGCCTTGCCGTGGCGCATCACCACCATGTGCATGGCCGACACGCCGGAGTTCTGGCTCACGATGGTCCACTTGCCGACGGGACCGTCGCCGACGTCCACGCGGAGCTTCACCTTGTCCTTGGCGGCCTTGCTGGGAGGGTCGGAGGGCGGCACCTTGGTCAGCCCCGTGGCCGTGGCCGGCGCCGCGCCCTGCTCCTCCTGCTCCGTCTGCGCCGCCGCCGGCTCCTGCCCGCCGCCGAACGCGTTCCGGAAGTAGTCGTCCTCGGAGCGCGGCCGGAAGATGTTGAAGAAGTCGAGGAACGCCTCGCCGGAGGAGGCGAGGAGGAGGAGCGCCACCGCGAAGGCCGCGGCGCGGAGCAGGGACCCCATGATTCCCTCCTCCCGTGCCCGGCCTCCTACGCGACAGCGGGATCGTTGTTTTATTGGAAATTCGCGTTTGATTCCGGCGCCTAAATTTGGGTCTTGTTGTTCATGTCGCCAGCTCGCCGGCCGCGGCAGCGACCCCGTTCGCTCTGCGCGAATGGCTGGCGCCGGGCGCTGCCGGCTGCGCGATTCGCGCGGGAGGGCATGCACGAGAGCCGTTCAACTGGGCCGGCCTCCCAGAGCAACGTTCGTGCTCTCTGTTCTGCTTTTGCGGTCGTCCCGTGCGCGGCGAAACAGAGGGAACCGTACTCCCTCTTCTTCTTTTTTTTTTCTAGCATACCACCGTAGGATAGGAGGGAACTGGGCCTAAAGCCCATTTAAGATTTGGTTCGGCCTGGGAGGGCTAGTAGTCATTCTGAAAACAACCGTAGGATAGTTAATTGATTTTCAAATATATAATATATGTGTGAAAGGGGTCTTGGCCTAGTGGTTAAGGCATCCGAGTAACACCTCTCAGGTCCTGGGTTCGACTCCCCGTGGGAGCGAATTTTCAAGGATTTAACGGCATTTGTGCTTTCAGTGGTAGGCGACGCTTCCGTCGACAGCGAGGCGCCAGTGGTGACTTCGTATCTCTAGATTTGCCGGCTCAGTCTTCGAAGATGCTCATAGGGGTAGGGTTTACGTACGTGTGTTCATAGGGGTGAGTGTGCGTGCGTTGTGAGTGTCTGAATTGTACTGTGTAATCTCAAAAAAATATATATATATAATATATGTGCTGTAGGCTGTAGCCCAATTGCCAGCCGCGTCCTGACCGTCTACTCAAACTAGTCCCCGTCTGCTGCATTTCATTTCCTTTTTCTGCCCTATGAATTTCATGCACGAATATACCGTGCAAATAGACAGTAAATGCTATCCAAACTTTCTTCTGATTAGCCAGCTACATCATCCTTCCTAGGACTAGATCGTTCGTCCTTGCCCTAGCTAGTATATACGTGTTCTTCTTTCAAAAAAAAAAGTATATACGTGTTCTACGACGTTCAAAAAAAAAGTATCAACGTGTTGCCACCTGGAAATGCAATAATACTGCATGCAATGCCATGGCACTAGCTAACACAACCCATATACATGCATTGGAACGGAGAAATTTCATGTATAGTATATAATATATGTTTTGTTATTCCTTCTGAAATCTTTTCCCCCAAATGTTCTATCAATCCATGCATAGCATATATCTTTAGATTGCAAGGTAATTAAGTGCACAGCACATGCATGCATGCTTGCGATGATGGTCAATGATTGATGAAATACTTTGGAAATGCAATATGGAGCACAAGTCTTGTGCACCATTCGCTGAGATACAGTGCAAGAATCTACTGGTTCCTCGAGGAAAAAAAAATATCCCGGTCGTCGGCTGTGTTTACAGAAAAGGATGAATAATATTCTTACGAGACTATATCCTTGAATAGAGAGAGGTATTGCACACCAAATCGATTGTGGTTATTGCTGTAATGCTACATCTAGGCACTGTGCTAGATCTATAAGGTGTTGTATATGTCGGTTCTTCATCATATAGCGGCTACCGATTATTTTGTGCACACCAAATGGCGAGGCGTGACGACATTCTACATAAATAAGAGTATTCTTTCATGATTTGTCGAACATAAATGATTGGATTCAGAAAGTCAACATTCTTTTTTCAAACCATTCAGCTGGAACAAGATCTTTACTGTCATACATGCCAAAAAAATTGAAAGCACCATTCATAATGATCACTCGATACTTCTGGTGAATGAATGCCTAGAATTACAGCTTGAGATTTTTTTAGATAATGTGCAGCTTGAGATCAAGGTCCAGGTCACGTGTGGATCACTGGAGTCCTTGGTAGTTGACTCCCTTGATTGGCTGTGGCCTTGCTTCCTCTCTCTTTGGATAGGCAGATTCACCTTCCTACAAATGTTAGAGTGCAACCTTATCAGCGAGCTTGATACCATGTGCAATTGAGATGACATTGTTTCCTGTTCAAAAGAAAAAAGAAATAGCATGTCCGTATGAATATTTCTTAAGAGTTCTTTTTTTTTTTGGAAGGAACATTTCTTAAGAGTTCTTACTGCTACAACAATGAAAACTGATGAGAGTTATATAGATATACGCACCTTATGATGATCGGGTGTTTCTTTGAAGAGGGACAGCGTTACAGGCGCCATGTTGCTTGGATTGGCGTAAGAGGCCGCTTCAGATGTGCCAGGAGGCCTGGTTTCAAATTTTACACTGGTCAGACTATCATGAGCTACAGCACATGTATATATATTTGAAAATCAATTAACTGCAGGACTTGGCACAACCCGTCCCAAATTCCCAACTCCTCGATTCCCCAATAAATTGAGACTCAATGGATGGAGAATTAATCAATGCATATATGTATACCTGACGCTGGGAAGCCTGTAATGTTCACTTATGCCTTCAGGTTCATATGCCATCTACAGTAAATCATAAGAGGGTCAAAAGGCATCCATACGTAAGATACCAAATAGATAAGAATGTGTCCTAACATATGTTGTGTTTTGGAACATAGTTCCTACTATACACAAGAGTTTGGAGGGGGGAACCTGGACCAGAAAGGGTGGCCTTCAGTTCTGAACAAACTATACATATCAACATAAAAAGACTCATATACCACAAAGTTTTGATGGACCAATGAAAAATGAAAATCTTGGGAATGTAAATACAACCACGCACAGACAAAAAAAATTACCACAAGATCATGAGGCCTTTGAGGGGGAAGTAATGAAGGAGCATAAGGCTGAGGCTGCTGGTGAGGTGGCTGTAGATTTGTTGTCATTCTATTTCCCTCCAGCTGCTTTGATAGATCGATTCCGAAGAAGAAAAGAGCATCGAATGAGATGAGAAGGTGAGAAATAATATGGTTAAACACAACAACGTGTAAACATATCATGAAAGGGTTCAGACAAGCGTGATTACCAAGCCGAGGGTTCCAGTTCCGGAGATGGCCGGTGGCTGGCTAGGATGGGTTCCTAAGAACATCCGTTTCATTTTCCTTTGTATACTCATTACGTTAGCTTCTCCAGGGCGATTTCAGCAGACCTCTTGCCCTTCTCAGGACAAGATGAGCCTCTCTCTCCATCTCTAGAGCTACTTCCCTCCATGCGTGCCTAAAAAGAACAAGATAAAGATATAAGTTATCATATGGATGATGCAAAACGTAGATCTAGAAAGGAGAAGGAAAAAGCTTTTTACTGTACACACACAATCAAGCTTTCTTAGTTAAACGCTGCTTAGAAGAATGCTCTGCACTGCAATCGTTTTGACTAGGACTGCTCTATATATAACGGCACCAAGTACTAGGAAAAAATCTACTGATATCCTGTAATCTTTTGCAAGGTTGGCGTATAGATATTCATGATGAAAAATCAATGTTCGTGCTGGTAAATTTGTAATGCAGTTTATAGTAAGATACGCTAATTCATGTGCTACAATAAATGTGGATACATACGTTGCATGGATCGACGGTTGGATCAAGCACATGATCGTTAAGGGTCGGGATTACAGATGCATTTTTTGGAATGTTCTTTGGACAGGTCCCTTGTAGCTCGGCATGCAGAGTATCCGGCCATATTTTTGATGCTAGGTGTTGTTGTCCTCTGGAACCTGGGGGTGTTGCTCGTACTTGGACAGTTGTGTATGCAATAACTGATCGGTTACAACCTGCAAACTCAAGGGAATTTTCAAAAATCTTGTAGCAAATATATGTGTGAATCCTCTATTGGTCTCGAATTTAGTTAAGCGCAAAGTGTATATTACATTATTACTACTATCTAATACGATTAGCATGATTTTACATAAGCTCTGGCGCCGGGCGCTTACGGGCTGCGCGGGAGGGCATGCACGAGAGCCGTTCAATGAGATGCGCGTTGACACCTAGAAATGCAATAATATACAGCATGCAATGCTATGGCACTAGCCAACGTAATCCATAGGTATGCACTGGAACGCGGGAATTTCATGTATAATACTTGAACATTACATATACATGATATTCCATCTGAAATATTTTCATCCGTAGAAGACTATATCCTTGTATATGTAGGTTCTTCTCATCATCATAGCTGTTACTGATTATTTTGTGGACACCAAATGGGTCATGGCGACATTCTACATTCTTCAGCATTAGCAGCAGAATATATTATCTTTAAAAAAATGGCTGCTATATATGTGAAGGTCCATTAATTAAGACTGCAGGCCTGATCATGTACAGCTTTTCTGGGAAAACGTAGTCATTTGGTGTTTTCTACACGCTGGTTATTAATTAACTGTAACTGGTGACACCCGATTATGTACGAGAGCGCCACATTGATATACCTTATTTCTTGTGATGAATGCTTCTATGTGAAGGTCCATTATGTTTTGTTGCCTTTGAATCAGACAGTATCTTACATAAAGGAAATAGAGTACTCTTCCATGTTTTACCAAACATATATGAATTGATTGGATTCAGAATGTCAACATTCTTTTTCAAACCATCCAGGGTACATGATCTCATACTGTATATACATGCCAAAAAAATTGAAAGCACCATTCATAATGATCGATCACTCGAGACAGTTCTGGTGAATGGATGCCTAGAACTACAGCTTGAGATCAAGATCCAGGTCATGTGGATCATTGGAGTCCTTGCTGGTTGAATCCCCTGATTGGCTGTGGCCTTCCTCGCGCTTCGAGTAGGCAGATTCACCTTCCTACAAATGTTAGAGTGTAACAATCAGCGAGCTTGAAATATATCATGTGCAGTTGAGATGGCATGTGTTTCATCCCGTGAGAAAAAAGAGATAACATGTCGTCCATGTGTATATTTATTAAGATTTCTTACTGCTACCAAAATGAGGACAGATGAGAGTTATAGAGATATATATGCACCTTATGATGATCAGGGGTTTCTTTGAAGAGGGACAACGTTACAGGCGCCATGTTGCTTGGATTGGCGTAAGATGCTGCTTCACTGCCAGGAGGCCTGGTTCACATTTTACATTAGTCAGACTATATTATCATGAGCTACACAGCGCATATATCTTTGAAAAACAACTAATTGCAGGACTTGGACAACCCCTCCCAAATTCTTGAGCAATTTCCTAATAAATAGAGACTCAATGGATGGGGAATCAACCATGTACTCATATATATACGTTTACCTGACGATGGGAAGCCTGTAAGGTCCACTCACACCTCCAGTTCCACATGCCATCTACAGTAAATCGTAAGAGGGTCAAAATACATCCGTACGTAAGACACCAAAATAGATAATATTGGGCCCTAAGATAGGATATGTTTTGGAACATATATAGTTTCCTACTACATATAAATAAGTTTGGACGAAAAAACGTCTGGATCAGAAATGGTGGTTTCAGTTCTGAACAGCTATATTTATCAACATAAAAGGGCTCTTATACCGCATAGTTTTGATGGACGGATTTGTTGGGCAGTGGACACGAGCATGGGGTTGGTGGATTTTTTCTTATTTCTAATTAAATTAGATTCATTATCTTTGCAGTCCATGCGGGCGGACCATTTCTGGTTCCCTATCAAAAACCGAGAAGCATGTCCAAGTGCAAAAAAGAGAACTTGGGGCTGTAAATACAACCACGCACAGATAAAAAAATACCTCAAAGTCGTGATGCCTTTGAGGCGGAAATGAAGCATCAGGCTGAGGCGGAGGCGGCTGCTGTAGGTTGGTTGTCATTCTGTTTCCCTCCTGCTTGATAGATCGATTTCCCAAGAAGGAAAAGCACATCGAATGAGATGAGAGAAGATGAGAAATAATATGGTGATATAAACACAATAACTGCAAAAAAAATCATGAAAGGGGTCAGACAAGCGTGATTACCAAGCCGAGGGTTCCAGTTCCGGAGCTGGCCGGTGGCTGGCTAGGATGGATTGCTAAGAACATCCGTTTCATTTTCTTTTGGATCGTCCTTCTCTCTAGCTTCTCGAGGGCGATTTCAGCAGACCTCTTGCCCTTCTCAGGACAAGATGAGTCTCTTTCTCCTCCTTCGTGGCCATCTCTAGAGCTACTTCCCTCCATGCGTGCCTACAAAGAACAAGATCAAGATATAAGTTATCATGGATGATGCAAAACGTAGATCTAGAAAGGGGAAGGAAAAAGCTTTTTACTCTATACACACAATCAAGTTTTCTTCGTGAAACGCTGCTTAGACGTCTGCTCTACAATGCAATCGTTTTGACTGGGACGGCTCTATATATAACGGCACCAAGTAATAGGAAAAATCTACTGATATCCTGTAATCTTTTGCAAGCTTGGCATACAGATATTCGTGATGATGAACAATCAATGTTCGTGCTGGTAAATTTGTAATGCAGTTTGTAGTAAGATACGCTAATTCATTAGTAGCTAGAAATATTGAACCTAGCGCTGGATACCATGTGATACAATAAATGTGGATATATACGTTGCATGGATTGACGGTTGGATCAAGCACCAGATCTTTAAGCTAGGGTTGGGATCGCAGATACAATTTTTGGAATGTTCTTTGGACAGGTCCCATGATACGTTCATTATTAGTTAAAATTTTAGTATGGTGATTAATTGTAGCTCGGCATGCAGAGTATCCGGCCATATTTTTTATGCTTTAGGTGTTGTTTTCCTCTGGAACCTGGGTGTTGCTCATGCTTGGACAGTTGTGTATGCAATAACTGATCCGTTGCAGCCTCCCATTGTGTTGCTCATGCTTGGACACTTTGCGAATCATCGATGGGTCTTAGATGAGGACATCACTCCATCAGATACAATCAACGCTCTTCCGCTGTACATGCATGGTCCAATCACTAGAGCTCATGCACAGGAATTGAATTTACAGGTGAGCTCGTTCCTAATGCTTTGTTTGCGTGGTTTCAAGAACAAAATGCTACCTAATGATTTAATTATTGTTAGGAACCATGGTGATGATGATGAGATAGCTAGAGAGGAGCTTGGAGGCGTGGGAGGGCCAGCAAGGGTGTCCATGTCAAGTTAGAGGCCCAATCCAAGTCAACTTCGAGTCCGTTTCGGAGTCCAGGAGCAGTCTGCACTAAAACAGTCGCCCAGGTCGCATACGGGCTCGGTTTTGGACGTTCTTTATATGTACGGAAAGATAATTTGATCACCTTTCCAATGGCACTAGTCTCATATCAAAATTCGTCCAGAGTCATCGGGAATCATCGAAACAAGTTGACGTCCAGAATCTGTCTCGGTGCTGTGCCGCCGTAATTTGGCCTTTGGGCTTTGTATCGTGTTGGAGCCCATTAGGGGCGCGTCCAGGGGTGTTGCACGCCCCTAAACCCTATATCATCAGTAGCCGCCGCCCAAGTTAGGGTTGGGTTTTGCTTAGATTATTCTGTCAAGAACAGTTT
The DNA here is from genome assembly GCA_012490785.1 of Eragrostis nindensis. NCBI lineage: Eukaryota > Viridiplantae > Streptophyta > Magnoliopsida > Poales > Poaceae > Eragrostis > Eragrostis nindensis. Next base: position 68,393 of record JAAXCT010001383.1, read on the forward strand.
CGCCGTTCATCGGTTTGTGAGACCCCAACTTGTGAGTTTAATCATATATCTGCAATTTGGTTGCATTCTTTCTTGTTCTTGCTTGTGTTCTTCGATTCGCAGGCAAGGATTAGCCTTCTTGGCGAGGTCGACCGTGTAACATCGGTCGATAACCAGAGGAGAGGTGGTGCTGCGATTGCGGGGTTTGGAACGTGTTGTTCTGAAGCCGGATCGATTTGTGTCAATTCTCCGCCAAATCGTTGTTTATCTGAACCTTTCGGAAGATCGGGAACCCTAGTTCACATCAAGTGGTAATCAGAGCTTCAGGTGTTACCGTCAGGTTCGCATTTATCCTAGTTTAGATTACTTTGTTTCCATCCTAGAGTCCAGAAAATTGCCCTACAAAAATATTTACTTGTTCATCTTCCGCTGTCCCATCACCCATTGTGCCATTGCAATTCGATTTCAGATTTACTTTGTTGAGTTTGTGTCCATCGTCGCTGTCGTGTTGCTGGTCGAAGTCATTTATCCTAGAGTGGGTTTTCTTTTGTGGAGTCGCTCCTGTTTTTGTGTCTTATTCTTGCCCAGATAGGTGGTGTTCTGTCCTGTAGTGTGCAAGATCTCATTCTGATCCTTTCATCTTGTGCGCTAGCTAAGAAAAAGGGAGATAGAAAATCCTCTGGTTGCTGTTTGTGGCGTTAGAGATTGAACTGATAATCTTTTTCCTGTTTGTCACGCTATAACAGAAGAAAAAAAAGAAGGAAATAGTATTCATGTTGCCATACCTGTGCACGGGAAGAAAGGAAATAGGAGAGTTGTGCAGGTTTCCATAACCTGTTCTCGGGAAGAAGTAAATAAATAGGACAGTCGAGCTTTCAAAAAAAAAAAAAGAAGAAGAAGAAAATTCGGTGATCCCCTTTTCCAGATTTTATTTGTCCTGCGACTGGTTCTTGTGTCTAGATCATTGCGCTACTTGCAGGTGTTGTGCGTTCCAAGGTTGGCTGAAACGCATATTTTTGTTACTTGTGTCAGCAGCTTCTTTCCAGAGTGGGCTTTGTGTTGGAGCTTTAAGTTTCTTGTGCGGCACTTCTGAAAAAAAAAAAAAAGGCAAGTGCATACATAGAAGCCGCACAAAAGAACTGAAAATAAAAAGAAAAATAAAGAAGCAAGAAAAAGAGAGAACAAAAATCAGAGTGCTTGCATCCTTTGAGTCCGAGGTATTGTGGTATATTTTCCTTCGTAGCTTGGTCTAGGTCCGACAACGGGTTTAGGCCAGCAACATAGACTTGTACTTTGGATTATTATTCAACTTTGCAATTTCTGATTTCAAAGTTTGCTATTCCTTGCTACTCACATATTAGCCTACCAAGCTCCACATATATTCTTCGGAACAACACGGTTTTGACCCTTGCAATCGCTGGATCACACTCTCAGGTATCCTTTGCTTTGTTAGTAAGAAACTTGTAAGAGCTTGGTAAGATGCTTCCATTTGCTTGTTGAGAGTCTCCACATTCACATAGTAGTGATAGGAAAATATACTTTTGTATTTTTTCTTGTTTTCTACTAACAATGACAGGTTACACCACTAAAATTGATGAGTTGCTGAGGATTTTAGCACAACAAGTGTTGAGTCCTCAAATGGAGAAAGCGGAGCAAAATCAATGGAACAATTTGTTTCAGACTTTCTTTGTAGTGAAGGATGGACGTTGTCGTGTAATCATTGATGGTGAGAGTAGCCGCAACATTGTAAGTTCTGAGTTGGTTGAGAAGCTTGGCTTGACCACACGGCGGCACCCATGTCCACACTACATCCGATGGGTAAATTCTTGTGATAAGATAAAGGTAACTAAAATTGCTCGCATCGAATTTTTTATTGGTTCTTATAAGGATAGTGCAGAATTTGATATAGTACCTATGCAAGCATGTCATTTGTTGCTAGGTAAACCTTGGATCCTGAAAAATAATGTTTTGCACAATACAATTGCCAATAACTTCTCATTTAAATACAACGGCGACAAAATTACTCTTGTATCTATGACTGCTGCTGAAATTTTTGAAGCTGATATCCAAAGAATTGAGCGCAGAAAGAATGAACCTTTTAGAAAAGAATGGGCTGTTTCAGATGTTGCAACACTTTCATCTCAATCTGCATTGATAAAAGAGAAACAATTTTCATTGCCTCTTGTTCGAGCTAATGTCTTTCAGCATAAACATGATGAAAAGGAGCAACACCTTGCCGTACCTCCTGCTATGCCTAACCTTTTACAGGAAAATGAGAGCAAGGATGACAAAGAAATTGAGAAGAGAAGCGAGGAGAAAGAGGAGATCCTTGCTGCACCAGATCATAATGCACCAAATGTAACTGCTGAAAATGAGAATATAAGTAATGAACATCGTTCTACACCTAGCGAAGGTGAGACTTCTCTGAATGTGCTGAATTTTTTCACTAATCATGCTAATATAGAGCAACATCTGGTGGAACCTTCCTTTGAATTACCTTTGTCACAAGTTGATTTCCCTGCTGTTCCTTGTGATAAAGAGGAGTTGTGTGCCGATGCTTCACTTATATCTTTGCCACAACTAGAGCAAGTGCATGATACTTCTATTTTTGAGTCACCCACTTGTGCTGAAATTAAACATTTGATGCCCATTTTCTGTGAAAACGATGAGCTGAAATTGCTATCTTCTTTAAATACTTTGGGTTATATTGAATTTGATGATCTGTGTAACCTAAGTTGTTTGGAGAAGAGACTTTTTACAAATTTTGAGTTGCCATGTTTAAGTGAGAATACATATCACTTCATTGGTAGATATAATTGTAAAGGAGAATATATGGTCCATCGAGTTTATATTTGTTCAAAACTGGAATCTTTTCTGAATGGACAACAATGTGATCAATCAGAGGGCTGCAATAACACTAATCATATCACATCCAGTTCCTCTAGTTTTGTTGTCAAGAAACAGGTTACCTTTAAAGAAAGGGAGCATTGGTGGTTGCTGCCAACATATCCTACAATTACGATCAAACCGAGGACGGTTTGCTTTCAAGAAGGGGAGGATGATGAGGACATCACTCCATCAGATACAACCAACGCTCCTCCGCTGTACATGCATGGTCCAATCACTAGAGCTCATGCACAGGAATTGAATTTACAGGTGAGCTCGTTCCTAATGCTTTGTTTGCGTGGTTTCAAGAACAAAATGCTACCTAATGATTTAATTATTGTTAGGAACCATGGTGATGATGATGAGATAGCTAGAGAGGAGCTTGGAGGCGTGGGAGGGCTAGCAAGGGTGTCCATGTCAAGTTAGAGGCCCAATCCAAGTCAACTTCGAGTCCGTTTCGGAGTCCAGGAGCAGTCTGCACTAAAACAGTCGCCCAGGTCGCATACGGGCTCGGTTTTGGACGTTCTTTATATGTACGGAAAGATAATTTGATCACCTTTCCAATGGCACCAGTCTCATGTCAAAATTCGTCCAGAGTCATCGGGAATCATCGAAACAAGTTGACGTCCAGAATCTGTCTCGGTGCTCTGCCGCCGTAATTTGGCCTTTGGGCTTTGTATCGTGTTGGAGCCCATTAGGGGCGCGTCCAGGGGTGTTGCACGCCCCTAAACCCTATATTATCAGTAGCCACCGCCCAAGTTAGGGTTGGGTTTTGCTTAGATTATTCTGTCAAGAACAGTTTCGCCGTTCATCGGTTTGTGAGACCCCAACTTGTGAGTTTATTCATATATCTGCAATTTGGTTGCATTCTTTCTTGTTCTTGCTTGTGTTCTTCGATTCGCAGGCAAGGATTAGCCTTCTTGGCGAGGTCGACCGTGTAACATCGGTCGATAACCAGAGGAGAGGTGGTGCTGCGATTGCGGGGTTTGGAACGTGTTGTTCTGAAGCCGGATCGATTTGTGTCAATTCTCCGCCAAATCGTTGTTTATCTGAACCTTTCGGAAGATCGGAAACCCTAGTTCACATCAGGTCTCGAATTTAGTTAAGCGCAAAGTTATTAAGGAGAGCATTTTTGTTGGCGTGTTTATTTGCCCCCTCCCATTGTGCTGGGAAACGGCGCGCATCACATGATTTTCCATAAGCTGTCGTGTTAATTTTGATGATACACAATAATACTATTAAATGCAGTTCATTATTATTTTTTAAAATGGATTGAATGCAGTTCATGATTACGTGAACCACTCCTGACCCTATTTATCCTGTGCCAACTCACTTTAAACGCGTCTAAAAAGGATAAAACGATAAGTATGAATGGGCCCGGCTGCAACGCACAGATTTAACGGCCCACGCGTGTGATGCTCGTTTTCAAAATGAGGCCCCGTGCTGCCCTTGGACCAAGGTTAGGGAGGAGTAAGCAGCAAAGGCTTCCCCTCAAAAAAAAAGAAAAAAAAGAAAGCAAAGGCTACCCCGCCAGGCGCCGTTCTGAACTTCAGATTAGCAACAAACGAGAAAGCACTATTCACGAAAAAAACCGTAAAGAAGGGCAAGACCATAGTCTCTTGATTTTATCTTTGCCTAATATTTTTTCTACCAATCTGAGAAGAACTGCTCCATGCATGACTGCAAGTAGCTAAGCCAATGCAACTTTGCACTGAAACAAGCTAACAAGCATATATACTGGCATTCCGACATCATGATTTAATTAGTATGTAGTAGGCCATCCATGTGCAAGCTATATTCTATGATTACATGCATGTTAACGAGAAGTATAAAACATATGCATATTGGTACTATAACTCGGATTTTTCAAAAACAAATATATAACCAAGAAACAAAGCCCTACTTTTTTCGAAAGACAGAGCCCTACTTTTTGGCAGTTATGGCTTCAAGAGCTGGGCGTTCAACTTGCAGGGGCAGGTCACTAACTTGAAAGACTAATATAGCACCACATGCATCAGGTGGTTAGTTATATCATTAGCAAGTTTAAATACTGCAGTGTCAGATTTGCAAAGGTCTGCAAAGCTGTGAGTGATCTGCGTAGCAGCATATATAGGCGTTAAGCTGCTTGTGTCATCGTGTACTGTTGGATCGTGTACTGGTGAACTGCTGCGTGTCAGCATAAACAATTTATTTTTGTATTTTCGCTCTCTATCTATCATATACAATAAAGGTCAGTCGTCATTGTCTCTGGAAGCCCTTTTCCAGGAAAGAAGCTGAAGCATTATTGCTGCTTTTTTGTGTGTCTTATCATGTAGAAATGTTTTCATTAGTAATGCAAGAATTAAGAACTAGTATTTAATTTATTTGCTTGTTAGTGGCACAAAACAAATTTGGTGATCATACCGTCATAGTATCCTAGTTTGAGACACTAATACAAAGAGAGCATGCAGTGACGGAGCCCTGTTTAGTGGCGGACACCATGAGTTCCGTCAGTACAGTGGGCTGAGAACCGTAGTAGTGGCGGGCAAACATGACATCGTGCCTGAAACATGTGTGAAACACACTAGTGATGGTCATGCTGACGTATTCGTGACCACCACTAGTGTTTTTTTTCTTTTAGTGGTGGGATGCTTGCATCAGTAGTCCGCCACTGCAGATCATCTAGCCCAATTTGAGTCTATTTCAGCCCGAACCAGCAATGGTCTGTATATAAGCAACCACTTAGGATTTCCCTCTTCACTTCCCCGTATCCTCCTCTCTCAGCCCGCCGCCTCCTCTCTTCTCATGTACAAGGCGCCGCCCTCTCCTCCACCATGCGCCGCCCTCTCCTCCACCACGCGCAACCCTAGCCCAGCCCATTGCGATCAAAGCACCGATGGATATATGAGTGATATTCTCATCTTACTTTATCAACAGAGTGACCTGAAAGTTCTTCACTGTATGAAATCATTCGTTCAATCAGCACAACTAAGCTATTCATTTCATTTCAAAAGACAAAAAAGAATCAAATATAAAAGTGTAGCACAAGTTTCTTTTTATTTAGTGGAATAAAATATTAAAATTGTGTCCTGGACTGTGTAAAAATAGCACAACTAGTTGGCACTGCACAATATGTACATAACAGTAGGGGTGTAAATTAGAGGCCACAAAGGAACCCTTCAGCTCTCTTTAGTTCAATCAAATAAACTTTTTGCCCCAAAAAATTAATCATGTTTTTCAGAAGTCGGTACATTTGGTTGAACTATGGATGGTTAGAGGTACCCTTGTTAGGGTCATCCATTTGCACACCGCCCCCCCCCCCCCCCCCCCCACGTGGTCTAAACACATCTGTCAGTGCCACAAGCAGTCACTTCTAAATTCATACCTAGCGTGGGATAAAGGGATATAAAAATGCTTATGTTTTCACATGTGATAATTTGAACCCGTGTTTTTTTTTCCTTAGTGAATAATTTTTTTATGAACTTCTGATACAACAATGTCACCTTTTGCATATATATGAAATATGTGACCCATTCATGCATGAATGATATCTGGAGGATGTATTCGTAATTCGGGAAAAAATAATCTCAAGGACATGTGTGAATGCTATTATGCAGATAGTACGGGACTTCGCAAAAGATGAAATATACCGCCATATACATATTTCTTCCAAATCTTGAAAGCTTGAAAAGATAGTCAAATCAAGCTGCTGGCAAACCCACAGTTAACAGAGAGAGCGTGACAATCAAAATACGCAGAGAGCTAGTACAGCTTGCTACATGCATGCCATTGCTGTTCCATATGCATGCATCAAACATACGTGGTGAGAACCATGATGATGCGTTCATCTTTCTTGGCCTCCTGCTTCCACATGAGGAACGTTCCCGGATATATTGATTTGCACCACTATCTTCTGAACTCACCAGCGCTGAACTGCTGATGAATGCTGCAGTGCCTATATGTCGACGTTCTTGAGTGCTTCCAAATCAACACGGTGAGAAGACCTACTTCTATGCTACCAAAGTTTACACAACTGTGCAAATTAATTAACTAGCTAGCAAAATGACCAAATCCCGCTACTTGATCGTTTTAGTATCTGAATCACACACTAACACACCGTGTTTTAAAGAATTGCCATGGAGAGCACACCGTTACACAGAAGACTGCAAATCTTTTAGTTCTTGTGGCAGAGACAATGAGTAAGTGATCGAGGGCTAGAGCCGCAGGTATTTTGGATCATAGCTTCAGCTCAAGGTCTACCTCTTGTTGATCATCGTCTGAGTTCAATGGGTCCGCCGATTGATTTATATCGTGCTGTCTCTTCAAGCTAATGGCTTCCTACTTAATGTGAAGTGACACATATATACACATCAACAAATGATAGACACATGATATACACGTACGCAAACTTCAAATTAAATGAGTACCTCAGGTTCAAAAAGAGGCAATGTGACATTGCTCTGATGGGAGTAATGCGCTTCGGAACCAAAGATAGCGCCATGGTAATAAGGCGGTCTGAACGTAAATATAAGACATGTACATGTTACTCCACCTGTGTCTAGATCATCTTTGATATATAAGATCACATAATAATGGAGGCAGAAATCCTTGTACATGGACGCACCTGATGACGGGATTCGTTTGGAATTCACCATATCTTATGTCTCCTCTCTCTCCATATGACATCTACGTACAAGACATAATTGAGGTTAGGTCGCACCAGCCGCAAGATATGATCGTTGGCTAGCTAAGGACATCACGTGCATGGGAGAATAAAATCTCTTGATCTGCAATGATACTCTCTTGATCATATTTTATGATTAATTGTATTTTCTGCTTGTTCATCTTTAGCCTTCATGATCCATCATACTTTCGGTCTTCAAACAACTCAAAATTAATGCGTTCGTCATATACATACACGTACGACGCAAAAACACTGGAGAAAAGAAAAAGGACAATGAGAGATCTATGGCTAACTTTTCCGGATCGTTTATTACTCATTTTTTGTTGTTGTACTGTATTAACCAACTAAATTATATACCAGAACAAATTGTAAAGGTATCTTTAAATGCAGAATGTCCAAATCAATTGTTGTAACCAGAGTCGAAATCAATCAGTATAAAGGCTAGAAAATCTCATCAGAAATGCACATGTTAGCTTTACAACGCGTGCAAACTAGCTTTGCTTCAGGAACAGCAAGGAAATGGCAACAACAGTGCACAGTGCTCAACTAATACATTTGCTGAACAATTTTTCAAGAAGCTATAGCATTTACCTCGAGATTGGGATGATGAATTGGGTAGGATGATGAAACACCAATATTAGCATGGAAGGAGGACGATGGAGATGATGGCAGCGAGTGAGCCAATCGCACATCTTCCTGCTCGATCAATCATAACAATATCACAAGAAATCAGAAACTCTAGACCCAAACGTATGGCTACACTACTAATTACAGAGCAAAAAGTCAAAGAACTAAAAAGATCACATATATATGTGCCTAAATGATTACCAAGTTGAAGCTGCCCGTTCTGTGGATCGGCGGTCGATGACCAAGAGGGTGGTGCAAGTACTCGGCCATCTCACTCTCCATCCTGATCTTCTCCAGCTGTGCCACGCCGAGTCCTCGCTGCGGCTGCCTCGGCTTGTCCGAGCTGCTGTTGCCGGTTCTCTTGCCCTTCCTGGAGCCAGATGATCTTCCCCTCCCCCATTCCATGCTGTCTCCAGAGTTGCTTGCACTCATGGCCCCTAGGTAGCTAGACCTAGAGGAAGAACAAAAAATGGGAGCAAAAAGGAAGAGAGAAGATGGATGGTGCAAAGAAGCCTCTTAAAGAGAAAGGGAGAGATTGCCTTACACGCCCAATTTAAAGCAGACAGCAGATTGCCTTAATTTTTTATTCATTTATTAATTTAATATATGTGGTGGCATGTATGAGGCTCATGACAAATTATAATCAGCACCACGTTCCCCAACTCTTATCACTAAAACAAAGAGAAAGGAATTAATCGAATTTGATATCCTTAATTTTATTTGATGTGAGGAAGATCTTTATTGTCAGAAAAATGCACCACTAATACTTTGGAAACTAATTAATGTGGAACAAAGTTACGAAGATTTGGCACAGAAATGCAAAGGTGCATGAAAAATGGTGTCTGTCAATTAATAGATATCGTGGCTTCCTTTCGAAAATGCCTCACAACCAGCCTGGTGAACTGTTAGAATCTTCCTTGATCTGTCCGTCTACGCATCGATCATTTGATAACTGACAGTCTAAACCATCAACTTGGAAGGTTGAAATGATAGCTAGTTTGAAGGGTTGTCATGGTAGTTTAGACTATGATCAGTTATGTCAAATGATGCTGAGTCAAAATGAAGTACTATAGCGATGAATCTCTTGCGTCTACTACTTATACCGCTTAATTCGAACTACCAACTGTCCTATGCAGTTCAGTGGAACGTACAAAATCGTATATCCATTTCATCATAGAACTGAACAAAAGGCAACAATACACAATCAGATAATTGAATGACATCGAACAAAAAATTCTAAGTGCCAAATCAAGATAGTATAAACTAATGAAGTTATAATAATGCGTCACTTTGGGAGTACATGTACAATTGTCTAGATGAGAATAGAGATTTGCCGGGTGAGGGGATTTAATTTAATTTAATAATGTCCGTAGGGGAGGGAGAGATGGGGAGCAAATCTTCTCGGCGATCTTGGGAATCAGAAGCTTCGCTGGTTGCTGCATTGGATCAGACTCAGCTAGCTCAGACATGGTGTGGTGGGATCACAGTTTAGGTGGAAAGAATCCTCCTCAATCGAACACAACCATACACATATATTAGTATCCGATTTGTATTTCATGGCCGGGTCCAGGGACACCTGCATTTCTTGTGAATATATATAGAGTTGCCACTTGCTAGTTGCCACAGTTCTGGTCGTATATTTCGATTTCACGTGCGGCCTGGATTTCCTTGCTCGTGTTGATCGATCAGTGACAGTAATATGCATCGTGATTTGGCTAGAAAATCTCATCAGAAATGCAAATGTTAGCTTTACAACGCGTGCAAACTAGCTTTGCTTCAGGAACAGCAACAGACAATGCAAAAGTGAAGGCATCATCCGATTTTTTTTTCTATTCATTATCAAAAAAAAATTGAGATTTGCAGCATCGGATCCTCGCTAGTGAACTCCTTTCAGGGAACAGCACCTAACTCTTTAAGGCTTGCTTAGGGCGGCTAATTAGTTAATTGCTTTGGGAGTTTCTGGGCAATGCGCGTAGAAAACAGCATCACGCTATGCACGCTTGATCCTCCTCCATATTTTAGTTGCATGTGTGGAAGCTTTTCAGGACTCATTGCGGCTGCTTATATATATAGGAGTATATGAAATAAAAATGCAGTTGCTTTCACACATCACAGAAAAGAAAAAAGAAGGTTGATGGCTATGCGTGCCTGCTAGCTTCCACTGTGCCACATGAGCGAGATACAGAGACTGCTCCTATCTTCAGAAGCCTTTGCGTTTAGAAGAGCTATAACAAGATCTGATGTACCCAATCAAATAATATTCATCATTCAACAAAAATAAAGCTTACTAGATCAAAATTATTTAGTTTAACGTAATTGACCAAATGTAAATAATCTCACAGTGCGTTCTTGCAGACAGGCAGCGCCAAATAATTAAAAGGGTGAAATAAAATCCATTTTCTGATTATCCCTATCATATATACTTAATGTTAGTCTTAACCTACAGGTTGCATTCAGGTGTTACATAAATTAATCTAGTCAGATTTGACAAACTGACTGCCCTAGATGTATATTGCAATCTAAGAAGGTATTAGTTGATAAGCACATGTGGACATGGATTAGCCATAAGTCTTGAGGTCACAAACCCAATATGATTAACGATTTGCTGTCACGCTAATCACCTTGTATATATCTAGTTTAGTATCTTAGAGTATACGCCTTGGGACTATAAAAAAGGAGGGCAGGTATAAGAAAGCGGAAATAAGAATCACAAACACAGTTCTCTCTGTTACCCCATGACTAGAGTGCAGGAAAGAAAGTTGATAATCGCAAGCAAAGCGTTACGGTGACAGGCAGAGCCATTGACTAATGTTGTTTTGATAGCTTTTGATGCCGCTGTGCGATGGCTACACTTCACATATAATTGGAAGGCATATATTATCAGTGCCTTAACCCCTGCATGCTTATTAGCCGTTATTTTCCCACAAATATTATTGTATATTTAATTTAATCCTTCTGTTGATCCCTCCGTGCCATCAATCAGGTCAGGTTTAAATTAATCCACGGACACAAACGTTGCCGCGTTGAACAGAGTACAGAGCATCTATGATTGAAGGAACTATTCGTGCCTGATTCGGTAGCCCTCAAACACCCCTTCAATTAGTGATGTGTGTCGAGCTAAGTGTATATTTTACAAAGCAGACTGATTTCAACTTAGATTTCTCTTGATCGCGGCCCTAAAACCAATGCCGTCCCACGAGCTTATAAAACCAACTCAAGGCCCAAGGCCCTAACGTTTCAGCAGCCCAAGTCAATCTCCCTTTCATGGCTCACAAACTCCAACCGCGAAGACCCCACCCAAAACGGAAGGAAGAATCCGGCGGCGCGGCGGACGCGCTGGATCGCGCTCTCAAGTCTCAACAAACAGTTTCAGCGGACATCATCGGGCGCTACTCGTTCGTCGAATATTTCCCGGCATGGCTCGACGATGGTTTGACGCGAACAAGACAGGTGTTGCAATAATTGAGCCACGACAAGAATTCACGGCAGGAAAAAGGAAAAGGACGCGCCGCCTGCTATGACGCCATTGGCCCAGCATCCTCCTGTAAAGAGCACACTGCTGTCAGCTCAACAGAGCAGTTCGCCATCGGTCAGTCAGACTTGTTGGACAATCTCAACAGAGCCTACTCCTACCTAAAGTCAACTCAAGGGCGAGTGAGGTGAGTGAGAGGAGCCAGGCTTTGCGTGGAAATTTCAAGCAGCAGCAGATGCTTGGCGCAAAGTGAGGGAGAGGGATGGCAAGAGCAGAGCGGGGCACGGTTGGATGCTGCAGGAGGTGAGAACTGTTGCCGCCCAAGTGCTGGTCTGCTGCTGTATCCTCCTTGCCGAGAAAGGAGTTCGGCAGCGTAGGGGAATGAGTGTTTGGGCAGAAGCGGTGGCTTCGGGAATGGGGATTCGCAGGTCGCAATAGTTGAAACAGGCATTTTGCCATGCGCTTTTGTGCGTTTGCATACTACTCCAAGTAGTAGTATTTCCTCTGTGCTCTCGTAGAGAAGAACTTGCCAATTATATGCGCATTGCCGAAATCAAATTAGTTTGCTTTTGATGTACTACCTCGGTCATTCAAACTCCAGAATAGCAGAACAAGCAAAAGACCCATGTACCCCTCCTAAAGCTGAGAAACGCGTCGAATTTAATACAGACAAAGGAGTAGGGAGAGAGAGATGATGCTTGGGATGGCCGGACAGGGGCGGCGGCACGACGAGGAGCCCATCCCGCACCGCCGCGATGAGTCATTCCGCCGCCGCCGCCGCGCGGAGACGCCGGAGAGGGATGGGACGCCGGGCCTGCCGCCACGCGCGATCGCCGCGCGCGCAGGGAGGAGATCTGGGCGCGCGGTTGCGGCGGGCCGGGGAGGCAGCCCGGGCGCTGCGGCCTCGTCTCCTCGCCGTCCAGAGGAGGCGGGGTTCGTGGCGAGGGAGGGAGGGAACGGCGGGGCGGCCGTCGCGCGAAGGAGAGAGGGGGCAGCGGTGCCGTCGTCGCGCGGAGGGAGGGGATCCCGGGGACGCACAGAGGGAGGGGACGCTGGAGATGTCGCAGGGAGGAGGCCGGCTGCCTGCAGCGGCGATGGAGGAAGTCACAGATGGGAAGTGCGGTGGGAGGGGGGAGGGGGAGGGAGAGGTAGGAGAAGACGATGGGAGGAGATAAGGTTTCGATCGGGTGGCTTCTGCGAGATGGGATGACCGAATCAAATGCAGTGGGACTCACATGAGGGCCAGGAATGCTTACATTCCGGTAAAAATTTTGAACGCCTGGAATGCTTAGATTTTGATCTGGAAGGAGTAGATTTATAGCACGCCAGAACCTGGATTTCATAGGCACCTCACATGACGAGAAAGTAAGGGGCTGTTTGTTTCGGCTCCGTGAAGGGCTCCCGGAGCGGCTCCTCCTCCATGGGCACCAAAGGGCCGGCTCCCTCAGCAGCTTCCCCGTAATTCACGGAGGGAGCCGGCCTCCAAAAACACGCGAAGCGGGGAGCGGCGCAGGCGAGGCTTCGCCGGCTCCTCCACCGGTCCCCACGCGACCACGTAAGCGCTAGGTGAAAGGGTACCAAAAAATATCCCCCCGACTCGCTCGCCCTCACCTTCTCTTCCCCGACGTTCGCGTCCACAGGCAGATTCGGGGCGCCGGTGCCGCCATGAACCAGCTGCGGCGGCCACAGGCGAGTTCGCGCTAGGATGGAGAAAGATTCGAGCAGGGGCGCAGCCGCTTTCGAGGCGCGGGTGTGTTCACAACTCCATCTGCCGCCTCTTCTTTTCCTCATGGCCGTTGCTAATTCCATTGGCCAAGACCCAAATTGATGGCTCAAACGGAACCATGCTGCCTCCAGGATTTGATTCCACAGCTCGCTGGCCGCCATCTCTCCCTCTTCCTATGCTGATTGGAGCTCTCCGAGGTCGCCCATGGTGGACTAGAATAGAGGAGCACGAAGACTATCGATCCCTCACCGTGCTCTCTCTGTTGTTGGGCCTCCGTGATGGGCCAAGCTGCAGCCCAACGTACACCTAATGAGGCAAAAAAAAAAATCATGTTATTAGAATCCACTACTTTATTGATTAATCATTTTAACATTTTTTTAATTAATCACATAAAACAAAGATCAAGCATATATTGCTGGATAAAATCAAAATTATATGTCAAATAATCGGAACTTTTGTAACCCAAATTTTATGGTTGAATAGTGTCTTTATCGGAACAATTTGTAACCATGACTTTATTATTTTACATGCACTAATTATAGGGTTAAACTCCAATTCCTTATTTATTTATTTTTATTTTCACGTAAAGTCACATAAAGATAAATATAGAACAAGGAATGCATGTATACTATGGAGCCATATGTCGAGAGCATTTTGGACAATTCCCTCTTTCGTCTATGAAGCTGCATACGAAGCTGCATGTGAAGCTGCATGAGAAGCTGTAGAAAAAGCTGTTCTACCAAACGTTTTCAAACACAGCCACAGACAGAGCCAGCACAGCTGTTTTCCAGAGAAACCACAACCACAGCCGAAACTGACACAGCCGGAGCCCAAACAAACAGGCCGTAAGTCCACCATGCATCATACGAGCGGTTAAGCACGAGATATGACAAATTACTGGCTACAAAAGGTTTTTTTTCGAAACATGGCTACAAAAGGTGACCACAAATCAATCACCCCACCACCGACCGTTTCCTCCTCGAGCCTCTTCGAGTCGCTCACACAGCACGAGTCGCTCACTCCTCCTTGACGGCCTCGTACGGGCCCACACTTAAGTAGCCACGACCCCACAGCAACAACCAAACCCAATCCACCAAATCGGTCACTGCCACAAAAGGGGCCCGCGTGTAAGCGAATGACCCGCTCGAGGGCGAGACCCTCCAATGACACAGGGTGGGACCCTGTGTCAGTGATCGCCGACGCCGTCCCACGCGAGCCCGAGGCGACCGCCCTCCTGCAGCGCGCGCAGCAGCTGCGCGCCCTTGCGCCGTCCCCGCGCGCTGCACTCCCCCTGCATCGCCGCCACGACCGCCTTCACAACCTCCGGCGGCGGCGGCGACGCCGCCCCGTCCTCGCCGCTACCGCCGTAGATGGCGGCCAGGACGCCGATGGCGCACTCCCGCCCGCGGCCGGCCATGCCCTCCACCGCCCGCGCCAGCACAGGCGCCGCGAGGGCCTCCCTCCGCACCGCCGCGGCGCCGCCGGGGGCCGTGCACAGAAGCTCCAGCGCGGCGAGCGCGCGCTCCGCCGTGGCGCCCGCCGGCCCGGACGCCGCCACCGCCTCCACGGCCGCGGACGCCGCGCCGGCCTCCACCGCGGCCTCCCTGTTCCCCTCCTCCAGCAGCACGACCAGCAGCACCTTCGCCGCCAGCCTCGCCGTCGCCGGCTCCCGGACCGCGGCCACCACCCCGGCGACGACCCCCGCCGGCACCGCCCTCGCCGCGGCCTCCATCTCCCGCTCCACCGTCCGTAGCGCCGCCACCACCTCCCCCGCCGCGAACTTCTCCTCCGCGGTCAGCAGCGCGTGCCCGGCGCCACCAACCCCGCTCGCCGACGCGGACGCGGTCGCGGACGCCGACGCATGCGGCGGGTGGTGCACCGGCAGCCGCCACTGCGTGAAGCTCTGCGACGCCGAGGAGGATGACGAGGACGACGACGAAGACGGCCCGACGTTCCTCTGCACCCGCTGATGCCGCTGCTGCGGACGCGGCGGCGTCGCCCTGGCCTCGACCACCGGCGACGCGGACGCGTCGGCGCAGGGCGTGCTCGACCCGCCGCCCTTGACGGCGCCGCTCCCCGGCACCGCATTGTTGTTGGGCGTCGCCGTCGGGCTGAGCGTCGGGTGCGTGCAGGTGCTGAAGATGCCGCAGGAGAAGAGCGCCCGCGGCGACGCCTTGAGCCTCGCCGCGCCGCCCCCGCCCGCGCCCGTCTGCGCGCGACTCATCTGCTCACGACGCCACCAAGCTGAGCTGCGCGCGCAAGGCACAACACAACAGAAGGATCGGATCGCGTCGGAGCAGAGGGGCAGAGGCACGGCCGGTTGATATGGAGAGGTGGTGGCCCGAGTGAATTGAATGCCGGCGCTGTGGCTGTGAATGCGACGCGAGCTGCGCTGCTGAGGTGAAGTGTGCCCGCTCATGGCTTGCTCGCCTGCTCACTTATGTATAGCGAGAGCACGCACAGCACGTGTCCAGAGGAGGCGATAACGGCGCAGTTAAAAGGAAACACAGGGCGGGAGCAGGAACAGTGTGCAGTGTTAAGCTAAGCGGGGCATGGTAGTAACGTTTTACTGGGATCAAAAGGGGACAAGCAAAGCGATCAGCAAGGCTGCAGCCGGTGTCAGGGTACCATATGGGGCAACCATCCCCAGAGCATGTGCCGCTCCGTCCTTGCCTTTCTCCTTCTCGTTGATTGGTGGTGCCTGTGCCAGTGTCACTCGCTCGCTGCCTCATCAGTCCTAACATCGAGATGGGGACGGCAGAGGAGCGGATTCTGATGAGGAGAGGAGACGATGGCCGCGATAGCGATCCGTGCCTGCGCCGGCGCGTACGGCAGCACCGCTCGGCCCAATAACTCGCGCGCGGTGCAGCGACCGCACGTTCCGATCGGGCGACGATGCATTATTGAAGCCGAAGAGGAGAAAGCGCTCGGCGTGACAGCCAAAGGATCCCCCTGTTTTACGTACTACGCGTCAGCCAATGAGCGAACGATAACCGGCTAGATTGGGTTCGTTATCCTTTGCTCGCACGGGAGAAATGGAAGTTATCGTGTATCCTTAAAGGGGAGGGCATCAAACGGAGGCACCGAGGCAGGGGTACATCCACAGCAACATTGTGTACTGGTACCGTGGTACGTGCAACTGATACTACGTGATCCACGTTGGTGTTTGATCAGCCTTCTGATGGGTTTGTAAAAGAGTGTAGCTTAGCCAGCAGACAGGCTAATAATTAAGAACAGTAGTGATCGTTGGTTCAGATTACTAACAGGGACTTGTATGGATCCTTCAGTTTTAAGAACCGTGGAGTAAAAACGAGCTCTTTGGTTAAGAACACTGAAGAAAGTAGAGTAACAACGGAGACATGGAGCAGGATACCGAACATATACGGGGCCCAAGCAGTCACTCACCATGCATGGCAAAAGTTCATACTACGTCAACTAGAAAGGCCGCGCCCTTGTCACAGTACATGCCTGAGTGTTCATTTAAAAGGCACGCCCCGCCGGCATGGCGCATGTACGTGCGCGTGACATCCATAACTGCAAGTCTATTCCGCCGTCACGTAGATGATCCATACGCGTTCAAACGAGCTTGGATCCATCTGCCGATACATTCCAAGCAACGCGGGGTCCATCCATGCCCAATGCTGCTATCCGCAACAAGCTAGTAGCCCCGAGAGCTCTTTTTTTTTAGCCTCTCATACTTAACTGGTACAGCTGTAACATCTGTTTGTATGCGTACACACACTCACACCGTAACTCACACCTACACACTCTACGCACATGCTCAGACCTATAACTACATACAGTCTTGTAAACCGCGTAGATCACCGAAATCCTGGATAGTAGCCCCGAGAGCTGAGAAAGAGATCGCACCGGCATGGCAACGGCACGGCATGCACCCAACCGGGACGGGGCCGTTGCGTCCACAGAGCCAGAGAGAGGGCCCCGGGTGCCATGTGACCGGCGGGCGCCCGCCCACCGGGGCTGTCTCGTCCCCGTGGGCCGTGGCGCCGCTGCAAGTCATGGGCGCGTGACGATGACTTCCCGTGTTCCGGCCCGCCCGCCGGTGGCGTTCGCGTCGTCGTCATAATGGTCCCGCTCTCGTGCGCGCTGCGGCAGAACGTACACGCGCGTTGGTACAAACTCCTTCGCCATCGCACACGTGTGCGTCCTCTCAAGCAAGTCGCTCTTCAGGCGCTACTAGTAGATAGGAGTAGACACGTTGCACGCGACGGCGTTCGAGGCGCCAGCTTGCCCGTCGCGCGCCCATGCTGTCTGTCCATCGACGGACGATCGGTTCTGGTGTCTGAAAGCTGCAGCTCGGCTCTGGCGCTCTCGCTCGGCGTACGTAGTCGGGACTCGAGACGAGACGCCACTGCCGCTGCCGGCCCCCGTGCTGTCAAATTCGCGGTGGTCCTGATCCCGGCCGGGCTGCCATGCCGTGCCGATGGTCCCCTGCCGCGCGCACCAGGCTGCCTCCCCGCGGTGCCCCACACCACGCCTCATCAATTCCTCGGCGTCCGCACTGATCGAATCATGGATGCAGAAGCAGAACCCGCGCGCGTCCGCTTGGGTGCACCTCCACCCGAGCACGGCGGCCCGGTTAAATGATCGGGCAGGACGGAGGCCGGCGCGGTCGAATTTACTGTGACTCACGTAGAGCACGCACGAACGAACGTGCCGTTGCGCATGACAACGTCGATGCTGAGGCGAACTGCACAAGAGACGGATCCCATTTCTGTGCTGCACAAGCCTTTACAACTCCAGTCGAGCTGTAGCGGTGTGCCTGTGTGGCAGCCCTGTTCCTGTTGCTGCGATGTTCCCCTGCATCGCCAGTTGCAGCCTTGACATCAGTCAGGCCGCCAGTTTGCTTCGAATCCTAGAACTCGGATCGGCCCTACAAGGGTGCAGCACGGCACAGGCATGTTGGGAAATGGCAGCGGCAGGAGCTGGGGCCGTGATGGTTGGTGATCTGGAGTTGTTGCGATGGTTGGTAAAGCGCAGCGCTCCGAGAAGACCGACCAGATCTCGCCAAGCGCCAGGCCGAGCATATCCCCTTGTCGACGTCGTGAACAATGCTTCTGATCAATGGAGCGAGGTCGTTGCTTGCTTCGTCTAGAGCATGGAACAAGCATCTGTACGCGGTGTCATGTTCCAGCTGGTTTGCGTAGGCAGGCGTACTGTTCTCTACCGATTCAAACAGATTTTGTCACGTCCTTCCCAGTCCAAATAACGCATCAGTAGCCACGAGTAAATTGCTCACAACTTACCACTTCATGATCAGGATCAGCTCAGCGTAGCCTTCGTTGGGCATGCCGTCTACATGAGCCATATGAGCAATGAGCAAAAGCAGCCCAAAACCTAACCTTCAGAAAGGGTGCAGGCGGAGAGGGACAATCAGCGTTCAAACATCAAACGAAGGTCGATTCAGCTTCAAAAGAAGCGGCTAAAAATAAGTTCGCTATCACAAGAACGAGCAATATTTCTGGCCAACAGTTCATTGAAACGCCATATTGAGCATAGAAGTCCAGAGGAATGTGATATCATCTCAATTCTAGAACTGTACTACCCAGTCTGGTAAGATACAGTATTAATCTTTTCAGGGTGAATATTCTTAGCACGGGGAAGCCTCTGGTGTGACAAGATGGGCATTTTTTTTTTTACTTCTACAATATGAATACAAACTTCTGAATATATAGCGACTGATGAAAGTATCATCGGGGAAGCAGTAGGCTACCTGGTTCGATCTTTCACAGACAAAAAGCGAACCATCTACAAAGACACATGACAACCTCGTGGGCAAAATGGGCGTCTTACAGTAGGCAGAATCTCACTACACACGTAAAATACTTGACAATTTAACAGGAGCACTTCAGATTAACCATCACACTCTTCAGCGCCAGAAACTTCCAGTTCTTTCCTGGTTCATACTTATAGGCCAGGACACCTATTTGTTCCGACCCCTCTCTGTTCCCATTACCTTGGAGCTGCAGGTTCAGAAAAAAAGCAACAAATTGTAACAAAACTGGTGCATATATAAGATTCTCTTTGATGTGACCCTCTAAAATTTAGAGGGGTGGAAACGAACACCTCCATAGTTATAAGAGTACAGTCACATGAAAGGACCAACATTCACTAATGTCAGACACCATTTTTCATGATAAGAAAACTGCTATCACAGTACAAAATATTGCAGTTCACCCTGACCAGATAATTATTCACCCAGTAAAACGTATGATGTGTGCTAAGCAAAACATACGGAGCAGGAAACAAGTATCTTCCACAAGAACAAATTTTTCCAAGTATCAACATCATGGTAGAATGTAAATCCTGTCAACTGCTTGCCCTGTCTACACTTCCCGGTGTGCAATATTCTTAATACATCTTTTTTGGACCAATATCATATTTAAATGCAGAGTCTAGTTTATCTGAATGCCACAATACACACAAAAAGGATCACTAACTAATACAATATGCAGCACAAGATAAAATCAATAAAATGTTAAGTTATGCTTAAGAAATATTTAATTTGTATAACAAAAGAGTTCAACAGTCAAACATGGATAGGTAGTACAGAACAACAGATACTAGAGTGCTCAAGTATACATACCCATGCCAACAGCGTCAGAGCCTCTCATGATTTTCAGTTTACGGCAAATTGTGGTAAATAAGCTGCAAAAGGAGGTAAGGATTGTAAGGGTACATAAACATACTAGTTTCAGGAATAACTTGCACTAAATCTACAGCTGATGAAGCAAAGAAAGCAAAGCGACAGGAAAACATAAACAATTCGGAAGTCAGAATTGCAACATACTCCTGAACTGCACATATGGTGAAAGGAAGACAAGGATAAAACAGTAAGTTAATCCCTATAGAGATGATAAATGGAACATTCAAGAGACCATTCTCACAAAAGACAGCTAGGCGTACATCTTTTTAGTAAAACCAACAGATGCGTAGTGTACTAGTGCATGAATTTTTCTTACAAAATCACTTATTAGCCAAATATAATCCGAAACTTTGATCCAAATGAAGTTCAGATTGAACTCTACATAAAGTTAGTAAACCTAAATACAATATCTGCTCTAGCGCATGTCCGAATCCAAATATTTGATAACATAACATTGTCTTCTTTAAATTTCATTTTGAAGAAAATCATCTTTAAATATTGGCGGTTGCCGTAAAAGAGATCATATTAAATACAAGTATGTTTCAATTGCAAAAGTCATCTAGACTGCTTTCGTAAAGTACTAAAGTTTAGAGCAGATCAGGACCATTAAGTCCTGAGTCGGGACTACAGTTGCCTAGTCAAAAATGGAATAGACTCATTTGGATAAGGAAGCTAGATGAATCTCAGAAACCACACAATCTTAAGAAACTCACTCCCAAGGCAGATCACCAACGAGCATCCAGTCAGCATCCTTGTCTTCATAAGTAAGGACGTACTCTTGATCCTGAAGGGCATCAGCTCTAGAACCATCACCAAGCCTATCGCCTCTCGATGATTTGCACGGACTGCTTGGACCTGTGACGCCATAAGTATAATTATGTTTTACAGAAAAATGGAACAGTTTAATCCTAAGCAGTTCTAGATATCTTGCTGGCACCAAAATGCTATTTTTTGTTGACATAGAGCAAATATCTTCAATGTTAGCAAATCCAGTGTGAATCAAAATATTAGTTACTATGAATATGAAAGCCTCTTTGCTTCCATACATATAGGAACCAGTAATGATATACTCCCTTCGTTCGGAAATTCATGTTGTTCCGACCAGAAAAACTGGCTTGCGGCCAGTGCAAAATCCATGTCGGAACGACATGAATCCAGAGCAGAGGAAGTATAATCATTACTTTCCTTTTTGCTATACAGTACAAAAGCAAAGTTTCCAAGGACATAATTAGCAGTCCACTTTATTTTCCTTTTCCTCAATCCTGACGAAGACAACATTTAGGATTATGTTGGTTCATACTTAGTTGTTGATCGATATTTGATCATTGGCTAGTCAAAGTGTGCTAGTGGTCAGTTAAAAAAGAAGTATATTGGTGGCTGCTGTTCAATTAGTACCAAGGGCAAACCATAAATTAAGGGGCAGAGGCTTGCAAAATTATCACTTCATCAACTTTTTCCCAAACCGAAAAAGAATCTTTCTACTTCTTGTAAATATTTACTACTACTTAACCAGATGATGATTGACTAGCCAAAAATAAGTAGAGGCCCTTGTACATGTCACCAAAATATTCTTGCTAATACTTGTACATTTTTCCCTATTGCAAAAGAATCTTGCTACTTCTTATAAATATTAACTACGGAGTACTAGTTAACCAGATGATGATTGAGTAGCCAAAAATAAGTAGAGGCAATTGTACATGTCACCAAAATATTCCTGCTAATCCTTGTAAACATTTACTAGTAGTTAACTATATTATAATTGTCAGGACAAAAATCAGTAGAGGTCACTACTACTTATTAGTTTATGTCTTGTGAGTTAGACTTGATGTAGTAGCAACCTAGCAAGACGGGTGAATTGAATAAACCAGATGACATTAGTTATGCATCATCACTCTAACATGAAAGGTGCACTGAACCCACTACAGCAGGGTAACTAGTAACTTCACATGTAATGTGAAAAATGTGCTAACTGCATTGATGTGAATGGTACCATAGAATCACACGTGGGAAAAAAAATGGAAACAGGTAGAGAATCAAACAGAACAACAAAGCTCACCAGTAATGAAGCAGCTGAACATCTTCTCAAGACCAAGTGAGAGGTCCTCATAGCTCGAATAGGTCTTGAGGTCCACCTTCCTAAGGTATGGGGCACCATCCATGCTGACCTTCACATAGCAGCATCCTGTCTCGCTTCGACCTTGATCTTCAGGCTTTGCCTTTGTGGCGTTTGCGGTTGCAGCCAACGTATTCTTCCGGTAGCTCCGAACAGGCGGCCACCCAACAACTTGCGCCCTAGTACGTAAAACTCCCAACTATCAGTAAACATCAACATCGCTGAAAAGTTTTTCAACAAGTATTCAGAACCACGAATGTATTCTGTCCAGAGTACTCTACAGTCTACACCTTCACCGTCCTATAGATTCATCTCAGCCTACAGCCCAATATGACATGAACAATAGCTGACTTATCTCGATCAACTTACGCAGCTTATGTGACA
Organism: Eragrostis nindensis; assembly: GCA_012490785.1. Classification (NCBI taxonomy): domain Eukaryota; kingdom Viridiplantae; phylum Streptophyta; class Magnoliopsida; order Poales; family Poaceae; genus Eragrostis; species Eragrostis nindensis. The sequence continues at coordinate 90,910 of JAAXCT010001383.1, forward strand.
ATACTAGCAAATCTACATGACATGAACAATAGCTGATTCTATCACATGTGATGATTAATAATAAGAGAGTAGGGCCAAGCAGTCAGCTAAGTGGTGATTTTAGCATGAAATATGTTCTCGCGCCCCTTTGATTTCCAAAACCAGTTTATTAATTCGATGTCCGTCACTCCAAATTCGGACGCAATTAAGCATCAGCAGGTTGTGAATTCAACTAGTATAATCAAACTTGTACTTACAAAGCACAAACCTCCATAGCAAGCGCAAAATCAGGCCTAAATAGCAGCTAGTAACAGTCCGATACCGAATCGCCCATCCCAAAAGGAAAGTCGCAACTAGAGTGGAGCTCAACTTACTTGGCAGCCGGCGGAGCACCGGCAGCGGCTTCTGCAGTTCCCTTCTCCCCCTTCAAGCCCCCAGCAGCCGCGGCATCCGCACCGCGGCTCGCGGACCGGTCGAGCTGGGAGTCGGCGAACCCGCGCTTGGCGCCGCCGCTCCTGTGAAGAGGCGCAGGAGCAGGGCAGCCGAGGGTTAGCGCGGCGTCGACGTCCTCCGCCTCGGCGCGGCGGCCGGGGGACTCCGACCCCGGGAGCCCGAGTCGCAGCGCGAGGTGCGCCTCGCCGCCGGCGCAGGAGGAGGAGGAAGACGAGCTGGACGAGGTGCCGGCGGCGCCGAGGCCGATGTAGTCGCGCGCCTCGAGGGGCGCCGGCGGCGGCTTCATCGGAATGGAAGGCGAGGCAGCGAGAGAGGGGAATGGATTGCGTGGGGATAGGCGCAGCTCAGCGAAGAGGAGGATGCGAGGCCGGCCTCTTTTTGTTTGGAGATGGAGAGGTGGTGGTGGTGGTGCCTTATTAAAGAAGGCTTTGGCGTGTGACAGTGAGAAGTGGCCGACCGGCTGAGCGCGAGTGCTTTCTCCTCTGTTCCCCGCTTTTCGGGCCGTGTGGTCTCTCGTGTTCGCGTAGTGATTTTGACGGGCAGCCGGAGGGATAGGATGGAGGAGATGGATGGAGGAGGACGGATGCGCGGGAGGACCGTTTAGTTGACCCCTGGTCAATAAGGCAGGCAAGTCAAAAGCACAATTACGATGGTGACTTTGTAATGCCAAGTGCGATCAATGCGTATATCTTCACAACAGTCAAAACGATTAGCAATGGGAGTGGGTCGACTGCAGTCGCGCAGGGCTGTTTGGGGAGGTTTTGGGAAGGAATCGTTTGAACACACAAAAGCTCGCACGGGCGGGCCATGTGCTTGACTAACAATGGAGCACGGCCAACTTGTCAATGCACAGTACCATTAGACTAGACGTACTCCAACAAAAGCATTTGGAGCGGCAAGGCGACTGACTGGGTGCGGCGTGAACGGGCATCTAAACAACGCCGTAAATCGCGAGACGTGGAGGACGGTGAAACGCGAAAGGGGAAAGCAAAACGGCAACATGCTTTGGCAAAAGTGGGGAGGCACTGCAGAGGGTGGTGAAAGGGAATTTCAGGCAGCCTCGGCTGTGACAAAAAAGCGGCGCGCACACTGCCGGCGGTTAATTGCCTGCCTTGAGAACACAAGCGAAATGTTTCTTTTGGCGGCGACAGGATCTTCGCGAGGATCCCCTTTCCGGGTTTTTTAAATTCGCAAGACAGCTGCCGCGCCGCTCTCGCCACCCATCTTGCCGGCACACTGGCGGTGGGGCCGGGAAGGAGACATGGTCCCACGAAACGAAACCACGTCGCTCGTGTTCGTGTCCCTCCATCCCTGCGCGTGTTCTTCCGTTCGTGCTTCGTGGTGGTGGGTGCCTGGGTGCAGGCAGTCCTGATGATGATGATGCGCGTAGTCTGGTGTCGTGAGGAACGAAGCGGATTGTGGCGCGGAACGCGGTGACGGCCACGGCGTTGGGGCGCACCGTACTCTACTCCGAACCCGCAACCACCAGCAGCCGAGATGGCGAGGACGCCGTGTTCCACGGTTCCAGTCTCTCTCTACTCCACGCCCCGCGTCCAAGTTTCAACGCATTGTTTCCTGCCGTGGCGGCTCGTTCCTGTTCCGCGTCGCGCTCGTGTACTTTCTTGCCGGCCGAGGCAGCCGCAGAAGTCACCAGGGCGCGCAGCGCAGAGGAAGGTGCGCACGGCACGGCAAGGCCTGCCCGTTCTTGGCCGGCTTGACCCGGATTCCATGGCGATTTTACGCCTGCCGTTCCGCGCGCGGTGCGGTGGCCGTGCCGCGTAGCGCGTCTTGGTGGCTGCCGTGGGCGGCTCGCGTATAGTTCGCGCTCGCGGAATTCTTCGCTTTCACATCGCGCGGAAAGCTCCGTCGGGCTTTGGCGTCCGTGCGTGGAATTGCGGTTTGGAACTCGGAAGCCGGAACTGAGCTTTTGAGGTGGATCATCATTGGTACGCACGGGCGTGCGGCTATTAGTCGTTGCGATTATGATGTTCGCTCAACAACTGAACTAAAACCGCGGCAGCACCGATCATCATGGATCGAAACAGAGGTGAGTACAAGATCTCGGTGGATCAGAATTGATGGCGCTGCCGCTGCCGCTGCGTTGGCGTCTTCGGCGCGACAATGGCTGGTCAGGCATGCATGCCGCGGCAGCGGCCGCCAGCTGCGACACTCTAGTCCACTTCGAGTGGCAGCAGCAGCAGAACTGTACTCCTACTGTATTTTTACTGCTACGCTAGCTTGTGCTCTGCTTCCTCCGGTGCTCCCCGTCCATGCGCGCATCATCACCACCGCGCATCTCGCCGGCCATCAGGCAGACGTGTGCTCGAGAGCACCGCATTTACTCGCTCCGTGCCTGCTCACTCCTGGTAGTATATTCATTCACTGCCTGATCACTGCAAAAGGAGCGAGCAGAATACTCCACACACCGAAACAGTAGTGTCGCAGTGTATGTCACCTGACGCATGCCGCGGTTTTTGGCGAACACACTTGATGCCGATTGCAGAAGTTTTCTTCAGTGGCATCAGCTAAAACATCTTTGATAAGTTCTTCATTTTCAGCTGAGAGTTTGTGACTGATAATCACGAACGGATCATTCCCGCGGAACACCACAGGAGGCCTTCTGGGTGAATCCTTTTCCAAGTGCCAAAAACTGCTTATCCGTTCCCAAAACCTGAGCCCCGCAGCAGGAGAAAGAAACGAGCTCAAAGCTTTTTTCGTGTTTCTTTTCCAACGCCGATCTCGGTCCCCTTGGTTTATGCGGCAGTCACTGACCGAGACACTCCAAATAAAGGCAAACCGAGCTGTTCGTGTGGGCGAGGCCTGAGGAAGTCAGGGAGAGCCATGCATGCCTGCTGTGCTGCTGAACATGAATGACCACCACAGCAGTAGATCGATCGATGCCCCCGGTGCCGTGCCCATGCATCAGGATTCAGGATTCAGGCTGGCGCAGGCTTGGCCGCAGTGTCTTGCCGGCAGAGTCCCTGATTCAGTATGCTGATGGAACAAACAAAATGAAGCTTTTTTTTTGTTTGTTTTTTCAGAGGAAACCAGGAACTTGATCCGTCTAACAAAATGTTTCACTTGTACAGTACTATAACAAAGAAATAGCAGAGGGCTCCTCTAAAAGCAAATGTAGCCTGGACGTTAATGCGGATACCGCTTTTGCCATATTATTACGACTTTACGAGCCTGTCCATTGCTGCTCCTGCTCTCGTTTTTTTCTTTTTTAGCTCCGCTGTTTCCTGCTTTCGTGCTCGAAGAACGAAGATAAACCAATAGGGTAGTGTCACTATGGGCCGGACAGGTACTATCGGTCCAGGATAGTGTGAAAATGGGCCATATTTAAAGCCCAATCAAAAGTCTCCCATGCTCCCATACCTCGCCTAGGTTGACGTATTTGTTAGAACTTGGAACATGCACCCCAAACTGAACTAACTAGTTGAATTCTCCGCGCGTTGCCGCGGAAAGTTTAAGACAAATTTAGAAAAGTGTCATGCTTGCACAGTTGCACATGTGTGGTTTTAAAAAGAAAAATAGCGGAAATGCAGTAAAATCTTTACTGATCATAAAATATTTTCAGGTTGCTTTTAGAAACTGACAAAAATCATCAATTATATTTTAATCTCAACAAACATAAATTTCAACTGTACCTTCTTGTATCGATTCAGTTTTTATTTATCGATCTTTTGGGACAATATCCCATTATAATACAGTTAGAAACAAATAGCTATTGTGCTATTTCAAAGTAAACACAAATAGACTATATACTCTCCCATTATCTATCAGCTACTTGCATCTGCAAGCGAGAAACAAATACAAATAATACTCTCCCATTATGTATCAGATTATTGTACGTATCTCTAGTTGACAAACAATATATACTAAAAATTATATATGTATCTCCAGTTGAAATATCAAGGACATAAACTAAATTGTAAGATGCATATTGTTACAGACCATATCATCACAATTTACATTGTATCACACAACATTCCCCTGCGAAAAAAAAGAGAAGGAAATGTGATATGCATATGGAGCTCTGTACACCTCGATTGGGCAGTGATCATTCGGAAATGCTTGTCAGGTATATATAGGTCAGTGGCATATTGAATTGACAAAGGATGATATATTTGTTTTAGTATCTATAGGAAAACTTAATAGATATATGGGCAAATAATAAAAAAATAAACGGCGACATATATCTTCATGTACTACTTACACTGCCACCAAAATGACTGGACAAAGCCTGCACGGCAGAGTAATCCCAACAGAGAGCTGAGCTGAAGCAGAGTATTTTGTGGCATGAAAGTAAAATGTGAGAAAGCTGGTACAGATATATAGCAAAGAGGAAACAACTGTCAAGAGAAAAGAATGCGATGACAGTACAATAAGATTTGGCTGCCGAGGCACCGGGATGGGAGCAAGTCTGGGAGAGAGAGGAGCGCAACCTTACAGGTGATGAGGTGATGAGTCGGAAGACGGGACTCTGGAGGTTTATGCAAGAAAGGGGCACAAAACGTCAGGGCATGCATGAAACGTTTTAGCATAAATTGCATTGATGGGAGTTAAAGCAATATAATGCGCGCGTAGCATTAGCAATATTGGCTAGCTGGAATGTAGGAGAGCACAGAGCAGCGCGACCTGTTCGTCTGCTTTAGGGAGACGTACTGGGAGCAAGAGGACGGCTGGATCAGAGGGAAGATCATCAATCCAACGGTGACAATTTGATAATGACGTGGCTCAATGAGAATTCAGCTTTAGAATCATTATTGATAGATAGTGGGTCTGATCTATATTGATATTATAGATCAGTAATCACAGCTTTACTCCCATACTACCTCGCCTAGGTTGGTAGTACTACTTGTTAGAACAAGCACTCAAACTAAATTAATCACAGGTTTTGCAGCACCTTGCCATAATGCCTCGCCATGTGCAGTCGTGTAGTTAGGTTAGTTCACCAACTTCGCAAGGACCCGCATCAGGAAGCGAAACGGAAGTTAGAATGGAGTGCCGGTACTTAAAGGACCTTATCATCAATCACTTTTTTTTTAGTATAGTTCAGAATGCATGGCAGAAGTTGGAGACAGACTGCTATGTACTGTACTCACAAGTTGGCTAGCTTAGACTATCCGCACTGGTGAACCTCTATTTCTAACCTCTAAAAAGAATATTCTGTCCTGGTCAGCAAGATTCTTATCTTTATATCTCCTTCTTCCGCATCCGTCAACCTCTATATCTCAACCTCTATACCAACTAAATTATATTTTATTCATCCATCTCCAACTACCATCAATGAGGCCTATTTGTAATTTTATCTAAATATATCCATGTAAGATCTTGTTTTGAAGGATTTATTGAAACGAATTTAATGGTATAATCGGAATTTGATTTGGGATTTTGGTTTGTGATTTATAACATTTTTTAGTTCGTTGAAACAGTGGAGCCCGCCACTCTCTCACCTTTCCCCCTCTCTCTCCTGGTTTGGCGTACGCCCTGGGAAACGCCAGATTTGGCGGTCGGCGAGCGGTACGGGGAGATAGCGGTGGCCTTAGCGTGCCCCGCTGCAGCGTTTTGACCGCTAAATCGGACCTGCAGGGTGGCGTAGCGGCCCCCAGTGCGGATAGTCTTAAGTGCTTCTATGGGTGATGGCAGGGTGTGTCTCTGGCCGGACAGAGATGTTGTAATTTCTTGGGTATAGCCGATGACATTAGGTCGGCTTCAAGTTAATCGAATTAAAAAAAAAGGCAAGCAGAACACCGCGTTATTTAGTTCTTGGCGTGCCTTAGTTCTTTGGACACCGTCATAGTACATTTCAAACTCGAATTCGTCTCTATCAAGTACCGGCACAGGGTATATATACAGACACAGGGAAGGGATACCTGGACAAAATGGACAACGGAAAAGGTCTGAGTCGAGGTTCTTTTTGATAATGCTAGTGGGTAAAAGTCACATCATGTAATGGAATTAGTTGGAGATATGAGCTTTCACTAGGCATTAATTAAAGCCAGCACCATCATCTATCGTGGACCTATGGAGGTCGATTTATGATATAAATTCATAAAAAAACGCTCGGTGGATCCTCCAACAAATGTTAACATATGGAAGTATCATACTTTTTCTTTTAAAAGAGAGGTATAAAGATATATTCCTCCGGTTTTAAATTGTTGACGTTTGACTATTTTTGAGTTAATTTTGACCATTCGTTTTATTAAAAATATTTTAAAATTTATCATAGATTTTGTTATGATTAATTTCATCACTAAAGATAATTAAAATATAGTTTATAATTTTGCATATTTAAGCTAATATTTTGAATAAGACGAATGGTCAAACATAACTCAAAAATAGTCAAACGTCAACCATTTAAAACCGGAGGGAGTAATCGTTAGGCAACGGGAGAGCATATCTTCACTTTTCAAATCGATTGAAATAGCCCTGTATTATTAATTAGACACTGTTGCTAATAGAGTTCAGGCAGAGCTACAATGCAATTCCCTAAAAACAATTGCTACCCTGAACAGACAGCATGTACAGTGTCTTTGTCACATGTATCCAGATTCTTTGTAAGGCCAATAATATTTTTTCTGCATGTAGCAGGGAATGATCAGATGGTAGTTAGTCCAGCAGACGGATTATTCAAAAGCGAACAGAGTAACAATCACCAGTAGAGTACTCCGTAGCAATGACCACTCGCTGAAGGGGTACCCAAAAACAAAATGTTTAGCTGCGTCGCCTACAGATAAAAAGGATTAGATTAGGGAGAAGCATTACAAACACGAGCGCGCCGAACCTCCACCGGTCGCTCCACGTGCTCACAAAAAGCTAAGGCCTGACCTTTTTAACACAAGCCCAGGTATCTACACCGCCGGATGTGTCGGCTCTGTGCATCGGACGGTTACGATCCGCTCTACTCCCATCAGCCAAACCACTCGGGGCCACCACTTCAACGGCTTGCCGTCGTCACTGGTGGGTCCCCCACGTCATTGACCACCTAACCATGCAGTTAGGAGCTCACGGCCGTCCGATCAACCAAGAGGTGGTCTCGATGGGCTTCAGGTGGCTACTTGGATGGCGGTGCGAGTCGCTGGCGAGCATTTGCAGGTACCACCCCAAGTATTATTAGGTTTTCCCTTTGAATTATGGCATTTGTAAACAAAGACTAATTGGGAGCTTTCTTGGGTCTTTCTTGAATTGCACTTAAAGTAACATCGGATCACGGTGTCAAGGACAATGACTTGATTTGTGTACGGTACGGTCATGCACGGTTAATTAGTTAATACAAGATACTTCTTGTAGGGAAGAGTTTATTAACAAAACACCGTGACTTGTTTTGTGGGGCATTAAACAAAGTAGATATTAGTATTAGAATATGCCCGTGTTAGAAGAAAATATGAAGCGTTCTGTGACTAAGTCATACACAAGTTGCTCCAATAGTGTTGTGAACATCAGAACATGTAACACAAGGTCTTGTTTGGTGGATAATGTCGTAGGGATAACTTGTAAGAAATCATATTCCACCTGGTTTCAACATCATCAATTAAGAACGGGGTGACATAATTTCTGACAACCACTTGAGTTTAACTAAGCACACACACGAGGTATCGTCGACATGCATGGGGCTGTGTGGAAGACAACCAGCATAATTCTTGAATACGATGTAGAAAGAAATCATAAGATAGAGTATGCCCAGTTCTAATTACCCAAGTCATCTAAATCAAATGTTTCATCAACAAGAATATAATTTATTTTTTAGAAGAGAAAAACTCCTTTTATGCTTTAAACCATTAAGGATTAGGATTGCGTTTCACCAGTTCAAAATGAATAAGAAGAAATGATATGGTCAAACACACTCTCTTCCTAGGTTTGGCAAATGAAAAGCCTCCATCACATTTCATAAAGCATACGGTAAACAGCTTGCACATTTGACGTGGTTCTGCTACGGTGCCTCGACAGCCGCATCTAGGTCATCTTGCTCCTCGTTACAATCAAGAAGTCAAACTCAGGTACATGTACAATTACATATTTTGTTTTCAAAAATTTGCACCTTGAAACCCAACATTTACATTTAGATGACTTGGGTAATTGGAACTGGGCATACTCTATTTCCTTTTCCTCTGTTACTGAATTGACAGGACCATACATCTATTGTAGCTTATAACTAAAAGCCCACTGTTTTGGTACAATCCGATGTTGCACTTCTATTTTCTCACTTCGCTTACGGCATCGGCATGCATGGCCCCGGGCCAGCAAACGGAGCACGCAAACAATGATCACCACCAGCAAAACTGCGAGAAGCGAGGGGCCTAATTGCAACTAACCTCCACTCCTCTCCTCTCCGACGGCGACCTGGCCGAGCCGCCATTTGTTTACGCGCTCCTCCGCCTCCTTTTCTCTATCCACCCATCGCCTCACCAACTCCCCCTGTCTCGGTTCGCGTGGAGGGAAAGGGAGGTCAGGTCAAGCCGAGGCCTGGAAGTGGAACAGCTCAACAGCGGAGGCAGGGCGGCAGAGGAAAAAGCAGAGGCTTGGGCGCCCTCGAGGGAGCCAACAAGCCACCCACCCCGCGGCCACCGCCTGCATCCAGATCAGGCCTCGTCGCTCCGCGGCTCAGCTCCGCTTCCTCCTCCCGCCGTCGCCCCACCGGACCGCCGCCGAGTGGAGATCCGCCTCGGCCTGCCTGGGCTGGTTGGTTTCGTCGTTTGCTGGTAAGAAGAGCTCTTGCTTGCTTGGATGGGTTGCTCGCTTGCTTGGTCCTGTAGAATCCGATCCGACCAGCTAGTTGCTTGCGGGTTTCCCTTGCTGCGCAGCGTGGTGGCGTATCGGAGCTGTTTGCTTTCCAAATTATTTTGGGATTCCCCATGCCCATTAGGTCCGCCTCTGCTGGTTAGGTAGAAAATGTCCCGTGTTTTTAGTGATGTTCGTAGAGCCTTGGGTACCTTTAGCTGTGGATCGTACCGCTCGTTCAATTTTGTTTCAGTGGCAGTATTTTTTTAATTTTACATGTTTTATGGACGAACCTGATCATGAATTGTTTGATCCTGAGCTGAGCTGAGGCAATTCTTGCAATTGGTTGTTTTGCAGGCGCAGTTCAGCACCAGTTGATCACCTCTGCATCCACATCTCCACATGAGCGAAAGGAATGGGACCAGCAGCAAATTTGGACCAACAAACCCGTGATTTTCAGTAAATTTTAGAGGGTTGCATGCAAACTTGATCCTGGAATGATGTCCACTCGAAGGGGCAACGGGGTTATCCTACGGGACGGGCCGGTTAGGGACTGGTCCCAGTTTAATGATCCCTCGCCATCTCCTAAATTGTTGTATTCACAGTCCTATGTCGCAGTGAGGGGGCTGCTGGCCACGGTGGCCTCCATGGACTTGTTCCTGCTTTCGAGCAAGCTAAAGTCAGTATGGGCGGCTATGACTTCCCCGAGGCAAACTAGGTCTCCAGAGAGATCAAGGTCAAAGGGATCGAGCTGCAAGAGATTCTTAGCTCATCTGTTGTTATTTTTCTTGGTTGGCATTTTCATTGGCTTCATGCCATTCTTCGCAGTTGATGTCTCAAAGAAGATAGTCTCTGAGAACGAGAGGCTTCCGTTTCATGACGGTGTGATTGAGGGGGGACTGATGGATACTAAAGTGAAGGAGTCGGAGACGGTTGTAGTGGAGAAAGAGATAGAATTGATTGATGAAACAGAGGTTGGAGAGAGCCCTCCAGTTCCTGCAATGTTGGATGATGAGGTTGATTTTGTTCGATCATCACGCGCATTACCTGCTGTTGACGACGAACTGGATATTCCTGTGAAGAAACTGCTGATAATTGTGACGATCACATCCGTTAGACCACAGCAAGCATATTACTTGAATAGGCTGGCTCATGTTTTGAAAGCTGTACAGTCTCCTCTCTTGTGGTTAGTAGTGGAATGGCCTGAGCAGTCTTACCAAACAGCAGAAATCCTGAGGTCTTCTGGGATTATGTACAGGCATCTTATATGTAAAAAGAATACTACAAGTACACGAAAGATTGCCGTGTGTCAAAGGAATAATGCAATCTATCATATCAAAAAGCATCGCCTTGATGGTATAATGCATTTTGCTGATGAAGAGCGGTCTTACACAGGTGAATTATTTGAAGAAATGCAGAAAATCAGGTGAGGACTCGCCACCACCAATTTATTTTCCAGTATTGACACATTCGATTGCTTATGAGCATGTCTATAAATTAATTTGTTGGTTGATAGTAGATTGTCAGAATTGTTTGTTTCTATAAATAGTATTGTAGGAGTTTTTCATTGAACTGAACGGAAATTGGGGAAAACTAGGTCATTAATCAACTTAGTAGCGTCACCAATGATGGAACTAGGAGACAACGAGCCGACATAGCTTCATTCATATATTTTTTTGGGCCCTGTAACCGCTGATGAGAAGTTTTGGATCAAATGATTTTTTAGTAGAATTGAATGTGAATCTTTTCTTCCTCCTCATGAGCTTGGGCTATGTTTTTTTGCAGGCGCTTTGGCTCATGGCCTGTTGCAATCCATGTTGGAACTAAGTATCGGCCGGTTTTAGAAGGACCCATTTGTAAAGGTAATCGAGTCACCGGGTGGCACACAGAAACAGTTCAGAAAAAGGGCCAGGCTCGTCGATTCCCAATTGGTTTCTCTGCTTTTGCTTTCAACAGTACAATGCTATGGGATCCTCAGAGATGGAACCGCCCACCTATGGATTCTGTTGTAGTCCACACAGGTGGAAGAGGTGGTTTGCAGGTGAGCTTATCCTAGGTAAAACCCATACAGCTAGTTGTATTACAACAGTTTTTGGCATAACCCATGAAACTTCTGTTCGTGTATGTCACCAACTTTTATTGAAGATTAGTCCTAGTTGCTACTTAAATACCAAAAGTTTTTCAATGAATCAGGAATGTATAAAGATTAAAGAAAGGCAAAATCTATAGAACCAATAAACATGTAGATCTTCAAGGAAATGTTTCGACTAATAACTGTTATGATGATGGAAATGCACCATGATGACCTTGTAACTAGTACAAAGCTATGAAATAAAGAGTTTTATCTACAATCAAGTAATATATCATAATATCAAATAGGTGATTTGATCTGACACCTGTCTTTGCAGGAGTCGAGATTTATCGAAAAGCTTGTTAAAAATGATCGTCAAGTAGAGGGCCTTCCAGAGAATTGCAACAGGGTTATGGTCTGGAATTTCAACTTGGAACCCCCTCTACTCAATTACCCGACAGGCTGGTCGTTGTACAAAAATCTAGAAGCCGACATGCCTGTAACATAATGTCTTTCTGCACGCAATGTCTGCTCCTGGAGGTGATTCTCTCAGCAAGCCAGAAGCTCAAATGGTATTTCTAATGGCATGGTGGTGCTGAATTCCGACTCCTTGTTGTTATCAAGTGGCCATGAGAGAGGAGTTCTCGAGTTGGAATGATGCATTTTGAACAGATTGCAGCAGCATTACGCAGATCCGCCGTGCCACCATCTGCTTTCAGTCATCTTATGCAGTCTCAGTGCCAATCGATTTCGCCCTTTTTCTTTTGTCTATTCGTTGTATGCTCTTTATTTTTTTTCCTCTTATATTCACCAACTAGATACCTACCTGTAGATTTTTTTTTTTAGGTTCTTCTATTTTGTCATTTGTTACCTTATAGATGTCAAAGCTTTCATACATCACAACTGTTTAAGAGCAAAAACAAATACTCTTGATACATGAACAGATTCAAATCGAAGCATTCAGGATGTGAGTTAACTGATGGAATTGTTTGTCCTTGTCTCGAGTTGCTTCCGCATCAGACGACCTTTGTGACATTTACACCGGTAGGAAGGTCTATGTATCCTGTAAGAAACATGTTGGCCTGTAAGTATGGGTTTCTTGGTCACAAACTGTAGGAAGGTACCTTTAAGAAACATGTTGGCCTGTAAGTTTGGATTTCTTGACACAAACTGCCTCGACTCGTGAAATGGGTTAAATTTGAACAGCCATCTTCCTTAAGAGTACACTAGCAAAAGTGCCCGTGCGTTGCCACGGGCTGATCGAAAAAAAATCCCTCAATATTGTTTTAGTACAGCCATATTATATTTGTTGTAACTTTATGTTTGACAACTTTTTAACAAAGTACCAGACAATATCTATAACATGATAATATGAACTCAAACAACCATTCTTGAAATTGTCCAACAATTTGAATTGGGACACAATAGATTCAACAAATGTTTAGTTTAGACACATAAAGTTCTCACACCTTGCAGTTCCTGAAATATTTAAAAGATACAACCATTGTCATCCAAAAAATTATGGCACGTCACGTCTACATTATGTTATGGAAGTTAACAGTGAGTATATCCAACAGGAAGTGTTTCCACCATTAACATTTCTGATTAAGATTCCAATGCGATCAAGATAAACAAATACTGAAAATATTTACAATGACAATAGTTGTATTCCTTTACATTCACCATAAGAGAAAATTTACATGCCTCACAAAAATGTAGAGGCATGTCACTCAGTCAGCCACCATCACTCCTTTTTTTTTTAGCTACTGCAGCCACCAACACCATCACTCTGTTGTGCCCAAAAACCTCAGCATGGAGCCGTACCCATCTCACGATCACGACCAAAGCTCCTGTTGTGGCTGTCACAACGACCCAAGTGAACATTACAAATGCAGAGTATGACAAAAATAAACACCTGCAGCCTTGAGAACTCGTACTCTCCTCGCCCTGAACTACTATCATAAGCACAAGGCTTGTACCCGTCGTCTGGTAGTCCTCGAGTAAAACCTATTAACACTATAGCTTGTTGATTTTGCCTTTTCTTTTTTCAGTCAAGTATTTCACAAACACAGTATTGATATCAGCTAAACAGAATCACTTAGCCATATTTTTTTCATTGCAAGCATTGGATTAAAGGAAGCGCATACTACCAGGCTCTTTGAGGAAACAGCTCCACAGAGTCCTTTGTTCGTTAGTGTTCGCTCTTCTCTGCATCAGTCCCAACACCAAGAAATAACTTCCAGCATCCTGTGTGCCTCAGTTTCAACTGATTGTAGACGTGTGGTCTATTAGTCAAAATTTAATATATAAAAAAATGGAGTTCAGATTAGTTATTCAGGGAAAAATGAATATGAAGCAAGCAGGTATCAGATATTATAATTTATGCCAAAATTCTTGACGAAAGCTAGGTACCACAAATCAAAGTAGTCTAGCATCTTTAGTAATCATGAAGCATCAGTGCAGCACATAGATATATAAGAAAAAGCACAGATTTGCATCCAAAGTCAAAGGTGGAAATATCATCTGCTAACCTGTCCATTCATTGCTTTTTGTAAAATCAATGCCCACAATAGGGGTTGTTGATTCAAGACCTGCCTGTGCCAACGCGTCAGTCACCTGAAAAAAGTAAAGTATAGAATCGTAACAGTAAACAGGTGTGCTTCCAATCTCAAGTTCAGAGTAATCAAAGAGAAGCTACTGTGCAAGACTCTAGGAAATAACCTGTATTGAACAATTATGTATCGTTATGGCAGGGTGCAGAGGTCAAACAAGAATTGGGGCGTCTATGCAGCTGCCTGTATGGGCAGCGAGTATTTTCCCACCATTCAATGCCGAGTTCTATGTTTCTTATACATTAAATGCTTTCAAAAGTACCTTTGATTCAAACGTGGAATTTGGATTTTCCAGGAACATCCTACCTAGATTTAGTAAATAATCTTCCAGCTGCCATTTAAGTTTTAACCATGTTTAGGAATGCACAACTAAGCAGAGAGAGACAATATATACAAGAAAATGGCATGCATATTAAATTCACCTGAGGTAAAGTTGGAGCCCAAACATCATCGAATGAACAGATCACATCTCCATGTTCAATCCCTAGATTCTCAGCAGCAGAGCCATATGAAACCTAAGAGATATCCAAAGGGTTAATAAGATGATACCGCATTGACAATGCACAAAAGAAGTCATACCTTGTCAACTATGAAACCAGTGTTGATGCCGTAGCATCTATAGACCTCTTCCTAAAGTTGCAAATCCAACACCTGTGGTGACCTTAAGCTCAAGCCGTGCAGGGGCCAAGCAATTCAACTGAAAGATGTCTGGATTTAGACAATCAAACAAATAAATTTGAACTGCAAACAACGCATAAATACCATGCCTTTACCTCTCAATTAACGAATTGACTCAGAATATAAATTAGTCTCTAAAATAGTTGTAGATAATGTAAATATACACTACTAAACCTAGTTTGTCATTCCTTGCGTTGTGACTACAAGGAGCAACAGCTCCCAATAGATGAGAAGTTCAGTAACTCTCATACAGTTGATTGTTCCTGCACTTCATACAATGTGTATGCACCTCATATTACTACATTATAATCGACGGCTTCGATAGGTGCATTGATCCGAATTTGTCTAAGCATGCTGCTTTTCTATTTAATACTACTAATGCTACCCTCTTGAGTTATTGTCACCCAACCTTGGACAACACCAATAATTTGTGTGAAGTTTTCCACTTCTGAAATTCAATAGATATTTTTGAAGGGAAAGTTCAATAAATACAATAACGTATTTTTCTACTAAATAAATAGAGGATAGTTGAGTTCAACTACATTGCAGCAGTGGACTTCAACAAACATAACAATAATTCACACTTCAATCCATTTAGACAGGGCAAAAATGAAAACTTAACAGACCCAAACTGTAGCCACATGTCTATGCATATTTTGATTGTGATGATTGAGAGAAGAGCAGGGTATGGGCTCAAACTGAATGCCATCCCTATGGTTCTACCCTTGAGATCAACTACAGGTCCTCCAGTGCCCTCCTGCGTCGTTACATAAGTGATGCGTGATTTTTTCTTTCCAGAAAGCATAGAAGCACCTCTCAAGTCTCAACACATTAAGTCTCAACACATTAAGCACCGACATGACGAGAAAATAGTAATAAATTTATTACCTGTGATATTTCACAGCTGATGGAGACATACGCTCTGTTCGGTTGTGCTATTTTGCACTGTTGGATCGCTGCTGCCACTGTAGCCACATGAGAGGAAATCAGCAGCAGCCAACAGCAGAAGCCCGCTGAATGAAGCAAGCGAACAGGCCCATAGTAGTCTCTCCCGAGATGGTCCGATTAACCAAGGCAATCAGTTTTACCACGCCTAATCATGAGTTCAGACTCTTCGCCTCTAGCCAATGCATAGATTTCCTGGTCATACTGTGGGCAAGATCCAATAGAAGCCAAGTGCACAGGAAAGGGCACCTCGATCTCTATGAGCACAAGATCATAATGATAATTAAAGAATACCAGTGTCCCTTCCAAAACGGTCCTATCAGCATCAGCCAAGCGAACCGATAGCTGCAAAGTTGTGTTTGATCAAAACAAAGACATAAAGCAAGGCTACTTCAAACATGCTTTGGAGAAACTTCTAACAGAACACGACACCTTTGGCAAAGGATAAGTAACTCATCCATATCGCAAACAACTATCGAACAAGTTGCTATGATCACCTTGCACTCCCTGTTGACAAATTACGATGCCAGAAAATTGTTGTATCTTCACTCCATCTGGTAAATGCAAACATGAATAGTATTGCTATTATATCAGGAGTATAGTGTGCTCTATAAGCTCAAGTAGAAAATGAATGTGTAATAGTATATTGCTATTATATCTGGTAAATGCCTATGTCATTCAGATTGTGCGAAGGATCTCGAGGATTGTACCTGCGGTATGACCTCCTTGGCGGGGCGCACGGTGGCCGGCCGGAGCGGCGACGCGGAGCGGTTTGACTGGCCTCCTCCGACCGCGCTGGGCCTCTCGTCTTGGCCTTCTGCACGAGGCTGCCCACCAGCGCGCCGGTGTCGGGGAGCAAGAGCCATTGCGCGAAGAGGCGGTCCGGTACACTGCGGAGAGCGGGCGCCCCCGGGGCCGGCACCTCCACCTGCTGCGGCAGCGCTCATCAGCGCCGCTACGCTCAGATCCGCCAGCGCCTGCCGCTGAAGATGCCTCCACCGTCCCGGCGTTCGGAGAACTCAGCACCGACTCAGGTTCCGCCGCCGTCTGATCCCGTCCGGCGAGCGATCTCCGTTGCGATCGATCCCGTCGGAAGTCGCGTCGCCCGCTGGGAGGTTGGGGAGGTAGAGGCGGCGCGAGCGGGGGTCTTGGGAGGGGGTGAGCGGGGGAGGTAGAGGCGGGGAGGAGCAAGGCGGCGTGCGGACGGCTGAGCGGGGGCATGCGCGAGGGGATGCGGCTATGCGAGCGAACAGGCGAGCGAGATGATGGCGGAAGGGACCCACCTGTCGGCGCCGAATTTCACAGAGGAGGGAGCGCGACGCACGCGCGGCGCGGCACGCAGACTGAGTCAAAAGCAAAATAATAAGAGTAAAGATGCGTGCAACCTATTGAAATTCATGTCATATCCCAATAGAACAACCAGTCCAATAGTCCAAGCCTATGTGATTGAACAAATGTTTAGCTTGGAAATACCCGGTCCACCACTCACCGAATTCTTGCTCCGCCACTGTGTACAGCAAACTTGCACTCAACCTCAGGGACCGACACGATCATATCTCATGAGATTGTGAATTGGTTGTCACTTGTCAGTCAACCACAGATCGATTTGTAGTTCCGTTTTTATTGTGCCTTCTACAAATAATAGTCAGATAAATTAAATCCTGTAGTTGAAAACAAGCGTCGATATGTCCGAGTGGTTAAGGAGACAGACTCGAAATCTGTTGGGCTTTGCCTGCGCAGGTTCGAATCCTGCTGTCGACGATTGCCATTTTTGTCTCGCTCTTTTTCCCTTTTTTTTTAAAAAAAAAATCAACTCTGTCCATGGGCGATGCACTGATGGCTCCATTTTGACTCGGAAGTGCGCCACGACCAACGGCTGAACGAGTGACCGCTAAAACCAACGAGTTCTTCGTTTGCCTGCCATTGTTCGCCCATTGTGAACCGGTGCTCGCTTGAGGGCGGGGCCTGGCGAGATTTTTTAGAGTCGTCAATTTTTTATGCACCTCTTTGTCATCTCATGGTATTTCTAGTTGCCCATTCGGGAAAAAATAAAAAAACTAGTTCCGTCTCTGGTTGCCACCGATTGAAGCATATGCATGCTAAACGCTTTCTGCACGCAACAATGAAACCCCCAAATAATCCAAGGAATCACCGCAACAGGATTGCAAGGCGTGCGTGATCCGTCTCCTTATCACGACCTTCTCCCGCGGCCTCCCGAAGTCCGCCGGCGAGTCGCTGGCTTGGAAGCTTTCCGTCCGTTCGTGCACGGGATGGCGCAGCACCACCTGGACCTCCTCCTCGTCGCGCTCCTCTACGGCTGCGTCTTTACCGGCGCGCTCCTCGCCGCCACCTCCCTCGTGCTGCTCGCCTTCCTTGCCGGCGCGCTGCTCGTGACGATCGCGCTCGCCGTGTCCGACGCGCGCAGGCTCGCGGGGCCGGCCATGCGCGTGGCCGACGCGGCCGCGGGCAACCTGAGGCTGGCGCGCGCGGTCGCCGTGTACGCCGTGCTCTGGGCCGCCGTGCGCGTGGCGCTCGTGGTCCGGTCCAAGACTGTCGCGCTCGCGTGGCGCGTTAGGGAGGGAGTGCGCGGCGGATCGCGGACTATTGTACAGCGCGGCTTCGGCTTTGTGGTACCGAGCTGAGCTTTTCAGCGGTTGTAGGACGAGGATTTTAGAACAGAATGTGCCCATGTAACATATGCTTTCAGTTTCCTATCAAAAAAAAAACATATGCTTTCAGTTAAAAAAGAGAAGGGCTTTATTTTTGCATGGATGTAGAATTCGCTATCGTCTGTGTTTCCACAAGAACCATATCGTCAAATTTACATCAAGAAGGGCTTCAATTCAACGTAGGGAGCAAATGTCTTACACATGACTTCCATGAACATACAGAAAGGGACAAAATGAGCTCTCCATATTATTGATTGCTTTTCTCTGAGGTACATATCCAAATTTTGATACACTTCGATGAAAACAAATTGCAAAGAATACACGTAAAACTGTGAAACTACTTAACCTAGTATACAACAGCGTATTCCTAAACCCAACAAAGGTGCTCAAGATGTACACAAATGAATATTTTCAGTGTCGTTGTATGGTTACAAAATCTCCATATCAGTAGCATTCTGAATTCTCGAAAAAACCAGTTCCAGTCTCAGACCAGTTATATTGGACTTCAGTTCAAAAAAAAAGTTATATTGGACTTTGCAGATGCACCGGCCAGAGAACTGGGTGACATGGCAAAGCTGTAAATGAACTATACACGGGCACCCAATGCTTGGAGCTGGTAAATGGAAAAACCATGGTTTAGGGCAACAGAAGAAATGAATGTGAAGTTTCAACAGATAGGCTTCAAACCTGGCTAACGAGAAGATCCACTTGCTCTCTGTACATCTCTTTTAGGTCGACGATATCATTTCTTAGCTCCTCCAACTGGAAAAACAGCATGAAAATTGAAGTAAATATGGAACAAAAGGCAAAATTTATAGAGTAATGTGCTTATCTTATTTTTAAAAGTGAACTCCAAATGAATGTCCAAAATTCCAAAGTGCTATGCTGTTACTGGTCTAGCTTAAAACGACCACTTCTCAATTATGCATAATTCTAACATGAAATATACGGCTGACACTAATTCTAGCTTGAATTCATGACCCCTGTGACACTAAATAAGGTCATGTTCACACACTAAAAAAAAAGACTAGTTATTGTTAAGCTTCAGCACAACTGTATAAGTATTGGTATAAGTTCATACAACAACAAAGCTTTTGAGTCCCAAGCAAGTTGGGATAGGCTAGCGATGGAACAAAAAGGATCTTGATAGCCTAGTCATGGTTCTGGAACCTAAAGGATCTTGATAGCTTAGTCATGGTTCTGGAACCTAAAGGATCTTGATAGCCTAGTCATGGTTCTGGCACGTGGATAGCTGACTTCCAAGCTCCCCTGTCCATGGCTAGTTCTTCGGTGATATCTCACTCTTTCAAGTCCCTCTTTAGGGACTGGGGTAAAAGCTAGATGCATACAAATTCATAAGCCTAAGCTTACTAATAGAGTTTATTTAAACTTTTAGGTCTTCTTGGTGCAGGTATTACATATTTGGTAACAGGCCTTCCAAGCTCGCCTATTTTATTAATGAACGACGCCTTCATTTTTATTTTTCACACGACAGCAAACAAAATATAATTACAGACTTTGTACATGGGTGATTCACGTAGCTTATGATGAAGTGACTGACAAAATCAAGTATTAAAGATAAGGGCCTGTTTGGATGCTGTGTCATTTGCAAACCACAGTATCCGAAAACCATGGTTTCCACTATCGCATCCAAAATATACTACGGTTTTGCAATACCACAGTTTGTTGTAGTTTTAAGAAAAACCGAGGTGTGCTTGGATGTTCTAGTGCCGTATCTCTTTGAGATAACCAACATGTCCAACTTGATTATGTTTAAATTAACATTTCAAAACTTATAAACGAATTACCAAGTATATATTGTTTTTCTAGGAATTCTATCTAGGTACATGCAATCTATAAGTAGTAATTTTCTGATCTCAAAATAAGGTTAATTAGTGGGTGCGGAATTCGGATCAAACAGCATGCATCAAAGTTTGTTATCTATTATATAGTAGAAATGAAATAAGTACATTCGTGTATTTATTTCATAAAGAATGCACAAAATGTGCCGGCTGGTTGAAACTTGAGCGGCATGGCATGGTGTCCATGCGCATGCAGCAGTCAGTTGGCTCGGTTTTGGAAAAAAGAGGTGTGGAGTGGATTTTTGAAAACTGCAAAAATACCATGGTATTTGCTATACTTCAGTTTACAAAACTGTAATGTTTGTTGCACCCAAACACCTCAAAGTTTGTAATACTATGATATTTTTGAGAAACCATGGTATTCATCTAAAACTACAAAAATACTTTGTATCCAAACAGGGCCTAAATGATTAACTAATGTCTACAGGGTCTGCTCGTTTGTTAAATGAAAAAGAAAAATGACAACTGATAATGTGTTGCATGGAACCAATACCTCTTCATCACGTTCCCCCATAAGTTCTAGAGCTTGAAAGTGTCTTTGTTTCAGAGCTTCCAATTCGGCCTTCAAGCCAGGCAGAGCAGCGGCCTCAGTGCGTAACTTTTCACACTGCATAGAAATACAACTGAGTTTGCACACATATAGATAAAGAATTCATTCGCAAAAAAGAAGATAAAGGAATAAAACTATGGTTGGATTGTCATAATTTACTTGTTCTGTCATTTTCACCAACTCCTCCGCCAGTGAATTCCGAATTGATTCCAATGAGGCCTAAAACACAGGACCAACACTATTTCAGAAAATTCTGAGCATAATTAACATGGCATCACCAGCATGTGCAACAATCAAGCAGAAGTGAGATAAATTAACAGCCACACACCCCCATAGAACAATGTAAGCAACATAACAGAAAATAGCCCACATCGGAATAATAACTAGAAAGAAGACTAAATCAGGATTTCTTTAGAATGACCAAATCAGGATTTCTTTAGAATGACCACTGCCATAATCAGTATCATAAAAAATTAAACAATATGAAAGAAAAATATTACAGGCAAGGTTGCCAGGGTATATGGGTTATATGTTGTAGGGTCACTTCTTTATAAGAAAATAATTCCAGAACCATCCAAAACCATTACTACCACTTATAGAGACAAAGTGCGAGGATAAGAGCATGATGGATGAATCTGAAGTCACTACGGGTTTACAAATCAGTATGGATGGGACACCGCTTAGCACCAGATATCATTTCCTAACAATAGCTTGCCTACTAAATTCTAGATGTTGTCAGATAAAGTCGCTTAGAGTCTTAGACAGAAACACAGTGAGAAACAACTAGAAGCTGGTTCATTTTACCAAGAGCAGTGTGAAAAAGCCTAGCTCATTTTAGTAGGAGTTGAGGTGTGGTTGTATACCTCAACCACCCATGTTTGAGTCCCCCTTCAATTCAAATTGGGTGCCTATTTTCTTCTTAGTGAAAAACTACCTAGTTCCGCCTATGTTGGGTCCTTTTTTGGGGGGGAGGGGAAGAGATGTTTATGGACAAAATGAACTCAATTGGGACAGTGAAAACAATCCATAGCTTTTTGGTTTCGAGTGGTATACTAAATGAGCCACAGCTCAGACAAGAAGCATCTTGAAGCTTCCAAGACTTTACATAATTATTTAAAACAGGAGAAAAGTGACAATATTCACTTAGGAAATAAACAGCCTGAGAAGAAAAATCAGAAGGGCCCATACCAAGCGTGACATGTAAGAAGCCAACTCTCCATCCTTTTGACGTATGCTGATTCAAAAGCACTAGGAGTCATGGTTCTCAGATAATATGACATATTACTTTCTGAAGACATTCTCCTCTCTAACGAAGCATTATCTGATAAATCCAATGATGCTTGAAGGAAATGGCTTTCTTCTAAACTGTTTATACTCCCGGCACTAGAGAGCTTTCTGAGGGGGCCATTTCCTTCAAAGAGCAGACAAGAATCCGAAAGTGAGAAAGGTGAGGCAACAAACCCCATAACGTAGTTGAGCTTAACTCACCAAAATTAATCAGGGAGTAAATTAAAAGGGCATACTTGTTTGATCTGGAAGCGGAACTTTAGTTGCTTCATGGGAAGATGTTTTCTCAAGTTCTGCCCTGGCAGCCTTTTCCCTTTCAAGGTCCTGAAAGCGAAAGTCAAACAAAGTTTGTCATTCTAATCAAGTTCTGTGCGTTTGAGAAAAGGTCATTCTAATCAAGTCAGTCATGTACAAACCAGCAAGTTAGTAGTTTATAATGATGAATTGATTTGATAATATTGCTTCTTCACAGCACACATATGAAAGAAACAATGATCTTTAAAAAAGAAGAGTACTATAACATAACATCCAACTACAAAGTCCGTGTTTTATGAACGGGTGATAGTAAATTTACTACGCTAGACTCAAGGCTCACCAACACAGTTGTCAAATCAATAAATTTTACAGTCGCATTTTTACTGAAAATAATTCTCACAGTAGGGTAACTACCTTCTCAAGCAGCTCCCTGTGTTCAGCTGCTTCTTGCAGCTCCTTTTTGTGCCTAGCCCTAAGCTCTTTTATTTCTTCTTCAAGCTGTTTGGCCCGCCCTTCTTGTATAGCCAGCTCCTCTTTAATTGCTAGGTATTCTTGTCTACTTTCAGATGCTCTCTGCCTCTCCTTTTCAAGGGATCGGCTCAGCTGTGTCTGCTCTGTTCTCAGGATGTCTGCTCTGTTCTCAGGATCTCTAATTTGCAAACGACCCCATATCATGTAAACAAACGTTTACTCACTAACACTACATTAAAAACGATGATCAAAACATCTAGGAAACACTTTACTCTGACTAACAAGTACAAAACTGAGATCTTAGAAACTTTATGATTAACAACTTTTCTTTTTTTCTTTTTTTTTCTTTTTTTGGCAAGGTTGATGTACGAACCTGGGTCTCCAGAACAGTTATCCGAGATAAACTTTGTGACAGCCGCTCATTTACAGACCGCTCCTTTTCTTCTGCAGCAGCAGCTTTGGCTTCTGCCTCCTGCATATTTGAGTAGATTGAAGGATTTTATTCTATTGCCAAAATATTTTTTCCTATGTTTATGTCTGTGCTTATAGAGGCAAGACAGCACCCTCATCAGTTTTCCCCATTGCTTCTACACAGCTATCAATAAACACAAATTTTTATTGGAACAAAATATACCTGGAGGCGAGAATTTAAGGTTCTCTCAACACCAGCCCAAGCTTCTGTCCTTCGAAGAGCAGTCTCCTGTTAATAACAGCACACAATTGACAAGCTGACTCATATTAGTAAAATGAGCTAAAATCCCAACATTCCGAGTGCCGTACATAGAATATAAAAAATAACAGAATAAATGTAAAATAACGAAATCATAATAAAAGGCAAAGACATGAACCAATACCTGCATGGCTTCAATTTGCCTTAGGAGTGGCCGGGTAGATTCAGGAACTTGTGTAACCAGTTCATTATAACGAAGTTCACTGGACTGAAATGGCAAAAGAAAGTGAGAATTGGTTGATAAAATTTTTTACTGCTCAGTACGAGCTAACCAAGGAGATCCTTGCTTACTTGATACCGCTTTTGAAGATCATCATAATCCCTTTTTAGCCTCTCTTCCCTGAAAGCAGCCTGAAACAGCCCCAAAGGAACATTTACAATCAGAGACACAATATTGGACAACTACAACTGGTTTAATAGTGTTGTCCTTGAGGTATAGATTACTGCTTCAGCACAAAATTATGGATGCATATGTTCATAATTTACCTCCTGTTCCTGCCTGGTGAGAGCATGCCTCAACTCCTCGATTGTCTTAATCAGCATATTTTCTTTTTCATCAGCTTCTCTTAAACGACTCTCCAGTTCAACTTTGGCTTCGGTGTTAACCCTTGCTTCAGCTAATGCCTCAGCCTCTTTGGCTGCATTGAGAGCATTGGTGTAAAACTCCTTCTGAGCTGCAAGTTCAGTCTGATTTCTTTCTATTGTTTCTTGAAGCAACTTCTCAGTCGCTGCCTTGTCTCTCTTGATACTCTCGACCTTGGTCTCCTCAACCTGTTTAGTGAAGACATTACCAGCTCAAGTACCTTCATTACATCAATCTAACATATAAGAAGCAAAAATATTTGTTTCATAGTAACAATTAAATCATGAAACTGTAACCAACGACACAGGTAACCTGTTTGATTGTAATTAAATGATAAAAACAGGAGGTGCATTATTTGAATGGATAGAAATCCACAGTATGAAGTGCAAATTCATGATTCAAAGAGAAGTATGAAACAAACAAAATTTGATCCCGTATTTGAAATCAAGCAAAGACAGGTACATTTTTGTGATGCTCAAGACGGTAAGAAATTTTTTTACCTCACAAACACGGGCAAGAAAAGTACTCAGTTTAGATTATTTTGAACAAATATACAATGTTGATATTCCTTTTACCTGAATCTTTGAGTTTAGTCGCTGTTTTTCTTCATCGAGCTCACGAATCTAGCTTCAACAGAAAACCAAAAAGGAAAATGACAAACTTGATCAAACTGAGATAAGAATTTTATTATTAGAGCATAGCTTCGAATTATGGTACATGCCTGTGCCCTCAGTTTTCGTATAGTAGCTTCTTGAGCAGCTTGTTTTTTTGATAGCTCTTCACCTGTTTCATTAGTAAAAACAAGATGTTTATACCACTATATGGACCAAAGCAACTGAATAACGAAGGAAATAATTATAGAGGGTCTACTTGTTCATCCGGACTAAAGCAGCCTAGGTAGGAAAATTGGCACGGTACATTGTGTTATTTGGTGGCACTCATGCTTGGTCATAGTATTTTAACAAGAGGAACAGTGATTTGTGTATTCTCAACATTATACTGGACAGGCCTTAAATGATGTCAATGTAACATCTGTTGATTATACATAACAATCAGGCATGAATCGTTGGTTCAGTGTACCTTCAGCCATGACCTGACTGATAATCTCATCCTTTTCTTTCAAAAGAGCAGCTGCATCACTTTTTTTATTCTGCTCTCTCCTTAATGTATCCCGTTCTTTGGTTAGTGCATACACCTACAAACATCAAGGCATGAAAGTCACAAAAACTGATGCCCAAACCCAAATATTATGCATAAATGACCTAGACACAGAAAACTTTGTACATGATTACTCAGGAAACAGAAGGGGAAAAAAGTCAAGAAAGTTATCGCATCCCAGCAGTGCATTTAATGATCTTTATAATGTAACTTACTTTGATTTCTCCAACTAAAAACATCATCTCCTCCTATATTAAACATCGTCCCAACTCCCAACTAAAACAATTTATAGTAGCGGCAGTGATAACTTCAACAGTAGCAACCAGAACATAGAAAATAGGGGCTCCTTCTAGCTTTTATTTTCTCAGGACTATACCAAAACATGTTACTCTATGTCAACAATCAAGTCGTTTTATTTACTGATTTTCTATGACAAAAAACAGAAAATGAAGCTTGCTGATCAATTTTGTATAACAATTCTCAAGTATCAACCGATCTAGCATGCTAGCTATTGTTAAAGCAGAAACAAATTCAACCATCATACCAAAAGGCAGGTGCTACTGAGGATATAACATGCACCATTCAGAACTTATTGGTCTAATCTTAGTGTATGCATGGCTAATTAGCTACCTTTTCTCCAATCCTTCTTGCTCCCAAATATGATAGCAATGTCAATATGCAATTTGCCATAGAAATAGAAGCATCCAGTAACAGAATAGTGACGCCTCACCTTCCTTTCAAGAGTTGCTACTCTCTGGTGATATTCATCCTTAAGCGCATCCATTTCTGCTTCAGATGACTTACTCTGTATCATATGAAAAACAAATCAAACCAAAATTATCCTTAAGCGCATCCATTTCTGCTTCAGATGACTTACTCTGTATCATATGAAAAACAAATCAAACCAAAATTCATCAAAGCATAAGTGGCTACTAATAATTCAGTGATAGTTTTCGAACATTCTTCTTGATAGAATTTGAACATTCTTCTTTCTCTTTTTTTCTCTTTTCACCCTTTTGCTCTTTCTTTTTTGGTTGGTTTGCATCTCTTGTTGGTTCCTGAAGGTTTCATCTATAGCCTAACCCAACTTGCTAGGGATAAAAAGGCCTTGTTGCTGTTGTTGTTGTAGAACTGGATTGCTAAAGAAGAATCGGATTGCAAAAATACCTTGAGATCATCGATTGTTGATTTCAGTTGCTCGTTCTCATTCATCAATCTTGCAATTTCATCAGCTTTGGACTGCAGGAGGGATTAAATGTTGTTAGACACAAAATGAATAGTAAGGAGACGTGTATGTTGCAATTAATGATATAAGATGGGACCAAATGTTATGACAATGTACAAATGATCATGCCACGATTATGAAGGACACTACTGTAGTACTACCTCCATTATTATAAAATATATAACATCTAAGACAGCTAATTGTACAACTAGAATATGTTCCCTTCCAAGTGGGAACCCCATGATATGAGAGTAATTTAGCATTAGCTAAATTACTACAGCAGAGATTAGGAATGTGGAAAAGATACCTGGGATTGTCTTGCAGCACCTTGCAATGCAGCTTCCATCATCTTCATTTCGCGCCTTAATTTCTCTAGCTCAACAACAGAATCAACAGACTCCGAAGTCAGAGAATTTGTACTTCTGATATATTCCTGCTTCTTTTCTTCTTTTCTGGAATTGTTTGCAGGCGAATCTACTTCTACTGGTTTGTCAGGAATATCTTCTGGAGTAGCCACTAACTCAGTTTGCGGATTTGAATCATGCTCCGCATTTATGGATTTTGATCTAAGGTTTTCAACACCTTCCCTTGTACTATCCTCCTGTCCCACAACAGATGCCACCCCTTCCGCCATTTGGTTGCTTTCTTCTTCATTTCCAGCAGTATTAATGTCATTATCACGTATTTTGACTTCTAGCTGGGTAACTTTGTCAACAGTATCACTGCTATCCTGTGTGACATTTATTTCTGTTTGAACATCAGATTCTGGAACAATCTTGCCCTCAGCTTCATTTACATCATCTGAATTACCTGGCATTGAATCCGCTAGTTGTGACTGAGAGATGTCCCCATCCCCTGTGTCTTCCTTTCCAGTATGAATAGATTCTGACATTTCCATGTCACTTGATTGATCTATTTTGGCAGGTGAAGATGCTTTACCATCAGATATATCTGCGCCAGACTCTCCAAGCTGAGCTGGTAAAGCTTCATCGTTAGGAACAGAATGTTCAGAATCTTGATGATCCTGGTTTTCATTCCTGATTGAAATAATGGCCCCATTGGAGCCACTAAGATTTTCTTCTGCGGTTGAAGGATGTGTCGGTGATTGTGATGGTTCTGCTACCACAGCCTCCTTAGGAGCACGTGGTTCGGTGGAGTCATTGCCCTTTTCATCTGTTTCTGAAGAATGTGCTGGAGCTTGTGGTGTCCTGGGTTGCTCGGAAACATCCACCTTAGAAACAGCTGACTCAGTGGAGATTCTATGAGTTTCTTCTAATTTTGAAGGCTGCTCTGGAGACTCTGCAGTTTCTGATACTTCAGAAGCATCTACCTCAGATGTAGGCTGCTTACTGGGGGTGCCATGATTTTCCTCTGATGCTGATAAATGCTGTGGAGATTGTGGCTTTCCAAATACTTCAGTGCCATCCTCCTCACTATTTTGTCCCATGAAAGCCATGACAGGATTGAAGAATCCTATTCTGTCCGAGTTAGATGTCCTTGATCCTGATGCTGCATTTCAGAATGTTTTCATTTCAACATGTGGTGATAACCATGTAAACAAATACAACTATACAAGGTTAAGCTCCCCCATAAAGCTCTTACAAGCTTTAGGTGCAAAAAGGGACATAATAGGTTACTGATTTTAGATACGCCTAAAACAATGCCTAAAGCAGTAAGCCACACATATTCTGCGACTCGGATAGTGCAAAAACTGTTATGACTCCTGTACTGGTAGTATGTACACATAAAGTTTGATGTGCCAGTGCCAAAATCAATCAATCATACAGAATACAGCAAACTGATAAGCACTATTTGGACTATAATTGGAATGGAAGCTGTCATAAGCAGTTTTTTGTCAAAACAAAGTGATAAGCAGGTTTCTAACTCACTATCTACCACCCAATGCTGGATCATATAAGTCATTCCCTTACAACTACGGACCACCCAACTCTCAATTGGACATAAACGTTATCATAAGGCAGCTCCATCACAGTGTCAACTCAACGCTTGAGCAAAACCAATGCAAAACGATCGCACTGCAGAGACGAAGAATGCGGTATAGTACCTTCTTCATCGTTGCGCTTCTCCTCCAGGCCGAGGGCACTGTCAAAGTTCTTCTCGATATTCTTCACGCTCTCGCTGATCTTGTTGACGGCGCCGGCGATGTCCTGCAGCCCGCCCAGCGAGACCTTCCCCGACCACCACGCCATCGCTGCCCCTGCCTCCCTGCTCCGATCACCACCCGCTCACCAGGCACTCCACCTTCACGCCCACCTAGATCCCGCGCATAGATCTGATCCGCACCGCCGATCCACCTCCCCGCCCAGGCGCGCGCGACCGGGATCTGGCCCCCGCGGCCCGGCCTCGCCCACCAACCAACTCGAATTGAACGGGCGGAGCGAGAATGAGGGGAGGAAGGAGAAATCGGGCGCGGACGCCGACGTCACCGGGGGGCGGTGAGCGAGTGGCGCGGGAGCGGGGGAAGCTCTACGCGGAGGAGCTCCCGCCGCGCGGTGGCGCGGAGGGAGATGTAGCGGGCGCGAGGAGTGGGTGGGGTTGGGTTGGGTCGGGGAGCACGACGGCGAGGGAGGGGAGAGTTTCGTGTAGTGCGTTCGGCCGGTGGCGTGAGCGCGCCGCGTCGGCGTCGGTGACCGCCCGCCGGCCGGTGCGGTGTGATCTGAGCCGCGCTTACCCGCTCCGCTCGGCTCGGTGCAGTGGGACAGCAGTGGATTGGTGGATCTCGGCCCGAGCTGAACCGATCTACTATCTGCGAGAGGCAGCGGAGCAGCAAGGCCGGTGCGGGAATTTTTTTTAATTTTTTAACCCATTTTTAATTAATATTTAATAATAGCCTGACCAAAACTAAATTTGCAAATCTAGCCTATTTAGTCGTGCCAAACCGATTGGCGTGACCGATACTACAGTCACTCCAATCTGACTGACGCGACTAACTTCCACGTCAGCATGGACCGCCACGTTGAATTTTGGTCGCGCCAAACAACTTGGCGTGACAAAAGGTTTAGTCACGCCACATGTCTTGGCGCGACCGAAAATTCTTCAGCGCGGGGAGCGGAGAATTTGCGCGAGCGAGCCTGAGGCCCTTTGTCTCCTGCGCTCTGTTTCCTGCCGGTCGATTTGATTGCTGACAGGACGGCTTGAAAAACTGCAGCTGTTGCACTTGAAGGAAGATTAGAAAAATCTTTTTTTTTTGGGTGTGCAGCAGCCAAAAGGCCCACCTGTACCCAAGGCATCTGACGCAAACTTCCTGCACCCAAGGCATCTGACGCAAACTACTGCTCGTGGTAAAACTCAGTGGCACATGGACATATGGACATTTGCTGTCCACAAGATTTCACCAAATGAGACTTTTTTTAAATTGCTCTGTCCCGCTTAAAGGCAAGCACCAAATCTAGAAGCTATTGAGCACGGTTTGTTCATACTACTGTTTTCGTATAAAATGTGTTGTTAAAAATAAAATGTAAAAAAAATACTTCATTCGTTATATTTTAGGTATCTTTTAACAACATACAGTTTCCAGTTTAAATGTCTTCTCACTTGCCACTGCAACATGAAAGTAGTCGGGAAATGGTCGGAAGAAGGCTATATCGTTTTTAGTTTCACATTGTTTCTCGATAGCGAAACCGGTAGCGGTACTGGCGAAAATAAATACGGTGTCAGTATTACAGGAATACCAAAAATGGAATTATCACCACAAAAATATGCGGTATCGATCTGAAATCGGTTTAATTACCGGTAACATAAATCACAGTAGTGTATTAAAAATATCAATTGTTATCATAAAAGACGCAAGACATTTGAAAAGATGTCATCAAATTAAATATAAAAAAGTATAAGTAACGACATCATCGTTTATTGCCTATTTAAAACATAATATATATTTAGTTGGCTAGACTAACATAAAACGGTAAAATATTTGCTGACGTGGCTGTGAAGCACCAAAATGTGCCTATATATTTACCACTAATTAATTTGTGTGTATAATATAATTACTATATTATTTTATCGTTAATTAATTTGTGCGTGTGGATGCAGAATACTTCTAATTCACTAAATATGCCAACGAATTGTGCATGTAGAGTTGCAATTTTTTTTTACTGGAAGTTGCAATTTTTTTTAGTAGTGCTCAGTCCTCCAGTAGACATGTCAGGTCCTGTCTACCAGATTAAAGGGAGAGAAGAGTGAAATGAGTGGAGAGAGGTAGGCTGCATGAAACACTTTTTTAAAAGCAATGGGAGAGAGAGGCTGACAGGACTTGTCATAATTTCTACTGCAGGCAGCACGTCTCATAATTTCCACTGTAGGCAGCACGTCTCGCCCACAAAGGAGTTAAGTTTTTGTCGCGCCAAGCCATATGGCGTGACTAAACGTTTAGTCACGTCAAACCATTTGACGCGGCCAAGATCTAACGTGACGATCCATGCTGACGTGGAAGTTAGTCACGCCAGTCAGATTGGAGTGACTGTAGTCTCGGTCACGCCAATCAGTTTGGCGCGACTAAATGGACTAGATTTGCAAATTTAGTTTTGGTCGGGCTATTATTAAAATATTAATTAAAAATAGGTTAAAAATTTAAAAAAATTCCCGGTGCGGTTCGTCCCGTCGCGCGCACTGCGTCAGCGCCATTTCCAACCTGTGGGGTCCCACGAGTGAAATTCCCTGTCTCGGGGGATTCTGGCTCGCATCACGAAATGGGCTTCATGCATGCATGTTCAGATGTTCTTCTCGAAAGAAAACAAATTCTTAGCCCAGTATCCTTAGTGTGGCTTGGGCCTAGGACGGTCCTCTTAGCCCATTTACATACGCCGTTTTATTGGAAGAAGTCTACATTCCCTCCCTCAACTCTTGCCTGAGTCCGGATTTCCTCCCTGAACTACAAAACCGGGTAGAATAGCTCCCTGAACTCGTGAAACTAGATGTTTTCCCTCCCTTTGCAGGCGGTTTTGTCCACGTGACAGTAGGACCCACAGGTCAGATGCCACGTCAGCATCAACTTCTTCCCTCTCCTTGCTCAATCGTGCATTTGTCCATCAGTTCTGCAACCGGAACCATGGCTGCTGCTGCCCATGCTGGAACGATGGCCGCTGCTACTGCTTGCGTCCGACGCCAAATCAGTGCAGCTGGTCTTCAACCATGCGCGCGGCGGCCGGAGTGTTGGCTTGACGCGGGCGCAGGCGGGCAACAGATCGCGACACAGGCAAAGGGGCACACACCGAGCGGAGGCGAGCGGCAGCGCGCGAGCGGGAGCGCAAGATGCAGGCGGTGGCAAGCGACGAGGGCGTGCCTGCTCGGGACAACGACCAAGGGCGACGCGACCACCATGTCGGGCCATGTCACGCCGCCCAAATCATCCAGATGAGGCTGCGCCTCGACGGGGTTGGACAGGACAGAGCGGCGCGAGCTCGACGCAGGCCGACGCGGCGTCCACTGCGAGCTCGAATCGACCACCGGTGCTGCAGCCATGGAGGAGCGACGGAAGGAAGGGAGGCGGCGAAGTGCGGATGAACTCGAGCGAGGATGACGGGCATCACGGCGACGAAGCGCCACGCGGGGCGCCGAGCCGGGCCGCGACGGACGGGCGCGACGCGGGGCGCCGAGCCGTGCGGCGACGCCGGGGGGCTAGGCACAGCGGGACGCCGAGCGGGGCCGCGACGCCAGGGCGCGAGGCGGAGATCGATGGCGGGGCGCGGAGCGGCGCTCCACGCCGGGAATCGACGCTGGGGGGCGAGGCGGAGCGCAGACGCCGAGCTCGACGGCGGGCCGCGCACGCGGGCGCACCGCGGAGCTGGACCGAGGACGAGGGGCGGCGCCGGGGCGCACAGCGGAGCTCGACGCCGGGCACGCGCCGCGGAGCTCGACGCGGGCACACGAGGCGTCGCACGGACGTCGGGCAAGCGAGGACGGGCCGCGACGCTTCTCCCGAGCCGATGCACCCAAGGTGTTCGACGAAATGGCAAGGGGAAGAGGAGGGAGGAAGACGATGACGTGGCATCTGACCTGTGGGTCCTACTGCCACGTGGACAAAACCGCCTGGGAAAACGGCTGAGGGAGG
This sequence comes from Eragrostis nindensis, assembly GCA_012490785.1. Taxonomy (NCBI): domain Eukaryota; kingdom Viridiplantae; phylum Streptophyta; class Magnoliopsida; order Poales; family Poaceae; genus Eragrostis; species Eragrostis nindensis. The sequence continues at coordinate 123,232 of JAAXCT010001383.1, forward strand.
GAAAACATCTGGTTTCACGAGTTCAGGGAGCCATTCTACCTGGTTTTGTAGTTCAGGGAGGAAATCCGGACTCAGGCAAGAGTTGAGGGAGGGAATGTAGACTTTTTCCTTTATTATTCGCCCCGCCGTATACAGTACTGTACAGTACCACGAGTTATCACCGTATGCTCGGATCTACATGCATCGCGCATGCCATGTCCCGTCTGTTCATTTCTTAGTAGCTCTAGATGCAATACTATGTACGTAAGCATATCGTACAGAAGCGAATTTCACGAGATCCAATCATCACCGTAGGCATTCGCCGGCGTACTAAGTAGAGTAAATAAGTAATGATCACATGCATCCTCCAAGTTTTGGCAGTTCTTTAAGAAGAAATATAATAATAGCAACACGAAGGAATGCTTTTTTAAATCACATTGCCTTCACTTGCTCTTGAGGCATTAGTCAATTGAATTGTAGGCACAACGGCTCCACTTATTCTTGAGGCATTGGTTGAGGGAATCGATGGTCCAATGTCTTCATTTGAACCATGAACTGCTGCATGGGTCGAGGGAACTAACTACCGGTAATTAAGCAGATGCAATTACGCAATCTTTGCTCTGAACTTGGACGCACACAGGTCCAAATATTTCGATCACGACAATGGTTCAGCTCAAGCTAAAATAAAACTACATACTACAATGCCAGGGCCGCGTAGCATTGCCAATTCAGGTCGCGCCAGAATCAGGAGATCAGGATAAGCCTATCCGCCGCCGGCCACATGGCGACCTCCCTATGGACCTCAGCCATCCCCGAGCCACGCGAAGCACTCCCACCCAAATTGCAGCCAGCGACCACGCGTTCCAAATCCTTAGCAGGATCCGCGGAATTAAGTCTGCGCACGTACCGCCACACCAGTATCCTCCAGGAGCTGTACACACCGAACCGCGCGCCATGGCCTCCCTCGCCGCCGTCTCCGTCCAGCCCGTCGCCGTGAAGGGCCTCGCCGGCAGCTCCATCTCCGGCAGGAAGCTCGCCGTCAGGCCCTCTTCCCGCGCCCTCTGCCGCTCCACCCGCAAGTACGTCGTGTGTCCGTCGATCCGTTACTGACTAACGCGTACGTGTACATCACGAAATCTAGAGTGACACATGCCCGTGCATGGACTTGGCTGATGCAGGCCTCGCGCCGCCGTGGTGGCCAAGTACGGCGACAAGAGCGTCTACTTCGACCTCGAGGACATCGGCAACACCACCGGGCAGTGGGACCTGTACGGCTCCGACGCGCCCTCGCCATACAACCCTCTTCAGGTGCGTGTCATTCTTCCTTCGCCGTGCACTTGTTCGATTAACACCTGATCACTTTCGTACAGTAGGAGTATGATCACGCTGAACTAACTGCTGGTCGATTTCTGTGTTTGCAGAGCAAGTTCTTTGAGACGTTCGCCGGGCCGTTCACCAAGAGGGGCCTCCTGCTCAAGTTCTTGCTGCTGGGCGGCGGCTCCCTGCTGGCCTACGTCAGCGCGTCGGCGTCGCCGGACCTTCTGCCCATCAAGAAGGGGCCGCAGCTGCCGCCCCAGAAGGGCCCGCGCGGCAAGATCTAGATTGAATTCCTCATTCCTTTGCCTGCCTGCTCACTTGTACCGTACCGCTAGTTCTCGGATCGATCGCTATGGAACATGCCCATTTATGCTGTTAATACTGTACTCATTGCCATACAAGTAAATTGATGTTGTGCTTGTGCGTCTTCTACAACATTTTTATGTTATCTTTGTTACGACTAAAGTTTCCAGTGCGAATGGAACGTTTACACGTACATGGGAGATATATGTAGGGTCTGGTGGAGTGTCACGACCAGATTGAGCAGCCATATTATCAAGAATCCAACCATGCGTATACGGATATACCACTGCATTATTCCTGTTTCACATTTCATCGTTTTGCATTACCCTTCTTTATGTCACTGTATGTTTTACTTTTGCAGAGTGAACCGTTCCTAGCACAACAACGTTTTTCTTGTGCCTAACATTTCTCTTTGCAGGCACTATTATCATCTCTTTGCCTTATTTCGTGTGTATTATGCTCGCACCAGTCACGTATAATCGTTTATCTTTGCTATTTCGTCTTATGTAATGTTTTCTAGTGCAATTTTCTAACCATGGTTGCTGTGAATTGTTCATAAACATACACATATATAGGTTGTGGTGAGTTGTTCAATGTTCATAAACAAACACATAGGTATTTTAGGCTAATTATTTCGTAACAGCAGAAATGGATCATTTGTAAATAGATATTTTTCTGTAATGGCAGCAGCGTTGAGTAGTTTCGTTCCTTCTTTTATAATTCTTGAGAACCGGGGAGTTATTGTGTGTAGCCCTTTAGTCGTTGATCAAATACTAGAATAATATATATTTTGGAGCAGAATAGAGGAACTCAATTGACACATGAATGTGTCTCCAACAATTCCTATTTTCTTGTTGCCATGTCACATTTTTGTGAGTCTGAGTGATTGGGACTGCGTAAAGCATCAACAAATGTAGGGACTGGATGGAGGAAAATAGAGCAAAGCTAAATACAGAGCGCGCGTGATAACTGTTGGACGAAGGTTATTATTAACTACAAGGTTTAGGAAGTGCTTATACATAACGACTGGAGATGCTTTGATATTGTCAGCTATTCTTTTCCAATGTTAAGTTGAGAAGTTTCCTCGCCCTGGATTAAACTTATCAGCATCTCGGTGATAAACTGGGGCACTTCTCATAGTTTCGGTTTTTTCATTCAACGTCTGACTATATGGATGGATGTCATCTTAGCTAAATGCGTGTGCCTATTAAGTGACCAAAATTTAGTCTGGGCACAGCTGCTGGATCCGACATTACCTTGTCCCTTGGTGCAGCGGATCCGTGAGCTTAAAACATTTGCTTTAGATAGGGATTGTGACAAGGCATAACCTGCCATTTCAATCCCTATCTAAAAGCACTATCCGCTGGTGTAAACAGATTGTCGGATTTCATACAGTATAGGGTTAAGTTAGTTATGCGTTGTCACAAACTGTTGTAGGTATAATTGCTGGTGTAAACTATCAACCCCCTGGAGCTAGCTTGAGGGGGTGGTTTGGTCGCCGTAAAGTTCTCGCCAAAAAAAAAAAAATCTAGGATATTGCTTTAGATAGGGATTGAAATGGCAGGTACTTAAAACATTTTATCATTAAACATACAGAATTGAGCTTGCAGAGAAGTATTTTTTGTTTGACACGATAGGTAAATATCTCACACGACATTATCCAGTGTCAGTTCATTAGCGACATATTGATATGTACAAGCCAAAACTCAACAGATTTATGTACAAGCCAAAATTCAACAGATTGGCATAGCCTCATGACCTCACCCACACTTCTCTCGTATATCTAGGTGAATTCGAGTTAATTTTATGTAACCCCACAAGTGCACTCAGTTACAAATGTCATCTATGCTAGTTTCTTTGGATGGCTCTGCGCAGTAGCATGACCATCTGTCCTTCATCCTTATAGCAGCTAGTGCCTAGATACGGGGCTTCTTGTCCCTCCCAAATGCTCAAGCTTCTCTAGGTAAGAAAACCTCCGCGTTGCAATTGACGTGACCTTTGTCAACTTTGGACCATTTGTATCTTCTTTGCCATATGTGTTGGGATCTTGGTCTCGTGGACCCACGAAGTCGAATAGCGTCGTTGAAAATGGTTCCATTCTTCTGAACTTCTCAACCTCAGCCTTAGCGTCTGAAACAACCTTATCCGTGTCATCTGTAGGCAAACTAGGGATTCTCATCGATTCGACATTCATGTGATCTTGAGCGGCCGTGTCAGCATTAAGAACATCTTCGATTCGAGACATAACTGTGAAGGCTAAACTCTCAAGAGTTCTGGAGTAGCTCTCCAAAATGGCAAGGCCAACATCCTGAAAAAGAGAGACATGACAAGGGAAACGCAAAGGATGTGAGTAAACAAGCAAGATTGATTAAAAAAAGAAGAAGATGGTACTTGCATATACTTTCGGCTTTCCAGTACCCTGTTGTATTGTATTTTGCTTATGTCTAGAGATGACTGAGCAATGCCGGGAAATCTATGCTTGATAAGGAGAAGAACATTCTCTGCCCTCCCTTCGAACATTCCGCGCTTCTCATGACTGATTGCATGCCCCCATGACAATTTGCTGTCCTTATGAGTCATTTTCTTTTGCCAGATGACTACCGAGGCTTCAATTCGATTTTTCAGATCAACAATGTTGTGCTCCTCGGTCAAGTCTACAGAACTCAGAAGTTCTTCTGGATCAAAATAATCATCAGTTATGAGTTTGTACATTGAATCTCCAAGACTGGACTTTCCATTCTGCAAACATACAACAAGAAAAAACGATACAATTACGTTGTTAGAACTGTCGTAAAATACAGCAGGTTAATCTGCGGTGTGCTTGTTCCAAAAAAAAAAAAGGTGCTGTGTGGTCTTATAGATCACCTTTGGCAGGGACTCCATGTATGCTTCTGGAACCTCCATTTCCATGAGAACATTAGCATTGATGGCCATTGCTGCCTTTAGGACTTGGGCAACAAGGTCCTTCTGGTTCTGAAGCCATTTCCTGTATGACTCTGACAGACCATTGGGAGGGACTCTAACCGTTGGTAGCCACCACTTGTCATCATGCCTTGGCGTGTTGGCCTTCTCCGATTCATCTGCATCCCTTTTTACATACCAAAACTCCTGCTCGCCTTTGAAACCGTCAAGATATTCCTGCTCAACAAGAGAAAAATGCAACATCACAAAACCAGCAGTTTAGAATTTCAGATATCCCTCTGATTTAGTTTACTACATGATCGATGCAGATAGTTCTGTGCTTACAAGGAGCATCGCGTCAAGCTTGCACAAAGCAGGGATGTTCATCTGTAGATCCTGACGCTGCTGCGTCACCATTATCTGTTCGACAACGAAACTGGTGAATTGAACGCAATTGATAAAACGATATGTACCACCGTGCAATTGAGTTGCACCGTGTTACTGAATAGTACAGGCAGGCACTGAGAAGGGGATCCATTGCTGACCTCCATAGAGGTTCCATCCGGAGACACCTGTTTCGAAGGAACGAATTCAACAATGTGATCGGCCACGGACAAGAGCCAGTCGATCTCTGTCCCCCACCGCGCCTTCTGTTCGGCGGCCATCGGTTGCAGACGGCGCTGCTCCCCAAACACAGAAGCTGGAGGAAAAAGAAATGTCATCACGAGAAAGAAGGGGCAGGTACTATGAAATCAAACAAAATCGAAGATCGGTAAGGAAGAAATGATTTTTAAGGATTACCTGCGAGATTAGTAATGGCATTGGAGAGGGCAAGAGCAGAGGACACCCCTTTGCCGGTGCCGGACATGTCCTCGCCCAGCAGCAGCTTGGAGAACTTCTCCCGCACCATCTCCGCATCTGCGACCGGCGACGGGAGTCATTCCTCCGACAAAATTGCGGTAAAACAGAATCGGCATTGGCGGTCCAAGAGCAAAATCGTCACCTGTAGGCGGGCCCTCACGCGGGGCTGGCTTCGGCGGCGGCGGCGGCGGCGATGACGAGCTTGCCGTTGCCGCTTTATCCGACGGGCCCCCGGCCAGCGGCGCGGGCGGGTCGAACAGCAGCCTCCCCTTGGACCCGCAGCTCCTCGACAGCGCCCGCCTGGAGGACGGCGCCGCCCCCGCCGGCGCCTCCATGGGGCAGCTGTCGCTGTCGTCCGACGCCAGCGACAGCGGCGACGACGAGGACGCCGACCTCCGCCGCCTGAACGAGAACCTGTCGAGGCCGTGCCCGATCTTCTGGAACGGCCGGGCCATCACGAAAGCATGGCGGGCACGCGCGCTCGGCAGCGTCCGCAATGTTAACGTGGAGACTCCTTTCTTGGCAGAGCGAGCGAGCGAGCGGGGGACGGTGGCTGGCTAGATTTCGGGAGGCGGTTTTGGGACGTGAGGAGAGGATGCGTGCGATCTGCTTGCCGACGTTGCTGCTTGTGGGTGGCGCGAGCGCGAGGGTGGCAGGCAGGCAGGCCGAGCAGAATTGGTTGGGTTCTGTCTCTGCCTAACTTGGCATTGGCAACGTTCCCAGCATGCTCGCCAAATATAAACGCACGCACGCCTTAATTAGCACATCCTGCGAAATCTTCACTGCTCGTGCGATAATGTGGCGACCCGTACATACAAGTTGGTTAGTGCTGCCTTGCATGCAGCTGTTCTCTGATTGCTTGCCCTTGGTTGATATCTGGATACAAGAGTACAACAAAATCCAATTGATTGGTACTACTGTAGTAAGCTGTAAACAGGGAAACGAAGAGCATCAGTTGTAAGCAAAGCAGTAAACTTTTTTATTGCTAAACACAGAGCAAAGCACAAATTGATTTCTCACTGCGTTCGACATTATAGTTCGCTTCGTTGCCACCATTTGCATAGCCGGTGAACTTAAAGTCTTCAAGTACTATGCTCGATGTACACCTACTCACGCCTCTTACAAAAGCTGCAAGAACATCATATGATTTTAGAACTTAAGTCTTCAAGTACTATGCTCGATGTACACCTACTCACGCCTCTTACAAAAGCTGCAAGAACATCATATGATTTTAGTTTCACTGATTGCAAAAGGCCTATACCTGAAACGTCAAAATCTTTCGGTAGAATTGCTCACGTCCTCTTCGTTTGCTTTGCTTCAGACCACTGTCTATAAACTACTGCACCGGATGGATATTCGCCGAAATGAGAGAAAGCACGAAGCTGTCAAGTGGGCTGCAGGGCATTGCAGTCGTGCTTACGACTCCGTATCTCCAAGCAAACAAACATCAAATACCACTAATTAAGCTTTTCAACATTACAAGGCAGAAAACAACCAGAAAGGCCAACGTCACAGCCAGAAAGGCAGAAAACCATCAGGCATGCCCAAACATTTTTATTCTCAAGACCATGCCCTGTCACGGCCCAGATTTGGCATCACACTCCCTTTGCACGACACTTGCGCAAATCGTGGATAGATATTGATCTACACGCGTCGATCGGGCACTCGGGACGGAGAGATGCTACGCCCTTCTCCTCCCAGTGAAACGTCCAGCACCAAATTGCTGAACGAAATAAAACTTGGGGGATGCTGGGCCAGGGCCGGGCAAGGAAGGGTCCCTGGCTGCTAGTCGTCGCGGCCCGACCCGTGCTTGAGCCCGAACTCCCGGAAGCCGATCTCCATGTCCGCGGCGGCGACGAGCAGCTCGGCGGCCTGCGCGGGCTCCAGGATCTCCACCGCGCGCTTCACGGTGCGCAGCCGCAGCGCGTCGGCGCCGCTGAGCACGGCCCCGACCCGCGCCACGAGCCCCGCGACGTCCAGCTCGTTCCCGGGCGGCACCGGCACGACGCCGCGTCCCTCCTGCACCTGCGCCATCTCCCGCGACAGCGCGTCCTCCTCGGCCACGGTGCGGCGCTGCAGTTCGTCGATCTGGGCCAGCTGCGCGGGGGTGAGGTCGCCGAGGTTGCCCGACCGCACGCCCAGCAGCAGGTCCGGGAGCTGCGCCTCGAAGCGGCGGCCGGACTCGGTGTAGAGCAGGTGGACCAGCGTGGTGGGGCGCCACCCGGCGAGCCAGTAGGCGGCGCCGCCGGGGCTGGCCCACGGCGCCGACAGCGTCCACACCGGGTCCAGCTCCGCGCGCGCCGCGCAGTAGCTCTCCAGGTGGGCCACGAAGCGGCCCACCAGCGCTCTGATCTGGGCCGGGTCGTCGGACCAGCGGGCCGACCTCAGGTCGCGGCGCAGCGAGCGCAGCCCGCGGAACCAGAGGTGGAAGCGCCGGGTCGCAGCCTCCAGCTCCATGCCTGCTTTTCTTTGCTGCCGCCGAACGAAGAAGGAGGCAGCGAGCGGCTGGGCAGGAGACAGTGGCCGGCCAGTGGGTGGGTAAACGGCAAGGCCACGCGTGGGCGGTGGGATATATAGCGGGCGGCCGCGCCATCCGAGCCGTGGAGCCGGGGCGAACGGACGGCTGAGGGCGCGCGCCGGGACGGCGTATGAGGTGGCGATAGGTGGCGCGCATGCAGGAGGCCGTGTGTGCGCAGAGCACTGGGCGTCCGATTCTGCGGGCGGCGACGCCGTGACGCCTGGCAAGCGGAGGCGCGTGGCCCGGCGTGCCAGTGGGTGGTACAGTGACGCCCACTTGGGTTGGGTAGGTGGCTTGGTGCCGCCCATCCAACAGATGGAGCATGCGTGTCAAAAAGAATTGAGAAAAATACAGTTGGAGCATGAGAAACTGAAGTTGAATTTTCCCTGCACTCCACGAGGCGCTGCTGTTGTCTGTTGATCGTGGTGGCACTACATGTTGTTCATTAAATACTAGTGTGCAAGATTATAACATCGCGCTCGCGTCACCCGGTCACTGTCGTCCCGAGGCGTCCTCTAGTCGTCCGCCGCCGTTCGTCGCCGAAGAAGAAAGAGCTCATAGCGGAAGAGCGTTCGAGCAAACGTCCCTATGGTCGACGCGCAGAAGAGTTCTCCTTGCAGAAAATGCGGCAGTCCCTATGGCTTGTGGCGAGCAGACGTCCCTATGGTTGGTAGAAAGATCATGTCAGCTCATGGACGACGCGCCTAGAAGGTTGGATCCGATTCCATCTGGCTGGCTGTGAAGGCTGCGGATCTTTGGGACGCCGCACGACAAGCACAAACAATTCGTGTGTCCCCGCAGCTTTTCTGGAAACAGGAGACATTTTGGTGGCTCTCTTTGACATGTGGCTATAAATGTTTTGATGGAGCGAAGACAATGTGGATAGTGTTGTCCACTAGTGCCCCCAAGGTCAGATTTCAATAATGGAGGTTTTTATATGCCGCCTATGGCGGGCGGCCTGGCCTTTCTTTGGTCTTGGCCTGCCTGGACATAGACAACAGGCTTTAAATCCTCAAAAGTGAGAGTTCTAGTCTGTCTTTGGTTCTCTTTTTTTCAAAGGACTGCTAACATAAACTAGTTCTTGCACAATTTCATCAGTGTGCTTGCAGCTACCAGCTGATGCTTAATTGTCAGAGTTTGCTACACAAAAGGAAGTTTAACACGAAGTAGAAGAAAAAGATGTCTGAACATTTCAGGTAGCAGCTGGAAAGATCAACAGGGATATCAAAGAAAGGGTAACAAACTCAGATTAGTACAAATTTACAGCAGCAGATGCGCAGAGCACAGGAGGTTCAGGTTAAACAGCAGTGTGCCCAGAGAGAATAGGCATGCAGAGTGACGTCTTCAAAACTGAACATTTTGATATGAACGTTCCTTCTCGCTATCCTGCTTCCACGGCCGAGATAACCTCCAGTTCCGCCCACCAGAGGGGAGAAATTCTCGGCGTTGCTGCAACTGGCGAGATAGCTATGGCTTCTCTCAATCTAGCCGTTATCTCCCTCATGCTCGGTCTGTTTCTCGGATCACTCTGAATGCAACTCTGGATCACCTCACAGATGGTTTCTAGGTCACCTTCCTTGTGAGCATTAAGTCTAGGATCAAGCAAAGAGGACGATATCCTCCCATCGCTATCTATGCACTCCAAATCCTAAGAAGAAAAGAAACAGAATATCATTTGGTGTCCAAGAAGAGATTGGTTTTCTATTTGGCACTGCAAAGTGTGTTGCATGTCATTACCGAGTTGGAAAGGGAGCGCCCATTTTCAGAGCATGGAAGCTTCCCCGAGATGATTTCAAGTAGTAGCACACCGAAGTTGTAGATGTTTTCTGCGAGGCCAGCAGACACTTGTTCATGGCTATCGACAGCATTTCTCGTCTGTTTCCCTTCGGAAATCACTTCACGCCAAACACTCATGTCCGCAATCTGCAGAAAGTACTCAGGTTGGATCAATTCGTTATTTCTCAATTCGGACGCTAAACGGTATGGCGGTTAGGCACAAGAGGTGCCCAAATTTGGTCGAACTCAACCAGTGAAAAAAAAAACTTGAACTGGATAGGATAAATCAGGAGAAACACGTTAATCAGGAGTAGCTAACATGTACCTTTGCAGCACCATCTTCAGTTAACAATATGGAACTGGAATGCAGCTCAGAGTGCACCACCGGAGGGCTGAGCTCATGCATGTGTTGAATGCAGTACGCTAGTCCCATAATAATTCGCATCCTACCTCTCCAATCGATGTGCTCAAAATCCTCAGCTACAGTTACATTTTTCAAGAATGTTAGTAACTGATTTGAGTGCAAAGATCAATAAAACTGATGTGGTGCATCGATAAACTGGTATGAGCAAGTTTTCCATACCATGTAGATTCTCATAAAGTGTCCCGTTTGGCGCATATTCTAGCACCATCATCCTAGTGAAAGGTTCTTCATCCTCGCAAAAGCCAAGCAGATTGATGAAATTCTTGTGGTTTATTCGCGACAGGGAGTCAATCTGGTTATCATGAAAGGAAGGTAAATTTGTCATGCTAGTGCAGTCGTAAATGGGTACTCCTATGTTGTTGTTCACGTAACGGGCAAATGCTGATGACCTTTTTCCTGAAGCAGGTTTCTGAATGCTCTGACCATTCCTTGCTGGACGTGATCATAGTTGACACAACAGCGATCTCAACACCAGATGATAAGGTTCCCTTATACACAGTGTAGTGTGGATAACTTGCTATGATGTTACTGAAATCTTCACAAGCACGCTCCAGCTCTGACCGCTGCAATTTTGGTACTCCTGAGTGTAATAGCAGCAGATCAAGTTAGTACACATTCGGGCAATTTAAGCCAAGTGAACATTCTAATTCCATACTCCAAAAATCAAATAATTGTGATTATACACGTAAACTATACCAAATATAAGTACAGTAGTAGTACCTGTCACAAACGCCTTCTGCAGCTGGCCGCTGAGCCCAGTCTTCCAAGGACCTATCGTTGCAACTGCAGTTTTGCGACATGGCAAAAGGAAACATGCTATGCCAGTAAGCAACAGCAGGCCAACCGCTGGAAGAACAATCATGTACAGCCACCTCATGGATCTTGTAACATCATGGGACTTGGACAGAGTATGTGGAGCACGCGCAGCCGGAGCCGGCGCTATTTGACCGGGATCATTTTCCCCGTGGCTTAACGCCGGAAACGACCCACTTCCAGTAGGAGGGACATGAGCAGAAACAGGAACATGAGCATTCGAAGCATGCGCAGCAAGGTTGGTGTCCTGAAGTAGTCTTCGATTGCTCGGCTGTGCGGGCAGATCCGTCGACGAGGAGCCGCTCACGACGGCATAGAGCGTCAACGCGACAAGCACGAAAGAACGCGATGAATACATCGTCGACATGCTCAAAGATCACATCAGATGATCAGATAGCCCTCTATGCGAGTATGCGATCCCCGTGTCAGAAAAGATCAAGAATTGGACAGGATCTTCGGGTTTCATCAGAGGTTTGTCTACCAGAGTTCTTGCAGTACTCCGCTGCAAGAGAAGAGACGAACAATCGATGGATGATAAGAGGTGCCAGATAAGCATGGGACTCAGCTGCATACATCACCACCGAAAAAGAAAAATGAAGAACATATCATTTGATTGAGCAAAGGAACTGGAAGGAGTAGAGAGCTTACAGGATGGAGAAGGACGATGTGAAGAAAGCTTGTGCTACTCGTGGGCAGTAGCAGTTGGAGAAACCCAAGAACACAAACTATTCTTTTTCAAGAAAAAAAAAAGGAAGGAAGGAAAAGTAGTAGTGCTCGAAATGACTAAAGAGAAGCAGGTAAAGCTTCGCTGTTCATTGCATTGTCACTCTTTGTCAAAGATCGGTTCAATACCTGGGGCTGGGAGTAAAGAAGAGCAATGAAGGACGAAACCATCGTTATCTCTTGGAACAGTTCACTTCCACGCAAGCTAAGCTCCATTTTGAAATCAGCCTGATGGCATGTAGGTCCTTGCCGGGGATCGAAGACCTTGTACTCTGCAACGGCGTCAATCACCGGCGCCAAATTTCAACACGTTAGTAGAGTAGCACCTTTTTCTAGCGGCCGCGGTGCAAGTCAGTCACGTGAACCTAAATGCCTATTACGAACAAGTCGAGAATTGGAGTTGCAACAGCCAACGCTGGCTGGAACCAGCGCGGCAGGCAGTTCGCCTAAACACAACGCGTCCGCGACGACCTGGGGAATTGGACGCGGAGACGAGCAATTTTCTAGCCGTTTTTGCGGCGCCGGGCGCTGGTGGCTGCGATCATCACGGCGTCGTTTCGATTCAGTTCAGACATGCGGAAACAGGCACCCAAACCGCCGGCTGGTTCTGATTTCTGAATACTAGCTGTTGCGGTTGGTCCTGGGAAGGATTGATGGCGGCCTGATGAACGGCCGAAAAACTTGTCGATTTCGGCCGGCGACGCCGCTTGTCTGGCTCGGTTGAGACGGGGAGAGGTCGAGAACGCCGGGCGCAAGGCATGTCATGAGAGCGCCAAACAGGCGGCTGCACTGCACGCGTTGACTGTCGCAGGCATCAATGGTTAATACTACGAAAAGAAAGCGCATTACTCTTCTTAGACCTGCTCGACGGCGACGCTTACCTGCGGCTGAACAGGTCATCACACGGCTGGTTCTTTCTTCCCGTTGTTGGTAGCAAAGCTAGTAGCAGTTGATTTAGCCGTTGTTATTAGGCTCTTGGTTGGCGACACGTTTTATGCTGCACTAGTCATGCACGCTTATGAGTAGATCGTTTTCATAGCAGGAAAATCGACGGAAAAGACAAAGACTCTGGATGAGAAAGCACGTTAAGGCTAGTCGCCTAGATAAGCACGAGTGGGTGCTTTGCTCGGTGATGACAGCGACAAAGGAGAACCGTTGACTTGGAACAGTGCTGTCTGCTATACTCCGTAAGTGCGTACGAGCACTACTGTCAGCTAGTGGGCCGAGTCGGAAGAAGTCACAAACAATATCAGAACGTATAGCACATGAAGTAATTTGAATTTGATGGCGCTCATAATTCAGTAATCCAATAATGCTCTGTATTGACAAACCAATCACTTTTAACAACACGATTTGGAGCGATGCATATATCAGCATGCTGTTGAATATTGTGGGCCTCTTAAGCCCATAATAGTGCAATAATTCAATTAGTCTAGGCCCATAATTAATGCAATAATGGTTTAGTCCCACATGGGATTCCTACCATTAATTGACTCAACTTATTAGGTGGATTTCCAGTTCATCCCCTAGAGAAGTTGAGAGAGGCTAGAGGCGAACCACGCGCGCGCGCGCCGCCGCCGAGCCGAGCCGAGCCGTGCCGTGCCGCGGCGCGGCGCGGCGGGCGTGCCGTGCCGTGGCTGGCTGGCGATTTATCGTTCGCTCTCGCTTTCGCCTTCACTTTCCACAGTTCCTTCTCGCTCGTGTTGCCTTCGAAGACTTCTCCGTTCCGGATCTCTGCGCGCAAAGAGATCTGGAAGAGCAGGCCTCTGAAACCCCCGATCCGCAAGAGACATCTGCCGGGTGTGCGGGCGATCAGGTTTTTGGGGAGCGACTACGCGACTGCTCGATCGACGACTACTTCCCGGTGCGCGGTGGTTCTGCACTGCGTACAACGTCCTGCATCGACTGAGATCGACTACGTCGAACAGACTCAAGAATGATGGTTCTTGGGAATGGATCTTCTAGCGCTTCGGGCGCTGGATCTTCCGCTGGGTACGTTCCTGAATTACTGTTCAGTTTGTTCATCGCTATCACAATTTTGGGATTTTCTGGATTAAATTACTTAGGAATTTGCCTAATTTCTTAACAATCCAAAAACCTTATATTAGGCAATTTTCTGTTAGCGGTTTTGCTGCTGCACTGAAACCGAACGCGTTTGATGGGTCTTTCTATAAGAGGTGGCGTGCGCAGATGGTCCTGTGGCTTACAGCAATGAACTGCCATCACGCCGCGAACGGTAGGCCAGAACAGTTCACTCCAGAGGAGGAGGAACGGTTCAATATGGCTGATAATCTGTTCAGAGGCGCCGTGATTAGCGCTCTTGCCGATAAGTTTAAGGATTCATACATTACGTGCACTTCTGCGAAAGAACTATGGGATGCTCTGGACGCTAAGTTCGGTGTTTCTGATGCCGGTAGTGAGTTGTATATCATGGAGTAGTTTTTTGACTACAAGATGGCTGAGAACCGTTCTGTAGTTGAACAGGCTCATGAAATACAAGTTATGGCAAAAGAACTCGAACATTTTCCATGTGTGTTGCCTGACAAGTTTGTGGCTGACGGTATTATCGCTAAGTTGCCACCTACTTGGAGGGATTTTGCTACCCAACTGAAACACAAGAGACAGGAGTTTAGCGTGTCTGAACTCATTGGGACTCTTGATGTCGAGGAAAGGGCGAAAGCAAAAGACACACGTGGAAAGAGCGTAGGAGAACCTTCTAGTGCCAATATGGTGCGAAAGGTTACCTCATCAAAGAAGAAGAAGAAGGGGGCTGAGAAGCCTAAGCAAACAACCACTTTTAAGAAGAAAAAGAACAAGGATGGTGACTGCTTTGTTTGCGGGAGCACTGAGCATTAGGCAAGTGCGTGCCCAGACCGCAAAGTTAAGCAGGAGAAGAAATCTGCAAACGTGGTCATTAGCGAGACTGGAGGGACTTCTGGGTACGGTAATTCTACACCTATTGTCCTTTCTGTTTGTCAAACACCTGAGTGGTGGATTGACACTGGGGCTAATGTACATGTGTGTGCTGATATCTCTTTGTTTTCTTCTTATCAGGCCGGGGTAACAGGAGACTTGTTGATGGGAAATGGGTCACATGCTCGTGTTCTTGGTGTTGGTACGGTCATTCTGAAGTTTACTTCGGGAAAGACGGTGCTATTGAAGCACGTGCAGCATGTCCCCTCAATCAAAAGAAATCTTGTTAGTGGCTCTCAATTGTGTCGAGATGGTTATAAAATAGTTCTTGAGTCTAATAAATGTATACTTTCTAAGTATGGAACATTTGTTGGAAAAGACTATGATTGCGGAGGCTTGTTCCGCTTTTCTTTACTTGACATTGGTTGTAATAAGGTTGTGAATAATATTCTTACTTTGAATGAGTCGAATGTTTGGCATTCACGACTTTGTCACATTAATTTTGGTTGTATGACGCGGCTAGCAAAACTGAATTTAATCCGAAATTTGACATGGTCAAAAGTTCTAAGTGCCATGCTTGTGTGCAATCTAAGCAACCTCGCAAGCCTCACAAGGCTGCGGAGGCGAGGAACTTAGAGGCATTAGAACTTGTTCATTCCGATCTATGCGAAATGAATGGCGAATTGACTAGAGGTGATAAACGATACTTCATGACTCTCATAGATGATTGTACTAGATATTGCTATGTGTATCTGCTGAAATCCAAAGATGAAGCTTTACATTACTTTAAAATCTATAAAGCTGAAGTAGAAAACCAACTAGAGAGGAAGATTAAACGTTTAAGGTCTGACCGTGGTGGGGAGTACTTTTCTAATGATTTTTCTGAATTCTGCGTGGAACATGGTATTATTCATGAGAGGACACCGCCTTACTCACCTCAATCCAATAGGATTGCTGAGAGAAAGAACCGAACTCTAACTGATTTGGTTAACGCCATGTTAGAGACTGCGGGTCTTTCTAAGGAATGGTGGGGTGAGACGATTCTGACAGCATGTCATGTCCTGAATAGAGTTCCCACAAAGGATAAAGAAATCACACCATTCGAAGAATGGTTTCGAATGGCATAAGAAAGATTAAATCTCTAATATTTGCGTACTTGGGGTTGTTTGGCCATGGTGAATGTGCCAATCAATAAGAACACAAACTTGGACCTAAAACTGTTGATTGTATCTTCCTGGGTTATGCTATGAACAGCGTGGGCTATAGATTTTTAGTAGTAAAATCTGGAGTACCTGACATGGTGGTCGGTACAATTTTGGAGTCCAGAGATGCTACATTCTTTGAGAGTGAATTTCCTTTCAAAAATACACCTTGCACATCTAATCATGAGTTTACATTACCCCATGAGCATTTCATTCCGATAACACAAAATGAGGAACCCCCTGTGTACATTCCTGAGGAGGATGACAATCTAGTCACCCGTAAGGGTAAGAGACAAAGGACTGCAAAGTTTTTTGGAAATGACTTTATGTGTACCTCGTGGATGACACTCCCAGAATCATTGAAGAGGCATTTTCATCTCCCGATGCTGACCTTTAGAAGGAAGCAATAAGGAGTGAAATGGATTCAATCATGTCTAATGGTACTTGAGAGTTGGTCGAGCGTCCTTACAGGTGCAGACCCATAGGATGCAAGTGGGTGTTCAAGAAAAAGCTTAGGCCTGATGGTACGATTGAGAGGTACAAGGCAAGGCTTGTGGTGAAGGGATATTCACAAAAGGCGGATGAAGATTATTTCGACACCTACTCACCTGTTGCTCGTTTGACCACGATTCGAGTATTACTTTCCTGGCAGCCTCACATGGTCTTCTCGTCCATCAGATGGACGTTAAGACAGCTTTCCTTTATGGAGAGCTAGACGAGGAGATCTATATGGATCAGCCTGATGGGTTTGTGATAGAAGGTCAAAAGAGCTTAGTGTGTAAATTGTTGAAATCCCTGTATGGCCTTAAACAAGCTCCTAGGCAATGGCACGAGAAGTTCGAAAGGACTCTGATATCGGCTGGCTTTGTTGTGAACGAAGCCGACAAATGTGTATATTATCGGTATGGTGGGGGCGAGGGAGTCATCCTGTGTCTATATGTTGATGACATACTGATCTTTGGGACCAACCTTAATGTGATTAAGGAGGTCAAGGATTTTCTGTCCAACAACTTTGAGATGAAGGATTTGGGAGTAGCAGATGTTATTCTTAACATCAAGCTACAAAGAGAAGGCAATGGTGGGATTATTCTCTTGCAATCTCACTACGTGGAGAAGATCTTGAGTCGCTTTGGGTATAGCGATTGTCAATCTGCTCCCACGCCTTATGATCCTAGCGTGCTATTAAGGAAGAAACAAAGAACAGCAAGGGATCAGAGATATTCCCAAATCATTGGTTCACTTATGTACCTGGCTAGTGCTACAAGGCCTGATATCTCGTTTGCTGTGAGCAAACTGAGTCGGTTTGTGTCAAAATCGGGAGATGATCACTGGCGAACTCTTGAGAGACTAATGCGCTATCTGAAGGGTACTATGGGCTATGGCATTCACTATTCTGGGTACCCGAAAGTACTTGAGGGATATTGTGATGCAAACTGGATATCCGACGCTGATGAGATGTATGCCACAAGTGGATATGTGTTTCTACTTGGAGGTGGCGCTGTTTCCTGGAAGTCTTGCAAGCAGACCATCTTAACGAGGTCAACTATTGAAGCAGAACTTACAGCTTTGGATACCGCCGGCCTTGAGGCTGAATGGCTTCGTGATTTCCTTATGGATTTACCGGTGGTTGAAAAACCAATACCGTCTATTTCCATGAACTGTGACAATCAGACGGTGATAGTTAAAGTGAACAGTTCAAAGGATAACATGAAATCCACAAGGCATGTGAAAAGGCGGCTGAAATCTATCAGAAAATTGAGAAACTCCGGAGTTATGTCGTTGGACTACGTCCATACATCTAAAAATCTGGCAGATCAATTTACCAAGGGACTATCACGTAATGTGATAAATAGTACATCGAGTGAGATGGGCTTGAGACCCACTTGATGGGCTGTCATAGTGGTAACCTGTTCTATGTAATCGGAGATCCCGTGAAGTAGAATGGTGAAACAGGCTAGTGACAGTTTGAGAGGAAAGACCCTTGACTGGTCTATCTCAGATGTACTTCTTTCCTAGAGAACTGTAAGGCAGGTTGGTTCATTAACCTTAATGTGTTCCTAGTGGCTTATGAGAAGCAAAGATATCGTCCTACAGGATATCTTTAAAGAACACACCTATATGAGTTCGACTGCTAGTCACAGTCTATAAGATAGTGGGGATCTTTAGATACTCATGAATGGGCTAGAAGTTTGACTTATATGCTTCAAACAGAGGGGATGCTTTTTGGCAACCTAGTATTGGTAAAGGACTTTGGCAAAACCTCTTTCGCATAAAACTGACAATTCAAGGCGTAGTCCATTGCTCAGTTGTGAATAAGGCGTAACCTCTGTTCTAGATGGAAGTTCAACTTAACAGTCTCCATCGAAACACCGGTATATCAAACGAGAAGAAGGTAATTTGAGTGCATTCCTTATGAGCTCTAGACTTGGTGGGGATTGTTGAATATTGTGGGCCTTTTAAGCCCATAATAGTGCAATAATTCAATTAGTCTAGGCCCATAATTAATGCAATAATGGTTTAGTCCCACATGGGATTCCTACCATTAATTGACTCAACTTATTAGGTGGATTTCCGGTTCATCCCCTAGAGAAGTTGAGAGAGGCTAGAGGCGAACCACGCGCGCGCGCGCGCCGCCGCCGCCGCCGCCGAGCCGAGCCGTGCCGTGGCGTGGCGAGGCGCGGCGCGGCGGGCGGGCGTGCGTGCGTGCCGTGCCGTTGCCGTGGCTGGCTGGCTGGCTGGCGTCGCGTCCGTTCGTTATGGAAGTTTTTGTTATAGTTAAACGGCGCGTCTCATGGAATGAACCGACGCCTTTACGAAGGAGTCGCGTCTGTTCGCGAAGGGACGTCTGTTCACATCTATATATACTGCTTCCGCTCGCCCGGAACGATTTATCGTTCGCTCTCGCTTTCGCCTTCACTTTCCACAGTTCCTTCTCGCTCGTGTTGCCTTCGAAGACTTCCCCGTTCCGGATCTCTGCGCGCAAAGAGATCTGGAAGAGCAGGCCTCCGAAACCCCCGATCCGCAAGAGACATCTGCCGGGTGTGCGGGCGATCAGGTTTTTGGGGAGCGACTACGCGACTGCTCGATTGACGACTACTTCCCGGTGCGCGGTGGTTCTGCACTGCGTACAACGTCCTGCATCGACTGAGATCGACTACGTCGAACAGACTCAAGAACGATGGTTCTTGGGAATGGATCTTCTAGCGCTTCGGGCGCTGAATCTTCCGCTGGGTACGTTCCTGAATTACTGTTCAGTTTGTTCATCGCTATCACAATTTTGGGGATTTTCTGGATTAAATTACTTAGGAATTTGCCTAATTTCTTAACACATGCAGGCGCCCATTTTGGAGCTGTGAAATCGAAGAACCAGTGCACAATTTATCGAGGAGATGCTGAGAAAACGATTAGAGTGCGAAGGGACAACTATGCACTGACGCTTTTACCAAAAATGGGGAACAGCGTGCAGCTAAATGCATCAACCCATTGACGGCATGTGGCCAAATAAATTCAGAGGCAAATCTGATTCTTCCGAAAAATTCAGGAAAAGGGAAGAAAGTGGGGAATCAATGATTTCATGGGCGCAGGCACAATCTTCTGCTTGGGGAGATAGGTGCGCGGAGGACGTCACTGTCGTCCTCGTCACAAATTCCGCACCTTGAAAGCTAAATTTTGCTTCTGCTGCATTGTTTTGAAGCAGTCTTCTGAAGATGGTGTGCAGACCACAGAGTCGCCCGTTGTCGTATACGATCTCACCAGACTTGCTTAATCTGAATGTTCCGAACATGGCTGCCTCCTGCATGGATACTGAGACTGATGACCACGAAGCTTAGCTTAGGCAGAAATTACAGTCCTCAATTTTCATTTCTTGTCTGTCTTTGTTAGTTCAAATTTGAACTTGCTTGCTTGTCCAACCGGCACGAAAGAAGATCGGAGGGAGTATGTACTGAGGGTCCGTTTGGCTGCCTGAATCGTTTCCGATTCAGGGCAGAATCGCTAGGAACGCTACCAAACGGTAATTTTCTGAAACGATTCAGTGCCGAATCACTCCGAAGTGTTTCGTGTTTTTGGCCTATGGACGTGAAACACCGAAAGAGGTGTTCCGCACGCGAAACGCTTCGCTTGCCCCGCACCTCTCCGTCGAGTTTCAGAAAATTACGGCAAAATTGCCACTGGCGTCGCTACTCCTCCCTCATCCATCACGGTCTCAAGATTCGCAGGATGCCGCCACCCAGCTGCTCGTTGTGAGCACGAGTGGGGAGGATCTTGCATCCTCTCTTGATCCCCATCCTATTTTGCTCTTCTCCATGGTATTCACCTGCTCCCCTCGAGCTCTCTCTATTCAGCAATGGCGGCTTTTCTTTTTCCTGTTTCGTTGTGCGCGCAGGTGGGAGGAAGAAGAAGCAGCACATGTGAAGCTTACAGGTGGGGCCAAATCGAAATTGCTAGGGGCACACAGTTTGGCTACACGTAATTATGCTTTACTTCCTTTTCTTTTTATTGCTACTCTCAGTTAATATATAAAACGGAAATTTACTATCACATTCAAAGGAGGGGTACACTGGTAAATGCAATCCTCCTCCTCTCTTTAGTGAATCCGAATCCAGATGTTAGCCAAACGATTTCACAAGTGATTCTGATTCAGACTGAGAATCGTTTCTCGGGAGAAACTGAAACGTTTCTGATTCTCAAAGAATCTGAAACCGTACCAAACGCACCGAATGTATAGGGGGTGTTCGTTTCTCTAGGCCTAAAGGTCACATCAAAACTAATCTTGTTATTTAAGCATTTTAAATAAGTCTAATTAAAAAACTAACTGCAGAAACTTGTACTAATTTGCGAGACGAATCTAATGAGAGTAATTAAGCCGTGATTAGACGATGGTTACTGTAGCATTGCTGTAGCGAAACATAGATAAATTAGGCTCATTAGATTCGTCTTGCAAATTAGCCTATATCTGCAAAAAAGTTTTGTAATTAAACTTATTTAAGACGCCTAAATAGCAAGATTAGTTTTAATGTGACCTTTAAACCTAAATTGCCGAACACCCTCATGGTCGAAAACACCTGCGAAAATCACAGTACACATGGTAGCACGACGTATGAATTGATCACCTCGACAGATTCTCTGACGATTGGTGTGACGACTGTAAAACGCGGCACTGAACTGAAGTGGACAAATATGGAGCGCGCCTGTACCTGCCAAATCGGTAGCCCTCACTTTTTTAGAAGCAGAACCCGTGAATCCATAAAAAAGGCACGCAACTGCAGCACACTAGTACTCAGTAGATCCGCTTCTTCGAGCGGCGCACACGGTTCTCTTTAGCGTAACCTCCGCAGCGCACGATTCCGCCGCGGCACTACTGACGAAAGCGCAGGGGAAGGAACCCTAGCGGTGCGTGCGGGAGGAGGGAGGAGCGGCGCCAAATGGCGGCTCGGCCAGAGCGCGAGGAGGTGGCGGCAGAGGCGGCGCCGGCGGCGGAGGAGGAGGAGGACAGGTGGGCGCGGCTGCTGCCGGAGCTGGTCGCGGAGGTCGTGCGGCGCGTCGAGGCTTCCGGCGGGGAGCGATGGCCGGCGCGCAAGGACGTGGTCTCGTGCGCCAGCGTCTGCAGGCGGTGGCGCGACGCTGCGGCCGCCGTCGTCCGGCCGCTGCCGGATCGGGGAAGATCACGTTCCCGGCCTCGCTGAAGCAGGTGAGGAGTTTTTGGCTCGGCGTGCAGCGTCGATCACCTGATTGTTAATGAGAGCAATTTGGGCTGGAGGATGAGGCTGTAGAAATCCCATAATTTGTGGTGGATTTTGTGAGATCGATTAGAATAGAATCAATATGCTGAAGCTGTGTTCTGTTAGGATTTGGGCACTAACTTGAAGAACATTACTGCTCAAGTAACAAGTTTTATCTCTAGAAAAGTCCAAAATTTCAGGTGCTAACGTTTTGACATGGATGATTTAGATAGAAATAGAATACCTGTTGGGAGAAAATGCTCTGTGGTTCAACATACTCTATCTATTTTTGTTTTCTGTTGTCGAATTGTCGTTAGGACAA
Source organism: Eragrostis nindensis (assembly GCA_012490785.1). Classification (NCBI taxonomy): domain Eukaryota; kingdom Viridiplantae; phylum Streptophyta; class Magnoliopsida; order Poales; family Poaceae; genus Eragrostis; species Eragrostis nindensis. The sequence goes on from JAAXCT010001383.1 coordinate 145,004, forward strand.
GAAAGCTAGTACAAATTTTAATTGGCTTTCGGAATTGTTCGGGGGGAAATAATTGAACTAGCTTTTTTGACCTAACGAGGACCCCAAAAGACAAATGGAGGGGGCACTCCTTTATGAAGATTGGTTAAAAATACAAATGATACTTAATCATATTCGCTTTTTTAGTCTTTGGTTGAAATTGAATATGATGATAGTTACAGTTTAGAGTTTGCTACATTGGTAGTCAATTTTCGGGTTTCATCACTTTAACACAAAAGCTATGTTGATTTCTGTCGAGGGAGTGTCTTCAGCTATCAATCCTAGTTTGGTTAGGCAGCTCTATAGCTGAAACTCATAGCTTCTTTGCTCTATTCCTTGTGGTTTGAACAGCCAGGGCCGAAGGACTTCCCGATCCAGTGCTTCATCAAGCGAAACAAGAGAAATTCTATGTTTTATCTCTACCTTGGTCTGACAAACAGTAAGTTTACATGGTATTATATAGTGCCGCCCTTGCACTTCAATTTTTATTTCGCATTGCAGTGAGACTGAGACACCTCACACTTGTGGCACCTGTGTGCTGCTGGCTGACTTTACAAGTTCCTTAGCTCTTTGGGTTTGATAAAGTACTATTGTATTTTGTTTTGGAGTACTTCTACTAATAGAACCAGTAGGGATTGTGCTCATAAGGTTATACAAGGAACAAAAGTTTGCATGGATGGTTAGAAAAGCTTATCCCGTATATGCTTATTAAACATTATGGACAAGAGCTTTACATCGCATTATTTTCTTATTGTGTTTTGGCTTTTTCTTATGAGTTTTGCATTTTTTTTATTTTATTTTGGAAGATCTGATAGCTTCCAAGGACAAAGGGAAGTTTCTCATGGCAGCTAGAAGGTCTAGGCGGGGTGCCCACACAGAGTACATTATTTCCCTTGATGCGGATGATCTGTCGCAAGGAAGCAGTGCATATGTTGGAAAGTTGAGGTACTTTTGCGCAATCCATGGTTTGATGTTAACTTCATGTGTATTTTTGGATGCATTGTTTTGCTAACAGATACATGTGAACTTTGAACTTCGTCTGAATTTGTTTATGAGAAATAATTAATCTACTATTATACATTCTACAATAATTCTTAGTGTATGATGAAGTCATTTCTATTTTGTTTGTGCTGGGGCCATTGTACATGATTGCCTAGAACAGGTCTTCTGATTCGTCCTTTGGGGAAATTATAGACACTGTGAGAATTTGAGACAGTACTTGACATCAATGGATTTTACTTACATTTCCTTAACAAGCAACAACTAAAGTACCTAGAGATACATATGCTAGCCTCCCATGGCCCATTATCCATGATCTCTTTTATATTCCTTTAACGAAAACAGAAGCTTTAATTGTCATTGCTTTTTAATCTGTTCCTTGTTGTCTTGTGGATTGAACCCTTCATGCCAGTAGTTCCAAGGAATATCGAGTAAGCAGTTCATTGTTTTGCAAATAACTATGTTCACCCTTCGATTTCTTGGTGTAGAGGGAGGAGTTGTTTATTCAGTATTGTGTGTTTGTGTTGTAAGATTTTGGTTGATCAACCTGATTGTTTCTTGTGCTACAACCTTTGTAGATCTGATTTTTGGGGAACAAACTTCAAAATATATGACACCCAGCCACCCTATCATGGTGCAAAGGCATCAAGCAGTCGATCCATTCGGCGTTTTGGAAGCAGACGAATCAGTCCCCAAGTATCATCAGGGAACTTTGATGTTGGACAGGTTTCCTACAAGTACAACTTACTCAAATCCAGAGGGCCTAGGAGGATGTTCTGCACCATGGAGTGCCCTTCAATTCAAGAGACCTGGGAGAACACTCTCAAGGTGAAGTTTCTAAAGCGAGCGGGTGCCACTGTCCTTATAAACAAAGCTCCACGGTGGCATGAGCGCTTGCAGTGCTGGTGCTTGAACTTCCATGGGCGTGTGACTGTTGCTTCGGTCAAGAACTTCCAGCTGGTGGCTACAACCGACCCAAGCCATCCTGATAGTGTTAGTGATGACGAAACTGTTATCCTGCAGTTCGGTAAAGTTGATAGCGATATCTTTACCATGGATTACCGCCAGCCGCTCTCAGCATTTCAGGCATTCGCCATCTGCCTTAGCAGCTTTGGCACAAAGCTAGCTTGTGAATAACCATCTTGGTCAGAAGTTCTACCTGTCACGGCATGGTAGTCCAGCAGATTCTGCTGCTCGTCGTTTCTCCAGAACACGCGAAAGCTCACATTTCATGAAGCGGGTTCATCTTACGGTTACTGTGGCTAGTTGGAAAGGCATAATTTCTGCCTTGCACAAGAATTGCACCTGTTCATTGTATCGTTGGTTCTGAGGCCAACTCCTCCCTGCTTCATAATTGTTTTTTTTCTTTTTTGAGGCGCTTCTGCATAATTGTTGGAAGGGTGTCAACCCTTCAATCACATTTTTTTAGGCCGAAGATATGTGGGCTTAGCTTGGGCTGGGAATTGAAACAAATAAAGTGGCCTCTTGTAGTTGTATATATGCCCTTGAATTGATGAGTAACTGTTTTCTCTTTTTACTCTGAGAGCCCTGATGTACTTTGGTCCGCTGGAAACAATATAGTAATTGTTCACTGGTATTTGTACAATATTCAGCCCCCTTTTTTTTTTTGCCTCGATTGCACAAAAAAGGGTGAACGGGGATATCCAAATCATATAGTATGAGCTCGTAGGAGTGAAGGAATTGTGCATGGGCATCTAGTCCTCCGAAGATTGCTGAATCTCTACTCTACTCGAACGAGTCACTGCTCACCTTGGCAACATCGGTCTCCCAAGATTGCTGCCTCTTCGTCGCTGACTCATCTGCCGAACGAAGCAAAGAGCACGAAACATCAGGAAAATGGTAAGTTATGACCATTGAAGCACAAGATCAGTTCACTTCAGCCTACCGAGCTGCGTGATGAACCGCGAAACACTTGTGCTCTAACTGACGGCGGCTGCGCCGATGGGTTCACGTGACTTGAGGGCGAGCTACCTCTGCTCCTGCCGAGCATACCTAGCGGCTCGTCCCGTCACAATGCTCTGCAGTTTGCAAGCAGCTCGGCCAGAGCAACGTACATGGTGCTGTGGCCTGAAGATTCAACTGGTTGAGCTCCAGTCCAATGTGGAAGTCGGAGTCAAACATGGGCGACTGATGACAGGGATTATATTCACTTCACTGAAAGACTCGTGCAGATTTTTGGAAGACTTTGGTGTTCGTGAATCCACAGTCGGTTTTGAAAGATTCTTGAAACCCTTTGCTGAACGTGAGACGGGCGGAGAAACTGCGGTAGCGCCAGTATTTTACCCGCCGGCCTCCCGTGTTGGCGAAGGGCGTGGTTGATGATTCCGCCGGCCGACTTGCCCAGCTCTAGGCTCTAGCCGTTCTTGTCTTGCGCCAGTTATTCCTTATAGTCACTACTGCATGCAGCGGCAGCGGTTCAACTTGAAGCTGAAAACGTCCGGCAAACCTGGCCGGAGATGCAACGTAAATCGCGTGACGTCGCTGCCCAACTCGCGCGCTGCCGGTAGGCGGCACCGCACGCATCTGCTTGCCACTCCTCGGTCCCTCCCTCCCCCGTCCTCGCGCGTTGCTTTTGCGGCGAAAATATCAAGGCCCCGGAGAAGTAACCGACGCGCGAGTTCTGCACAATTTCGTGGCGACCGGCCGGCGAACGTTCACGTCAAAGGTGACGAAGAGGCCAGGCCAGGATGAACGCGGCGGTCCAATTCAGGCGCCGCAGCCAGCAGGATGGTCCTCGTTTGCAACGGACGCGTTTCGCAGCAGCGGAAACCCGCCGGAACTTCTCGGCGATTCTGGCGTCACGCCGGAACTTCTCCGCTCGTACGAACCGGCACTAATCACGCAATTGAACGAGACAACCAATTCGTCGTACGAAATCGTTCGCTGTGCCGTAGCAGCTCGAGCACATCAACGCCCGGAGTCCGTGGCGAGTGGTGGCTACGGCCTTCGGCGCGGCTCCAGTAATGCAGAGACGAGTACGAAAGGTAAGGGCAAAGGCAAGCCGACGACGTGCGGGCGGGCAACGGGTTGGTTATGGTACGCCGGGGAATTGATGGGTGGGGGGGGGGGGGGGGGTAGGGTAGGGTACAAGCAAGCGCGCATTTTACTCGCGGCGCCGGACGGGGTCCTGGGCCCGACGCCGACACGGCGCCGGTGGATGGGGTGGTTCCCGAGTCCACGCCGCGCGTCGGCGCGTGCGCGCGCTGCCGTGCCGTCCGCGCCAGTGCGCGCGACAGGTAAACGAAAGGGGGCGCGACGCCGCAGCCGCGGCGTGGCTACGAGCCAGTCCAATTCAACGCTCGGCTGGCTTTCCGGGGCCTGGTGGCCTCGCCCTCGCCGGTCGCACGCGCGCGCGCACGGGCGGGCGGGCGCGGAATGCACAGCGGAGTGGTCCAGAGTCCAACGCGCCGGCCACGTCTCTCGGTGTGGCGTGGCCGCCCTTCACGGCCTGTCGGTCGTCGGTCGGTCACCGTGGCGTGGCGATCGTAACCCGCGGCGAGAGAGTTCTGTTGGCAGATGCTCGATCGTGCGAGAGAGGTTCCGGTGGTTCGCTTCTTCGTTCGTGTATGATCCATCGATGATCGATGGGTGCCTGCATCAAAAACTCGATTAATTCGAGATAAAAAAACGAGCGACCCACTGGCACTAGTATTCGTGTGAGCTTTGGATATGGACGGACGAAGTCGATTAACCGTCCGACGACGATTAGCACGGCTGATCCCCAGACCCAGCCAAGGCCGGCCGCTGCAAGCAACTTGCCGTCCATCCTCTTTTCCGGCCAAGTCGCCACCACCGAACAGAGACGACAATAATTGCGCGCCTCCTAAGAGCCGGGCCCACTGGGTCCCTCCATCACCCACCCCGCCGCGAGCGCGCCGCGCGGAGCCAGCCAAATCCAGTGTGACGAGCCAAGCAGCTGATGAGTGAAGTCTTCTCTCCCCTCTCCGAGACCCCCTCTTTCGGCGCCTGAACGCAAGCCGACCAACGGCGACCACCTCAGCAGCAGCAGTCACCCGCGATCCCACGCCCCCCACCTGACACACCCGCGCTTCTCCCGTGCCCCGAGAGAGCCCCCCGCGAAATCCCCGCCCTGCCCCTGCCGCCCGCCACCCACCGAGGGGCACGCCCGTAAATTCCCGCCGCCACCGTGTGCCGTCCGGTCTCCAGACCCCGGTGTCCTCGCCTGCGTTGCTGCGCAGCAGGCAGGCCGCGTCTTTGTCCCACCCGCCCCCGTCCGTCCGTCCGTCTCCGAACCCAAACCTTTCGCCGGTTACCCGGTCAAACACATCCAACGGCGGCACGTCTCCGATCCGGTCGCCACGATGCCCGCCCGCCCCCGCCGGTCAGGTCAGGTCAGGTCACCCCACCGCGTCACGTGCCACGCGCGTGCCGTCCGTCCTCGGCCGGCGCCCCGCCCCGCCCCACCCCTCGCCGTGTCCTTTTATTCCACCAGACCTCGCCTCACCGCACCGGGTCCCCAATTCACGCCACCGCCACGACTTCCCGTCCGGGCTCGTCGTCTCGTCTCCTGCGTCTTAGGGTTCGCCGCGAGATCTGATTCCGGCCGCCGGCGGGAGAGGGGTTAGGAGGAGGGATGGAGGTTAGGGAGATGGCTATGGCCGCGGCCGCAGCTGCCGCCGCGGCGACGGGGGGAGGAGGAGGAGGAGGGGCCAAGCTGCCGCCGCCCAACCCCAACCTGCCCTACCGCGAGGACTGCTGGAGCGACGGCGAGACGGCCGCGCTCGTCTCCGCCTGGGGCAGCCGCTACATCGAGCTCAACCGCGGCAACCTGCGCCAGAAGCAGTGGCAGGAGGTCGCCGACGCCGTCAACTCTCGGCGGGGAGCCTCCGCGCGCCGCCGCCCGCCGCGCACCGACGTGCAGTGCAAGAACCGCGTCGACACCCTCAAGAAGAAGTACAAGGCCGAGCTCGCCCGCAACGCGCCCTCCGGCTGGTCCTTCTTCCATGAGCTTGAACGCCTCGTCGGCCCCACCCTCAGCGCCTCCGCCTCCAGGAGGCCCTTGCCGTCACAAACGGCCCCTCAATTCGCCCTGTCCGCCCATCCCCCAGCCATAAGGAAGCCTCCGTCTCCCTCGCTTTCACCGTCGCCGCCTCCGCCGATGGCTTTGCCGCTGCCCAACTACCGCCGTGGGTTGCCGCTCCCTGCCGCTGCTCTCATCCAGAAGGAAGCTGCAGCGGCGGCAGCTGCGATGTCTGATTCAGACAACTCCGATGATGCTGGTGGTAACCGCAATAACAATGCACAGCAATCGCCCTCGCGGTCCGTCTCGTCGCTCTCCGGCTATAACAAGAAGCGCAGCAGACATGAAGCAGGCAGCAGTGGGGACAAAGGTTTCAGGGAGCTAGCTCGGGCAATTGAGGCTTTTGCGGAGATGTATGAGCGCGTCGAGATCGCGAAGCAAAAGCATGCATTGGAGATGGAGCGGCAACGGATCGACTTCCTGAAGCAGCTTGAGGTGAAACGCATGGAGAATTTCGTCGACGCCCATGTGAAGCTTGTGAAGGCAAAGCGCGCAAAGAAGACTGCAGGTTCAGGAGGTGCTGCAGATGGAGCTGCTGGAGTGGACTTGGTTGCCACCGTTGCTGCGTTGCCTTTCGTCTCCAGCTCTGCCTTCCACTGATGTTCAGAAAAAGTTCAGGTATGATCTGAACTTTAGATTAGCTATATAGCATTAGGGTCGGCTGTTGTTCGTTTGTATGATTTATGTCTAATTTTACACTGTAATGGCTACATGTAATTGATTGACTGGGTCATAATGTTTATGGGAGCGGTGCCTTACAAACATTGCGTGGTGTGGTGTCAAAAAATTACCCTTAATCCCCATCTAAGAATAAATTCGGTAATGCTAATTTTAGTGATGTATGTTTTCGACAGGGATTACAAATTTATTCATGTTCATCTGAGTGAGTCTGTTTATGAGTCCTAAGATACTGGAGAAATCAATTGTGTCACTGTATCTCTTCATAGAGCTAACGATGTGAATGAGCAGAACTTGAGTCAAAATTGAGATTGTGGGCTGTAACTTGTGAATATGAATGTATGGTAGTATCTCTTCGTAGAATCGTAGTGAGATTGTGGGGTGTGGTCTGTAACTTTTGTATAGGAATGTATGGTAGTATATGAAAGGCCTGAATATGGTCAGGAGCATAGGTAGGGTGCATGATTCTATCTCTCTGTTCTGTTCTATAAAAATACTTGCTGAGTTGCTGACAACCTTTTAAATTAGACCACTAGAATGTGTAAAATTATCTACATTTGTGGTGTGAAAGTTGTATTAGTAGATTCTTAGACGCCAGCAAAAACTATGTAGCAACATGTCTCCGCGTCATTGTATTTTAAACAAAGTTTTGCTACCATGTAGTTAGGAACAGTGATGGTCAAAGGTGTGTTCGAGACTTTTAACATCTTGACATTCAAAACGATGTGATAAAATTAAGGTGGTAATTATATGCATGCTATGTTAGTGAGCCTGATTAATGAATTGGACTAGACTATGTTCGGTGCGGGTTAAAGATCAAGCGTGAATGCATCATTGTATTTAGGCATGCTACTTGTTATGACTGTGACTAAAATTGAAAAGGCTATCTTTCACATCTGAGTTAACCTGTTAAGATGTTTTGGTCTAGTTTTGTGTTTATTTGAGAGAATATTTGGATTTGTATGATTTGTACAATTTTATTTCCAAATGTTTATTTGTGCGGTTCAGTGAGCTCTACGGAGAGTCAAACTTGAGATCGTCATAGTATCGTTTGTGTGAAGGGTTAGATTTTTTTGGCTGAACTGTAGTAGCTTTAGTGCCAAGATGATGTTTTCAGTAGAAAGGACCTTGAAGGTGTTGTATTGTGTAATCCAAGTCCAAACCAGGACTCACATAGAGCTCCCTGTTGTGAGAGTCTTGGTCATATTCACTCGACTAGCCAGATACCCAGGCGTTGCCATAGCAATTCAAATAGTTACGAGTGCATATGACGGTTCATATAAGAAATAAAACTAATACTTAATTTCTAAATGGGATCTTGGATGTGTCATAAATCTAGGAAGCTGAACAAGCAGTGAAAGTGCACTGACTCTGCATATATACAGCATGGCAGTGGTGGGCAATTAAGAGGGGAGCGCAGGGTTCGGGTGGTGGCGGTAGATGGACCATCACCACTGACTACAATTTTTAAGACAGTAGAGATATGGTGATATGCAGTTACAATGAGAGGAGTTTGGGAGCTCTTTTCAAATATGATCAGTTTACATATTTTCTCTACTTATGAGTCCTAATTAGTGATCTTATTTGTGATATCTCATATCTGTTCCTGTAACTGTAGTGTACCATGTTGTGTGAGATATGAAATACTCATTTGAATCAATCTTTTTTTTTCTCAACATGATTGCTGCTATCGTTACGTTCACTTTTGTGCTATGCAAACATGTCGCCCTAAAACCTAAATGTTTATCATCATCTAGCTATCATTTCAAAGGTCAAACTTCTGAGGGAGTAAATTCTAAATTTTGGTCATGCCTGAGATTTAGATCACATCTCACTAACTATAGTTATAATCTGTGACATCCCAAACCGATAGTAGAGGAGGTATGGACTAAATAATCGTCAAAACTAAGGGTTGAGCAGATTGATGGTGTGTTATTTGCTCTTCAAGTAATAAGATACTATAGTCTATAGTTACATTGTTATTTCTTAACAATATTATAAAGAACAAAATATGTTGTTTTATAGCACGTGTGAAAAATATATGCACGATAATGCTGTGATTTGATTGCGCTGCTCTCTTACATGGTTTATTGATCCTACTATTGTTTTGTTTCTACAGATCATCGGTGGCAATCTCATCTCATGCCATGTTGTTCTCTCCAGTGAAGGGCCTGCTTGGCAGCATACTGTCTATTTCGTCGGAGTTCGTAGGTTTGTTGCAGTTTGTAACGGTGGTACATGAGGTTAAATGAGGACTAGAAATTCGTAGTGTAAATCTATGTTAACTTTTCTTTTCCTTCTCTTTACCTGATTTTGTTGACAATGTAGCTCTGAGTGTCTGACGTTTAGAAAGATGATGTGATGGAATTTGTTAAGATACCTAGCTTCCATTGTTGCCAATATTTTCTTGAGTCAAGTTATTCAGGTTAAATTGAAAGCCTCTGAACTTAGAAGCTATTCAAGTTAGGTCTGCTGGAACTTATAAGTATTTGAGGAAGTGTTGGAGATAGTTCAGAGGCTGTATTGAGGATAGGGCTCGATTGCCTCGGCCCATCTTGCTGCTCTCTTCTTCAGCTTCAACTAGCTGGTTCGAGGGAGCCAGCTCGCTAAGAGGTCGTGACACTGATATGCTCCTGATGCTGATATGGTGGTGGTACTCGGGCCCCGGCCGATGGGACTATGGGAGGACAGCTGAAGCATTTCCGACCAAGTTCGCGTAGCGTGAGACTCAAGCGGCAAGAATCATTGGGATTACTTGCTTTCTTTTTCGCCCGTTGCTACACGCCGCTCGCGAGTTCCGTGTCGTGTGACTGTTCCCGTCTTCCGTATCGATGAACGCTAACAGAGCAACCTGCCGACTAAAATTTTCAACATCCATGTTCTTTCTAGGGAAAGTGCAGCTCGTAAATCGTTCTACGAATTGAAAGTCAGACAATTTGTACAAAATGTTTCAAGATTGTCAATTAGCACGATGTACTTGGACGACCTGAATTTCATTAAGCTCTCGCATTCAAAGTTCCAAATCACTCACGAACACGCCAAACTCAACAATCTCGACGAGTTGAAAATTTACTGTCACCGTGGCGGCGCTGAGGGGGAGGGTTTATAAGGGCATCCGTGTCGCTGCCCATTCGGCCACTCCTTCCTCTGCGACCCACCGCCCATTGACCCCTCGTCTCGGCTCGTCTCCTTCGTCGCCTCACGAAGCTTGAGGCAGGCCCCGGCCCCTCCCCACGAGCGCCGAGCCCTGCTCAATCCAGCCCGGCGCCATGGCCAACAGCAACCTCCCGCGCCGAATCATCAAGGTGCGCCCCGCGATCTGGTCGCCGCTCCGCTTACCCCCAGATCTACCGCCGCCTTCTCCTGTTCGATGGAATCGGATTTTTTTTTTCGAGTGTGTTGTTTAATCTGTTTGGAATTTCGATCCGTGCAGGAGACGCAGCGGCTTCTCAGCGAACCAGGTGCCTGATTGTTGTTTCGCGGGAGTTTTCTTAGAATTTGGGCGGAATTCGGTGGCTGCTGTTACTGTTCTCGTCTGGTTACTCTTCTATGTTGCTTCATTCCCCTTTTTTTACCCGTTCGTGCAGCGCCTGGGATTAGCGCGTCACCATCCGAGGAGAACATGCGGTACTTCAATGTCATGATCCTTGGCCCCGCGCAATCACCCTATGAAGGTGTTCCTCTTTTTAGATTTTAGCTGACATATTGCTGTATCAGTAATCTGGGTGCTTCTGATGCTTTAATGTTTGCGTTGTGGGATGTGGATTCGGTATAGTTACACATGCTGGTTGTGTTGCTGTGTTTTATGGACTATCATCGGTGTTGATGTGTTCTGGTTCTCTCTATGCCTCCTTTTGCTTATGAAGAAGCAGCAAATGAAAATAGTGAACCATCGTATATGGAGTAGCAAGGCTGTCTAGTAGGAGAGTAGCTAGTTCAACTAATCAACTGTATGGATCAACCCTTGTGAACCCAAAATATGAAGCAAATGATCGCCATCATGTGCTGTTAATTTAGTTGTTTCATTGTCTCTGCAGTTATGGTAACTCGTTTGTGCTACTGCCAAATTACTAGTTGAGCTCAGACATCTAGTGGATATTTGCGCGCTTCTAGGGATTTATAGGTTATGTCTGACGGGGATATCAGCGCTACCATTTAGTCATTTATGTACACAATTAATTTCCATGATGCGTGGAACAAGCTTTGGCTCTGTTAGGTTCATGCTTCTGTTCTATTAAATTCATATACTTATGACCCCAATGTATTGGATTGGATTTGCTTTTCCTTATATGGACTTTCATGTAAGGATGTGCTCACAGCAGGTAAACATGGATTACATATCTGGTCATGTTTAATACATAGTAGTTCGGGCGCATGCAGATGGTTATGGATGCAAATGATAGTTTTCGTATTGTTGAAGTGTACTTTATGTAGAAGGGGAGCCCTGGCGCAGCGGTAAAGCTGTTGCCTTGTGACCATGAGGTCATGGGTTCAAGTCCTGGAAACAGCCTCTTGCAGAAATGCAGGGAAAGGCTGCGTACAAAAGACCCAAAGTGGTCGGACCCTTCCCCGGACCCTGCGCCAAGCGGGAGCTACGTGCACCGGGCTGCCCTTTTTTCCCGTTGATCTTTTCATTTTATGTTATGGAACCATCTTTTGTTTATTCATTTGCATCTGGTCTCCAAAGCGGCAAAGTACTGATATAGTTTCTTCAACTTATGCATTGGACAGGTGGAGTTTTCAAGCTTGAACTATTCTTGCCTGAGGAATATCCAATGGCTGCTCCAAAAGTAATTTTTTGATCAATTAATGAAGTTTGTTTACCTGATCATTACCTGGCATTTATTTTCAGTGTTGAGTGTGCTTGAATGTACCGTAACTCCCTTGATGAATTATGGTCTGTTACCTACTTTCAGTTGCTTTTTCTGTACTAAGTCTATTCCAAATATGCCGGCAAGTAATTGTACTCGGCAGACTATGTTACTGATAAAACAATGCTGCTGTTTCTGACAAATATCATGCCTGCAACCAGTGTTAAGATATAATTCCCCTGGATGAATCTTTCTTTGCAAGTCTATGTTTTTGTCCATTTTTCTGATGAGGTCAATTGTTTTCTATATCGTAGGTGTTTTATTCTTTTAGCTTTATATCTTGTCTTCACATGTTCTTACACTCCCTTTCTAGAAGTGCTATATCAAAGTATTTTGACTCGTGAGTCAATACGTCGAAATTAATACTTCAAAGTTGAGTCGTAAATGTCGTGAGGTTAAAAATGGATTGTGCCTTTCCAAATATTTAGTTGCCAATTCCTGGCCTGGTATTATATGCTCTAGATATATGTTCTTGCCTATTTTAGTGATACCTTCCTATCTGTTGTCACTGTGTTAAAAACCACGCTGACGGCGATTTTACCTTGTCTGCTGCTGATGCAGGTTAGATTTCTCACCAAAATTTACCATCCCAACATTGACAAGGTAAGCGAACAGCACTGTTGCGTATTACTTTTTTTTTTAATTTTTCAAAGGAAATGATTATGCATTTCTGATAAATTTCACTACAGCTTGGTAGGATATGCCTTGACATTCTGAAGGATAAATGGAGTCCAGCTCTTCAGATACGAACAGTTTTGTTGAGGTAACTACTTATTTTGTTGCTTATTTTGCCTATCAGTTCTTGTGCCAAACGATATATGATGCTAGTTTTGTTTTTTTATGCAATATTACAATAGTTAGCTCTAACTAGGCCATTTATCATCATCGGATCCAATTTTCACTATTTTTTGTGTCTGTGTCATCTGCGGGATTAATGTCCTATGTTATGCCCTTCTGACTATATTTGCTCTTCAGCATCCAGGCACTGCTGAGCGCTCCAAATCCAGATGATCCTCTCTCGGATAACATCGCAAAACACTGGAAATCCAATGAGGCTGAAGCCGTCGAGACAGGTACATGTAGATGTAGACATGATGTAAACAAAAGCATGGGCTTGCTCTTTTGCTTCTCGTTTGACTTTCCTGATGTACTGACAAGGCATTTTTATCCTTGCAGCTAAGGAGTGGACTCGCCTGTATGCAAGTGGAGCATGACACCCTATCGCTGTTTGGATGTAATAACACCGTCATAGTTTGGGCCTGATTGAGTACCACTTGCTTTATAAGAGCAAACTAGAGATATGCTGGAATGGAGAAAAGTGTTCAAACCGTAACAGTTCAAATTGTTGCTTGTACTTGTGGTCCTGGGTCGCTTCACTGCAATGCACCTCAAGCCAAAGCTGTTGCTGCTTGCTTTGTTTATATATTTGATCTTCAGTTAATTTTCCAGTCGCTAATCTGCTTTGATCGATGAGCTCATGAGCACATAAAATTGCCGCCTGATATTGTCATTGCTGCCTTTTCCCAGGAATATACCTCGAGAAACCGTGTCTAATTCGGAGGGTGTTTCAATCTTTCGTCACTGTATCTTAATTTGTTTGACGTTAAATGGCAGATGTTTACTGTGTCTTGATTAATATGTGGTTAACAAAAGTCAAAATGAAAAGTAACTTTCTCTGTTGTCAGCGTTCTATGCCATGATTCTTATAAATCATATACTCTCTTTTCTTTTCTCTTTTTTGGGTGAGGGGATCCTATAAATCATTGTACTTGGCACTTCTAAACAGGTTCCGTGTCGTCCGGCCCGGCCTATGAGTTGAATTTGCAGTGCTCCATTATTATCCAGCGGCCCACACGTTCTCACGCCTAAAAATAGCTCCACGCAGCCCAGTACTGTGGTGGGCTGGGCCTCTGGGAGTGGCCTGACGCGTGGTACTCTCGCCATGGCACGCAGAAATGCGACGCACTCGAGTCCGCAGAGAACAGATAAGAACACGACTTCCTGTCACTGTCATCAGTACGTAATGCACCACTCCCTATCCATTTATTCAAGGGTTTCATTTCACGTGCCTCTGTTTAGCGGCTCTCCTCGTTGCAGTTGGAAATTCTGTGGGGAGGCCGGAATGTATTCCATTTTCTAAAAAAATCTTGATCCGGCGAGTTGGATAAGCTCGGGCACTCCTTTTTGCTACTGTAAAAGGGAGGAAAGAGAGCCAGACTTATGTCTATATGCGTCTCGGGGAGGTCGCATGTGCCAATTTGCATGTGCTCTATTGGGTCGTACGACGGAGGCGCTGGTCCTTGGTTCCATAATTCCGTACGTTTGTTCGTTTCTTTTGTTTTCCCCACGATTAAAGAATGCGTGCACACTCACACACACAAACTTTGCAGCCCCTTTTCAAAAAAAAGAAGCAAACTTTGCAGCCAAGATAAGAACCTCCAGACAATCGCAAAAGCAGCTGATATTCCACGGGGAAAACAAGAAGGCTATTATACTACTTACATGTGCATGGAGTACTACAGGAAGCAGCGGTTCGTGCTCGTCTGCCTTTGCCACTATCGTTATCTGAGGAGTACTCCATGCACATGCACGGGTCTGCTCTGCTGCCCCTTACACCTGGCGCCACAGAGATTCTCTGCCATGCAATGCCTCCTTGCCGAAGGGCCGACCAGGTTCTGAATCGATTCGCCCCGCGTGCGACACGGCAGCGCGAGGTCCCTTCCCTTCCCTCCATTGAACGGTTCATGGCAGCTCCCCAAAGGCAGACAACCAGAGGTGCTGCATGCCTCACCATGGCCTCCTCTGAATACGCATGTGACGCAAGTGTAAGAAAAACGAATACTAGTGCAGTGGAGTAGAAATCCCGGGTCGTCAGGGCCAGTAGACGCATGACACGACGACGTGACAAATCCTCGCGGAAATTACTAGTAAGCCAAGTTGCGAGTCTGTACGTTGGAGCATTTTACCAGAAATGGGGACTCGGCATCGACCGACTTTTCCAGGGACAGGATCCTGCCGGGGCGTGTAGACCAGCTTAATGGCGCAAATCTGCTAGTACTACCTTTTTTTTTTGGGTCAAATCAGGCGACAAGGAAGGATCATATTGGTGCGACCCGATCTCCCTAATTCCTGCCGTTTGCTGGACAAGTGAATTTTCAGGTGCTCTGCTCCACCCGAGCCGATAATGACGTTGTCCCTAACAAGAGGAGGAAACCGTTTCGTCGTGTGCGTAGCCCACTGCGATAAGTTGCCGGTTTTCACATTCCGTATGCATGCATTTGAACTGCTTTGCAGGTTGCTTCCAAAAATGCACTGGAACCTCGATATCCTTTCTGAAAGAGCCGTGCGTGCTACGTGTGTCTCTGTTTATAGGGAAACATTGCGACGTGGGCGCGGAGTGCGTATCGCAAACTCTCTTTAAAACTGGGCGAAAGATCATAGTACGTACAGCTTTTAGCGACGCGCAAGCCTGTACACCCAAACGTCGCTGAAAGGGAAACCATCAGGCTTCGGTCGCCGCAGGGAAATGTCCTCGCAAAAAAGGAAAACAAAGTAGCTAGGCGACTGATCTTTTTCACTTGACTGAGCATGCAGCTGTATGCAAACTGTCGTAGCCCGTCTGAACGGGACGTTCGGCAAATATTTGAATCGTGGGAGTAACGTGAGAAGTAGAGATCAATCTAAGAACACGCAGAGGTTTATACTAGTTCACGCTAGGGTCACGGAAAGAGTCGATTCCCTCCTCATCGGGGGTGTACAAGAATATTTATAGGCCAAACAACCGCCTATACAGTCCTAGCGTGATTACAATTCAACTTTCTATATTTGTAAAGAGATCGGAACATATCTCCTAATCCTTGACGTGCAAGACAAGTCTTCGGAAACTTCCATAATTAGCCTTCGGAATATCGGGAATTTTAGGGTTACGACACAAACGTTTGCATATACACGTCGGCCACGCCAGTTAGAACTCGATCGGCAACAACGAGTGGTCCAGTTGGCAAAAACCATCAACAGCAGTTCGTTCCATGCCGAAGGGAACGTTGGCACTTGGCAGCTCCTCTCTTCCGGCACGCACCTAACTCGCGTTCCTTGCCCAAAAACCAACGACGCGGGCAGATGCCTAACCAAATAACTAAATGATCGGTATGATCCCCTTGGCGCAGCTGGCCCTCTCTGCCCTGCCCACGTCTCCTTTCCGATCGCAAAACCACCACCTTCTTTTACCCGACGCGACCGGTACGATGGATGCCAGGAGATCGCACTCGCGTTCCATCCACCCACCTGGCCACTAATCCAGCACGGAATTATTGTCCAGATCGGCTCCCGCGTCACGCGCGGTAATCACAGCGCGACGTACGTACGTACGTGCGCGTGGGCGTTCAGGCAACTTGCCGTCCGGGGTGCCGCGCGCTGTCCACCTCCCCAGACGGCGCCCGCAAGCCGAGCACGTGGCGAGGCCCGTACGTCCCGTGGTAGCATCGTCTTGTCTCGTCTCCTCTCCTCTCCTCTCCAACATGCAGACCCATCTCCAAAGCGAAATTCGCCGCGATCGAGAGGCCTGGCTGACGGAACCTAGGTGTCACGGCAAAAGTGGTAACATAGGCTGGTAGAGGTAGGAGTCGTGGCCTGTGCGCGTACTGTTTGCGAGAGAAAAGCAGTGCGCGTAGTACATGAGGAAAGGGATGGCCCCATGGACGCATGTCAGAGACGGGTTCACGTGTAGGAGGAGTATGCCGCTGTGCACTCCAACGGGACTGTTCGTGTCGGGGGCTCGCTTGCGGTGTTGCTACGCTAATCTCACTAGCTGAGGGAGGTTTGTCTCACCAAGTTACTCGTGTCATCGTGTGTTATAGGCGTCCCCGTAGGCCGTAGCCCCCAAAAAACCATCGATCTGATCCTCATCACCAGGTAGCCAATGAGGTGCTGACTCTAGCTAGTACGGTACTGGTAGTTATACTAGTTGTTTTCTCACGCTTCGTTGAACACCTGTTACTCACCGAGGTGACAGCAGAATCTTGAAACAGCTGCTTTTTTTTTGAGCGATTGAAACAGCTGCTTTGCACACAGCGATGCATGATTACCCGCATGTAAACACGGAGCCTGCGCCCGCCTTGCCTGGTCATTTGGTCAAGTCAAGGCTTCTTGAGAGATCGGAGAATCTACTGCACCGCATGCAGCGGTGAGCGGTGAGTACTTGCTCTCGAGCGAGAATCCAGCCCCCAGTGGATGGCATGCAGTTCCCTTTTTTGCTCGTCCGGTCAGGTAACGTTCCTTTATCCTACGAAAGGTAAGGCGGAGGGAGACACGGGGAGACACGGGCACAGCGCAGCGCGAGCTAGCGTTGTGTCTCACGCCCGTCGCCCCTCTAGCTAGCCAGCTGCACTGCAGCTGGTCGCATCTCCGATCACATCAGCTGATCAGCAGATGCAGCAGCAAGCGCGATGCAGCCGGATTAAGGTGGTGTTTGGATCACTTAGGACTAAATTTAGTCTCAAAGAATCTTACGATTAGGAGTATTAAATAAAGTCTAATTGTAAAACCTTTTTAGGGATGGGTGCTATTTCGCGAGACGAATCTAACGAGCCTAATTAATCTCTAATTTGCTACAGTAATGCTACAGTAACTAGTCGCTAATTATGTCTTAGTTACCCTCATTAGATTCGTCTCGCGAATTAGTCCAGAGGTTCTGACATTAGTTTTGTAATTAGATTTTATCTAGTACTTCTAAATCGCAAGATTCCTAAGGACTAAAATTTAGTCTCCAGTCTCCAAACACCTACTAAAACACCACTACTCCTCTACGAGAGGTCATTTTCCAACGTTCTTGGCTTTCCAGAATGTTTTTTTTCCAGCGTTCTTGTAGCTAGGATTAACTGACCCACTGTTTCTGATCGATCTCTTCGAAACGCATGCCAAAGGAGACAAGGCTGTGACGCGGTTTGTCGACGGGTGGAGTAGTTTTCTTTGAGGATGTCGTCGGCGGGCGATACGAATGTTAATGACCAGTTCTCGCTCGACCTGTTTTTCAGGGACGAATACAATAGCTAGGGTTCAGGACCAAAGTTCCGCGTCTTTTTCTGGACGAATTCAGTTTTCCTTCCTTGTACATGCAGTACTCCTACTAATATAGAGCACTGACATCGATACAAAAACAGTGCACATTGCATCTCAATTCTCCACTCGCGTTCACTAAATACTTCCAGAACCATGGTTACAGATACAGTTACAGACACACAGGCTAATTTAGCTGCCTACTGATACGTACAGAGAACCAAGCCATAAACTAGTACAGTACTGTACGTGGCAAGCATCTGCCTTTGGGTAGAAGCAAGCAACAAAAGTGGCATCATACACGCAAACCACGACTTCTACTACGGGGAAGTTACAGGGACCGACCATATGTACACGCCCGCACTGGTCAGAGTACACAGAGCAGCAGAGAACCTGCACTGCACTGCACAGAGAGGCAGGTGCCCGTCTTGGGCCGGCCAAGCAAAGGAGAATATTTGTAGGATCCTAGCCTAGCGCACGGAAGTGTCGTCCTATAGCCTAGCGCACGGAACTATCTAGTACTACACTTGTGCCACCTCGTGCTGCTGCCGCGGCATGCAGGCGCTGTTGCTGCTGCAGTGGTGCGGATCTTTCGCCACGGGCTCGCCGCCGGGCAGCGGGAAACTGGCGGCGCGCAGCTCGAAGGGGCCGAGGCGGTGGTCGGAGAGGCGCGTCATGTAGGCGGCGCTCTTGTACTCGGCCCACGTGAAGGCCCGGTACAGGCTCTGCTCCCCCTCCCGCATCACCTCCGGCAGCGGCGCGATCCGCTGCGACGGCGCCGGGCCGCCGAAGTAGATGAAGGAGAGACGCGACTGCATCCCTTCCGGCGCCACCACCCGGTGCTTCACGCTCTTGAACCGCCCGTTCGTCAGGACCTGCATAATACAAAACAGGCTTAGAACAACTGGTGCGTGAACGACAACAGGAGAAAACATGCATGCACAGCCGCACAGGAAAAGCGTAGCGACCGAGTGAGACTGCTGAGAGCACCTGCAGCGAGTCTCCGACGTTGATGAAGAAGGATTCCGGGTCCGGGGGCACGGGGGCCCACCTGCCGTCCCTGAGCTTGATCTGGAGGCCCGCGGTGCAGTTGGACCTGAGCACGGAGATGATCTGCGGGTCCGTGTGCTCCCCGAACCCCGTCACGCCGCAGCAGTCCCCCGGCGCCACCGGGCACGGCGGGTAGTGGTTCAATCGCACCATCTCGTCGCTGCCGTCCGCGCCCGTCACCATCCTCCGCAGCACCGCGCGGTCCAGGCCCAGGCCCTCCGCCACCAGCTCCAGCACCCGCGCGCCCACCTCACGCACCGCCGCCGTGTACTCCTCCAATGCCGTCCTGTGCATGTTTACACATTAATTAGCCACCATTAAATTTCGTACTCACCAAACTTCTTTTTTCATGCATGCACACGCGTTGTAGAGAAACCCATCCAAGCTAGTAGTAGAATCTGTGAGTGACTCACCGGAGCGCGAGCGGCAGGGAGGATTTGGCGACGGAGTTGGAGCTGACGGAGAGGAGGAGGTACTCGAGCCACCCGACGTCGCCGTTCAGGCCGATGCTCTTGCTGCCGTAGCCCAGGGGGCGGGCGGCGCCGGACATGTCCAGCTTGTCCTGCGCCGGCAGCGCGAAGAACGCCATGGCGCGGGCCTCCAGCGCGCCGGCGACGCGCGCCGGCACGCCGTGGTTGGTCGCCCTGAAGAAGCCGACGCTGCGGCACGCGTCCGCCACGGCCGCGGCCGCCCCCGGCGCCGACAGGTCGACAGAAGGGATGGCGGACGGCTCGGCCGCATTGGTCTTGGGGCACAGTATCAGGGGGATCTGGTCGAGCGAGCTAGGCGCCGTTATCGCCACCATGGCTACTCTTAAGGTACAGTGCTGTTTATGCTTCTGTACTACTACGTGGAAAGGAAGTGGAAACAGAGCTCTCTCTGCTGCTGGTCCTGGTCACCCTGCAGTATGAGAAACAGAGCAGGAACAGAGGAGCTATAGCTTCAGAGGCAGGGGAGAGGTGGTGTTGTGGTGCACTTTGCACTTGTGATCTGCTGGGGTGATGGCCTCGAGTATATATAGGCGGCCAGGGCGTCATAAGTTGCTGTACCAGAGGTTTTGAACTACACATGCAAACCTTAACAAGCAGTTTGGCAGGCGCCTTAATTATGTCTGTGTTTGGTGTTGCGTTGACTTTTCAAAACCATTTGTTACTCTAAACATTGTCATTGGGTTCTAACAGTTGAAATTTTAGAACCGGCATGATTCTTCTAAACGAGGGCCCAGTTGGCAAAGCTCTAGCTTTAGAAAATCTTGTAGCCAGAATTGCAGGCAATTTGAAGATATTTGTTATATTTTTCCTAGTAATGAAAACAATAATTTAAATCGTTATATATTTTATAACAACTCTGAAAAGTGTAGTAGCGTGCAACAAAGCTCACAACACTAGAGGCAAAGCCGACCCATGGAGTCCATCACTTGCTCTCTGTTATTTGTGGGGAGATGGCAACAAGGCACAGGTCCATGCAAAACATGGTCGCCACGAGCGATGGGTGAAGTTTGCATGCCCTTGCCGTTGTCTGCTGCTAATGTGCTGTCCAGTGAACAATGCAGATGGCCATGTACCTGCTGTTTTTGGTAATTCGATGGGCGAGAGATGTTGAGTTATTTCTCCCACTGAAATATACAAAATATCCACCTCCAGGAACAGAATAAGGTTTCAGACATTCTGTATTCCACAACACCACCGACTAGTGACAATCCTACTTGTATAATTTCAGAAAACAATGGCAATTATCAGGTTGACTTCCTTGAGCTAGAAATGTTGTTTAAAGGCCTCATGTCTATTGTCTGGAGATATATTAGTTGGGCCAATGGACAGTTCACATCCAAGGACATTGTTTATACCACTATGTCAGCTTGTTTATCCTAATAGTAGTTCAAGCTCTCGACCAAGAGCTGGAGCATGGAAAACAGCTCGACCGACCATTACTACCAAACCAAACCATACCACGGCCAAAATCCACAGTAACGATCCGAATCCTCGTACAGCACTGTCTTGGCTTCGCTGGAGTTTCCTACCTGCTTGACCACTGATTGGTCTCAAAAAAAAAAAACCTGCTTGACCACTGATTAGCTTCTTTTTGTTGTAGAAAAGGACTAGTACTACCTCTGTCCCTTTATATAGGGCATTTTAGAGGTTTGAGTTTTTCCCTAAATGTAGGCGTTTTGAGATAGGCCACTTTGTGGTTGGTGAGTTGGTGGGGATGTGTTGAGGTAAAAATGAAGGGTATGGTGGTCTTTGACTCCTATACTATTTCAGTGTTTGAATGCTAGAAAGCCCTATATTTAGGGACGGAGGGAGTACTGATTAGCGGGTGAAGCACCCAGCAAAACCAGTGCGCTCCTGTACCTCGTCCACCGTGTTGCGCGAATCCGGCAGTGCAGCGTCATTCCCCGGTGACACAGCTTGCGAGACGCGACAGATTTAAACGCAAGGACATTATTGTGCATATACAATGGTGCGCCGATTGCTGTCGCGGTTCCACATTGCGATTGCAGTTACACGAAAGCTAAAAAAAACGACGTGCCTGTCCTGCTCCGTCGAGCGCGACAGGGCGACAGGACCTTTTGCGTCCGAAGCAAAGCTACGGGCGCCGTAGAAATTGCTCGCGCGTGTACGTACTTACGTGTAGACTAGAGCATGCATCCGCGTCAAAAAAATTTTCTTCTTCCCTTGGCTGTACCTGGCTTCGCGCCGTAATATGCCCATACCCGGCCTACATCAACGATCGGGATGGCTGGAGCTCCTGTAGCCAGACCAGAGACATTTGTTGAAGGAATAATATAATAGTCGCACGTCCTCTCGTGGCTTTGGTGTACCGTGTACGGCACATATTTACGGGCCAAAATGTTACATCACGCAAAACCTCAAGAAGGTTAGTATGTTCAGAAGTTGACATGCATCCGTTTTTTTTTTTTTGTTCTGAAGGAAAACTAAGAAATGCTCGGTCGATCGAAATGTTCTGGGAAAAAAAAAAAGAATTCCCTGCGGGTATCGAAATGTTGTGGAAATGGAACTGTGCGGTTACGATTCTATGCGCAAGTCAATCGCGGGGACCTGTTGTTGGTGCAGGGGCACGCGGGACGATCGCGACGAAGGAAAGCGAGACGGGTTTTGGACCAGCACTGGGCACTGGCTCGATCAAGTGAAACCGTCAGGCTTGAGGCCGTGCGACGGAATACACGCGGCATCAGGGCTCCGGAGAGCCGAGACGGGGTACGGCTGCCTGCTCCTCCCCGTACATGCATCCGCAAGCGAGAGAGCGTAACGTGTCACGGCACCGGCAACAGCTGTCGCCAACCCATTCGATCCACTCCACTCGCGCCGTGGTGACCACCACCCCCGGGATCGGGGAGAAACCAACGGAGCCGCGCGCGCATCGGAGCCAGGAGGAGGACGATGGCCTCCCTCCTCCCTCGTATCAGCCTCGAGTCGAGAACCTGCCCGCAGCCGACATGCATGCATGCGTCGATCTGACGGCGCCACCGCGCGCGGCGGGTCCACGACACCACGCGTCGCCGCCGGCCCGGCCGCCGAATTATTGGCCCGATCCAACACCGGGGGTCAGACTCCAACCAACCTACGGGGGCGGATCAACCGAGTCAGGACCGCCGCGCCCAGCCAAGGCAACCTCCTGGGACCTTGGGCCCCCCGACAGCACCAAGCATGGCGCGCGATCGAGCAGGAGACGCTACGTGCGCACACGGCGCGTTCCCGCGGCGGCACGCATGTGAAATGCATGGGGGGAGACGTAATGAAGCACAGGAAACGATCACGCCCTCGATCTCTCGCTCGATCGCTAAGGTTGGGAGCGTAATTAAGCACAGGTACGTACGAATCACCGAGATAAACGGGACAGGTGAAGAATGACCTAACGCGTGCAGCGTGCTCCTGCAGGATATGCATGGCCAGGTGTAACCCGACCGGCCGGTAGGTGCGGCGTTCCATCGCGCTAGCATAGCAGCGACAATCTAGCTTAGCTCTCTCGTAGCCGGCCGGCGCGCCAAAGATATATGCATGCATGGTACGTAGTATAGTACAATGGCGACTTTACCCGGCCGGTCCAGTCCGATGATGATGACTCGATTGGTGGGCGCAAGTACGTACAGACGTGAGACGTGTCAGGCAACGTGTCCGTCGCGTCGGTCGTGCTGGCACCTGCATCTACTAGTAGTACTAGTAGTACTGCTGCTACTAGTGCGTGCCTAGCTATAGGCTAGCTCCAACGTCGAGGTGAGCGTCGACGGATCGATCGGATCGGGCCCTCGTCGATCGGCACGGCCACGTGCAACGGGGGCCGGCGGCCGGCGGCTACGTACCAATTAGCCGGAACATGCATGTACACGCGCGCATGCCTGCGTGCGTGCACGTACGCCGATCAGATCAGCGTCGTACGTTGCCGGTGCGGTGCACTTGCATCGCGTGGTGCGCTCGATCACGGTGTGCGACACATGCATCTTCACGTAAGCGTCTATATGTCCCTAGCTAGCTCTCCTAGCTTTGCGGCTGCAGAGATGCAGCACACTGCTACGACGAGCTACTACGAGTGACCTAGCTAACGATCGAGGCGTCGCTTTCGCTATCTCGGATCCTTAGCTTGTTGCATGCAGTGAACGCGATCCGGAGAAGTGCATCTGCGCGCAGTTCGCCTTCACGTGTGCCGCACGGGGCTCGGATTGCCCTGTCCCAATGGAACCGCAACACGGGGGCAGCACCTCGTTGCAGCCATTGGTGCTCTGACCTCTGACTATTCTTCGCTTGAATAGTTGCATGATCAAATCGTACTTGGACCAAACCGCTGCTGCGGTGCTGCCCCTGCTTTCATCCTTCGAAACCCGCCGCTCTCATCGGTGAATGAAAACTAACTGCTTGTTGTGATGAACACTGACGATTTGGATTACTGAATCACCCAATCAAGTTACTGAGCGTCTGAGCTTTGGCTCTCGGAAGGAAAAGACAGTTCCTTGATGACTAGCTCCCTGTAAAGGGCCCAAAGTTAGTACCGATGGGCAAAGAGATTGGACCTAACAGGCCTCTTCATCCTCTCTACTGTTAGGCTCAGACTAACCACTTGTTATTGCCTTGGGCCTCCAACCAATATTTGGTGTGGGGCCTATTACAGGGAGCTCGCAAGAAGACCCGATCCGAAGATGAACGCGATCCTATCATTATGGCAAGCGTACCTGTTCTGGAGGGGAATGCACGAAAATTGAGATGAACTCATGGATAAGAGGAAAATATATCCGGATGATTGTGCAAAATTTCTTGCTCCGACTTGATTTCCATATAGGGATTCTGAATCACAAGATCAAGTGCATACCCTCCATATCAACTATTAGATCATTCGCAACACTTTCGTGGCGACCTAATGGTTGACGATGAGACTCGTCACTAAGGGGGGCATGTGCCTCAATGCTCTCAAAATCCGCTTTCTATTCCATCTTAGGGTAGTCGACAGGTGAAACAACTACAATGAAACCATGTACAATGTTTTGATAACCATGTACAATTACCTTAATTTGCTTTCCTCAAAAAGCGGCCTTCACTTCGTGAGTCGGCTGCCACAAATGTTTCTACTCGCATAGGTTTTCTTAGGTGAAGCGGACAGAATAAGTAGTTGTAATTAACTTTCTTGAGCATACATACGGACTTGGATTAAAATTTACTGCATGTCTTCTCAAATGATTAAAATATTGCTAATCTCTCATGCATATTTTTCAACCACTGAACAATAATCCATCCATCTAAATTTTAAATTTATTATAGAGTTAAATGCATCGGAGGTCCACAAACTTGTCAAGGTGTGTCAAATAGGTCCACAAACTCTTAAACTGATGTTCTAAGTCCTTAAACTTGTTATGTCGCGCACTATAGGTCCAAATACCTCTTGGGAAGCTTTTGTGTCCGACGTTACCTGCTACCACGGCCCTCAGACGCCATTGCAGACTGGTTTTTGACACTAGCAGTAGGTTTGCCAAGGTTGCGGCAGCTTCAGGGCGCGCCGCATCAGTGTGGCGCGGCAACGGAACGCATCATAGTGCTGCGAGCAATCAAACCTCAAACAAGGTGCGATGGAATCACACGTGCCCTCGCCCCGATGACACAATCACCCGGTTCACCGTAGCGTACCATCAGCGTGGTGCGGTTCGGGCACAGAAAGTCAGCCGACATCTAATCCTTATCATTCCTCAACGGTATCGGAAATGTAATGACGTCTGAGGGGCCACGGTGGCTTGCCATGTCTGACACGAGAGCTCTCCAAAAGGTATTTGGACCTCCGGTGCATGACATAACAAGTTTAGGGACCCAAAAGTTCAGTTTGAGAGTTCGTGGACCTATTGACACACTTTAACAAGTTTGTGGACCTCTAGTGCCTTTAACTCTTTATTATATTATCCTCTTAACATAGATAACAAAAATAGTATAGCTTTAACTATAGAGAATGCTCTAGTTTAAAAAATTATTCCACACGTCCATTTTATTTGTTTCCGAAACCTATCTGTGCTAGCAAATCTGAGCAAATAAATGCAACGGTACACGCACATGATACACACACAGGACACAGCAAGTGGGAAAAAAAATCCTAGTAGACAACTCGATTTAATTAGGTCTCACGCCATCTGCTGAAGAAATGGTGTATTTCGCTGATGAGCTTGATTAAGGAACTTCCTGCGAGCCTGAACTGACCTTTAAGGAGGGAGCTTCTATGGCTTGGGCGGCCGCCGACATGCCGTGACGATTCATCGATCAGCTCTTTTGCGTGAGTCGGTGAGGCGGCGTTTCTTTTGCGTGAGTCGGAGTCGTTGCTAAAAAACCTGCTAGCTTGGATAGATTATGATTTACTACTTTATTGTTTTGGATCAAAGCGATAAGATGCATTACACTTCAACGCCACCTTTTCCCCCTGGTAGATGATGGAACACTGCCAAAAGGAAAATCACTTTGTTGTAGTTTATGCGCTACAGATCAATCCTCAGGTTGCGCAAGACTGAAAAAAAAAAATACCACGAAAAGAAACACATGATAATGCTTCCGGGTTCGGTCAAAAATTTGTTACTACATCGGCGGCCTTTTCAAACAGCACAATGCCCCCATCTCATACATTTTCAACGCCGCTGAGTCGTTCCCGTGCCCAGAAAATTAAGAATTCAGCTCATCACAGGTCAAACACCACACCGGCACACGTACAGGATAAAGGATGACTGCCCTATCTTGACAAAGTTCGTACAGAGACGACGAGATGTGGCCTAATCGCAAGGGCGCGCGCGCGCGGGGGCTTTCCGTCAGAACGAGAGCGCACCACAGGAGCTACCTCAAGTCGGCATGCACGTCCAACGTGCGCGCCATTTAATTTCTCCGGCCATCTGCCGGCCAGCCAGCTCAAGTGCATGTACGAGTACGACCACGTATGCTTTACCAGTTCCAAACATGTGCAAGCAACAACACCTCTCCACTACAACTCATCAATCAGATGTCAACTCACTCATCACTAGCCTCGCTCGCAGCACCGGGACGAACGGCCGGCCTATCCGGCGGCGTTATTGTGTGCGTGGTTGCCGGCCGTCTTATCGCGGATCGGCACCGGTGGAAGAACACCGCGGAAGCCTCCAAAATCAAACGTTTTTGACCTCCCGACCAACGCCGCCCACTACAGCCTTCATCACTCGGGTCAGCGACGCTCGCTCGCTCTTGCTCCGTCGCTGCTCTTCGAGGGCGCGCGAGGCAGCTGCGCCTATAAAAACCGTGCCGTCCGCGTAGCATCGGGCATCATCTACTACCTGACCACACTCGCAGCAGAACAAGCAGTGCGTTGCTGATCCTGAATTTGCAGGTACGTGCAGCTGGGACGAAGAGCGGGGAGAGTGTACATGGCGAAGGTTCGTGGCTTTACCGGGATGATCGCACTGCTGTGCGTCCTGCTGGTTCTTTCGTCGGTCGTGACGACGACAGAGGCCGGCCGGCATTGGGGGAGGAGGGACGCGACGGCAACAATGGCGACGGCAACCGTGCGGGGGCACTTCACCAAGGTAATGCGCGAGGAGATGGAGACGGACGATACTGTCGGCGTTGGCGACTCGAAGAGGCGCAGCCCCGGCGGCCCTGACCCGCAGCATCACTGAACAAGAATATGATTTCGTATCCGGGTTCAAAAAAAGAATATGATTTCGTGGGGTGTTTCTTCGTACGTACTGGAGTATGTAGTTGTGAGATACAGGGGACACGAGGAGATGAATATGAGATCTAGCTTTTGTGCGCGTCAATAAAAGAGAAGATCTTCGTTTAGTTGTTTTTCCTATCGTATTTTCCACATTGCTGATATACATGTGTTACAAGTGTTAGAGTCTACAGAGTCAGAGACGCAGACAGAGATCTGAAAGAGGTTACTACCTCCGTCCCAAAATAATTGTCGCTGTTGACTATTGATTGTCACGTTTGACCATTTGTCTTATTTGAATTTTTCGTGCAAATATTAATTATTTTTCATCACATGTTTTATCATCTGTATTAGTTTAATCATAACATATTTGTTTTAAGCTTTGCAAAATTTTTTTGAATAAGACGAACGGTCAAACGTGATGATCAAAAGTCAACAGCGACAACTATTACTGAGCATACATACGATTTGGATTAAAATTTACTGCATGTCTTCTCAAATGATTAAAATATAGCTAATCTCTCATGCATATTTTTCAACCACTGAACAATAATCCATCCATCTAAATCTTTTAAATTTTATTATATTATCCTCTTAACATAGATAACAAAAATAGTATAGCTTTAACTATAGAGAATGCTCTAGTTTAAAAATTATTCCACGCGTACATTTTATTTGTTTCCAAAACCTATCTGTTGCTAGCAAAATCTGAGCAAATAAATGCAACGGTACGCACACGATACAGACACAGCAAGTGGGACAAAAATCCTTGTAGACGAAACTCGATTTAAATTGGTCTCCCGCCATCTGCTGAAATGGTGTATTTTACTGATGAGCTTGATTAAGGAACTTCCTGCGAGCCTAAACTGACCTTTAAGGAGCTTCTATGGCTTGGGCGGCCGCCGACATGCCGTGACGATTCATCGATCCGCTCTTTTGCGGGAGTCGGTGAGGCCGCGTTTCTTTTGCGTGAGTCGGAGTCGTTGCTAAAAAACCTGCTAGCTTGGACAGATTATGATTCTCGTTTACTTCATTATTTGTGGATCAAAGCGATAAGATGACTTACACTTCAACGCCACCTTTTTTCCCTGGTAGATGGAACACTGCCAAAAGGAAAATCACTTTGTTGTAGCTTATGCGCTACAGATCAATCCTCAGGTTGCGCAAGACTGAAAAAATCCACGAAAAGAAACACATGATAATGCTTCCGGGTTCGGTCAGAAATTGTTTACTACATCCCGGCGGCCTTTTCAAACAGCACAATGCCCCATCTCGTACATTTTCAACGCGGCTCAATCGTTCCCGTGCTCAGAAAATTAAGAACTCAGCTCAACACAGGTCAAACGCCACACCGGCAGGATAAAGGATGACTACCCCCATCTTGACAAAGTCCGTACATAGACGGCGAGATGTGGCCTAATCGCAGGGGCGTCGCGCGCGAGCTTTCCGTCAGAACGAGAGCGCACCACAGGAGCTACCTCAAGTCGGCATGCACGTCCAACGTGCAAGCCATTTATTTCTCCGGCCATCTGTCGGCCGCCCGGCCGGCCAGCTCAAGTAGTGCATGCACGACCACGTACGTACGCTTTACCAGTTCCAAACATGTGCAACAACACCTCCGACTCAGATCGATCCAACTCATCACTATAGCCTCGCTTGTAGCACCAGGACGAGAACGGCCTATCCGGCGGCGTTTTTGTGTGCGTGGTTGCCGGCCGTCGTATCGCGGATCGGCACTGGTGGAAGAACACCGCGGAAGCCTCCAAATCAAACGTTTTTGACCTCCCCACCAACGCCGCCCACTACAGCCTCCCTTCAGGTCAGTGACGCTCGCTCTTGCTCCGTCGCGGCTCTTCGAGGTCGCGCGAGGCAGCTGCGCCTATAAAAACCCGTGCCGTCCGCGTACCATCGGGCATCATCTACCTGACCACACTCGCAGCAGAACACGCAGTGCGTTGCTGATTTTGCAGGTACATGCAGAGCTGGGACGAGCTGAGATAGAGTGTGCATGGCGAAGGTTACCTGGGTGGTCGCACTGCTGTGCGTCCTACTGGTTCTTTCGTCGGCCGTGACGACGACAGAGGCCGGCCGGCATTGGAGGAGGAGGGACGCGACGGCAACTGTGCGGGGGCACTTCACGAAGGTAATGCGCGAGGAGATGGAGACGGACGATGCTGTCGGCGTCGGCGAGTCGAAGAGGCGCAGCCCCGGCGGCCCTGACCCGCAGCATCACTGAACAAGAATATGGAGTACTTACTATGTAGTTGAGAGATACAGGGGACTTGATGAGATGAATATGAGAGCTAGAGTTTGTGATCGTCAATAAAAGAGGAAGTCTTTGTTTAGTTATTTTTCCTATCGTATTTTCCACATTGTTGATATACATGTGTTAGAGGTGTTAGAGTCTACAGAGTCAGAGACGCAGACAGAGATCTGAAAGAGGTTAACTTGTGAACTGATTCTTCAGAGAGTTCAGAATTAATAAAGTTGAACCCTGGTCCCGTTCTGAATCTCCTTCCGCTGAAGCTTGTCGAGTTTACAGGGTGCCTATCGACATAGCCATTTTCCTCTACTAAACTGCAAGGCTGCGCCAAAAATCATGCGGATGTGCTAGTATATTTGCTATGAACTTCCAGGTCACCTTCAGCAGGGAATTCTTTCATCAGAGTTATGTATACCAGTCCTAGCACCTAATGCTCCGGTTACGCAGGATGTGCTAGTATCTTTGCTATGAACTTTCAGGTCCCCTCGCGCAAGTGGAATTATTTCGGTCAATACTCAAGCCCGCTCCACTCTGTTTTCTGTTCATCTTTACATGCCCCCAACCGTGCTAAGGATTCCCAAAACTCCACTTCAAGAAAAGTCTAGAGGCACCAAGAGCGCAGTACAATTGAGGGACACCAACTTCCTATTGTAGGACAAAAGGAAATGAGTGAAATCCACGGTTCTGTGCACAAATCGCCCGTATATATGAACCGATCCCTTCATCATATAACGCACCATTTATTTGCACCGAAGTGACATCCACGGTTCTGTTCTACTGAACACTACTCGTGACGAAGGGAAAGAAAAACAGTCTGTAGCATGGTAATGTTAAGTCGTCAGTCACCTTACTTGGCCCTGACTCATGCATTTGCTTGGAGTACATGAGTGGACATTGACCAGGTTTCCTATTACGAGTAATTTATCTAATGACCAAGATCATGTTGTTGGATGACTTTGCATCGAAGCTTTATTTCTTAGGTTTTTTTGTTTAGGAATTGGGGGAGGGGGGGGGAGCATCCCCACCTTTTCATTTCATTTTCAATGGTCTATACATGAGCATGATGTTACATGTCCTTTGAGTTAGGTACATAGGGGGGTTGGGTGGGTAACATCGATCGAGGCCCAACCTTGGCAACATGCCGATCAGCTTGCGGCAACCTACAAGACCAGAGCTCAGCATCTTCACGACATTTTGCGAAGAGTCGAGCATAGCACAGGGGCATGGAATGGAAGACGACATCATGACGGTGGTTCCACAACCGCCAACAACAGAGAAGGAGGAAGGCGTTGAAGTGTGCAGCCGGCATGGTGATGGGGGGCTGGACTTGCCACAAGCTAGAGACTGCTTCTTCAGAGAGATAAAATCCAATCCTTCGCCAAAAACCAACATCAAACGGGCACCCGGCAATGAGGTGTGATGCAGTTTCAACTTGCGAACCGCACAACTCACAGAGGTCGGAGTCCACACAGTGCTTCTTCAGCAAGTTTTCTTTAGTCTAAAATCTATTCTGCACAAGCAGCCATCCAAAGAACTTTACTCTCGACGGTGCACAATTTTCCCGTATAAATTGGTAGTACTCACAGCCAGCCCCATTGAAAACAACTGATTTGTAGACAATAGACGGTGGGCTTTATCTTCCTTTATTTCTTAGGTGGAAACGTAGAGTAGACAAATCAACCCTGTCGGCACATACATACAGCCAAATTACTAGTACATTCAATCACCGTCTCATTTTGGACATCAACATGGCATCCAAGACGAAAGTTTGCTCACTAACTTAACAGTAAAGTTCTTATAATAGTATCTTTTTATATCTATAAAATGCTCAAATAAGTTTCATAGTTTGTCAAATAGCCTGTACTTCGGCCACGAGTTCTGCATTTTGAGGAAACTGAAAAGATGAAGGTGACAATGCCTTCTATGAAACAATATTCTGTCTGTGGACGGCGACTAAGCTGCATAGAAATGTCAGTAGCGCACAAAAGAATTTGTCTGCCATGCAGAAGCCCTTTTCCCGTTCCACCTATCAGTGTGCGCCTCCACGACAAGAAACCGTATGCCGATCGCGCATTCATGTCTGATTAGCGCATCGGATCACGGTGGCCATTGGCAAAGTGGCCTGCTTAATTGGACTTTGTTATCAACAGCCCAACTGGCGAGCAAAAGCGCCCAAGTGCAGAGCACACTGCAGCATGATCGGTCATGACATTACTTATAAAGAAGGCAGTTACTTAATTGGTTATTGCATGGTCTGAAAGTAAAGAGAGGCAAAACTGCTCGCTTTGTCGGCAGAAAAGAAAGTTTAATGAACGAACGTGTAAGATTAGGGTGTAGCATTGTACATGTCCTTATAGGAATGTTGGCTTTGATTTAGCTGTCTGTGGATCATAACACTTTTGGATATAGTACTTCTGTTCGAAGTATTCAAAAAGTTCCCACTAGGCAAAGGTGACAAAAAGGTGATTGATTATCTTTGTTCTATTATTAGACCTGCATTTCCTCTTCAATGTATCGCTTTTGCAGCAGTAGTGATTCAATATTGGAAGATCTGCCCATAACCCACCTGAAGAGGCCTTTTTTTTGCTCAGCATCCACAAGTAGAAATAACAACGATTATCCATTCACATATACGGCTGTTGTCATTGCCTCAAATACCATTCTGAAAGACCGAAACACAGCAAGATGATAGTGGCAGTCAAATGACGCCCTTTGCTGGCAGCTTTTTCTTTGGATCGTTTGTGCAGACAGATTGGCAATGACATTGGCGTTGTCGCCGGTCAGTAGTAGCAAAATGCTTGACGTCTGTGGATAGTGGGTAGTGAATTGGTAAGATAAGAGACTTGAAGGCCGCAGCGCACGTCCGGAGTCCAGCTGTTCTTGCTAACAGTATGATGTGATCGCCAGTCACCAATTCACTCTCCTATATATGAACCTGACCGATACGTTGGTAGTCTAGTGAGCACAAGTTAAGTAGCCATTTTTTCTTTACAAGAAGTTTACTAGCCAAGTTGGAGTACATCCTGAAACAAGCAGATGAGCCGTCGCGTTCAGTTTTCATGCCTGCTTCTGCTCGCCATGATCATTAGCTCAGGGCCTTCCGTGGAGAGGGCCTTGGCGCGCACCACCCCCCGGTCGCGTGGGCTTCATGCGCCGGTGCCTTCCTTAGCTTGGTTGGACGGGTGGATGAATCAGGGAAGGAAGACATTGGAGAGCAACGGCGGAGACAGCAAGCGAGAAGTCCCGGGCGGGCCTGACCCACAGCATCACTGAGACTGCAAGCGTTTTTCTGTTTGCATTTGCTTTTTAATCATCATTACTTATGCATCCTGGTTTCGAGAGAGGCAGGTAACCTTGAATATTCAGTAAGATTTGAGTTAGCAAATGATGTCTCATAGCTCATGGATCTGCTTTTTATTCCCTCCATTTGCTTCACTTCAAGACCCTTTTTCATAATTGCACACAACAAATGTATATTACCACTGAGGCTGACTACGAATACAACCACAACTATGTGCTCACTGCTGGTTGCCGAGTGATGCAACAGTAATCATAAATATTACTATATGAGCTACTGTTGAAAAGATTGGCAAGCACAAGATTGAGGAATTGGGAGACAAGCTGATAATCGCAAACTTGGATGCATTTTCACCCAAAATGTTATGACCATTTCCTTTACTGATGTCATATGAACAAATAAATACAGGGGTATAGCAAACGGCAAAGATCCTAGTTTACAAACTCAATTTAATTTGGTCGGTCTTACAAAACAAGGAGCATATCGTACAAAACAGGGTGCTTTCAGTGCATTTGCTATTGAATGTTTCTCGCTCGCATCAATGCTTCAATTTTCTCGACATCCTCGGGTGCATCGACACCATGTGCATCATGGTCGACTTTTATCACCTGCAACCAAGGAAAGAAAACAGAAACACAATTCAGCACTAGGGTACAAGATACAAACAATATGTCTATAGCAGTGTATATCATACAAAGGCATATGATGTCGAACGTGCGGAACACAGACACGCCTTTACCTACTTAACTGAATTTATATCAAGCAAGTAAAGTTTACCATGTTGGCAACCGCAACATAGACAGTTTTGAATGATTGCTAAATGGTACTTAGCTGTATCCAGGCAAACATTAGCAGAATTATACAGATAGAGCACCTAAGATTTCCAGGAGGCAGGAGCCATAGTTAAAACTGCAGGGGAGCACTAACAAACCAAAAAACAAGCACTCCTTGCCTCATAGATATTAACTAACAAGTAGGCACTTCCTGGCTCTGTTTGATAAAGTTCCATGCCAAATTACCTTCATCCGATACCCATTCTCAAGAACTTTAAGTTGCTCCAAGTCCTCCTCCAGCTGTAATGGAGTTGGTGGAAGTTCTGGATAAATCTTCAAAAACTTCGAATCAAAGCCCTGCATACAGTCAGTTATCTAGTTAACTACCGCCTATATGTAGCTTACATGTTTATTTGCAAATTGAAATATTCAAACATCATGAATCATGAGCAAGGTAGATACCGCGATTCCCAGGTGAAGATGATATGGAAATTGGGATTGACTTCCCCTGATCTGAAACGTTCATCAGACAATCGTACGTGAAATTTGGTTGGTGGTGGACTAGCTAAAAGAAACACTGTGATAGTATCTCACTTGTTGAATGGGATCAACCCCCTCGAGAAGTATATAGCATAACCCTGATTATCAATAACACACTTCACTCGATTTGTATCAAATGCATCTTCAGGTTTCAATGAAGTGACAGCTGTGCTGAAGACCGCATCAGGAGCTCGCTGCAATCCAAATTAGAAGAATATTCTTTTCAGTTGAAGAGATTTCCAAAAAAACATAAAAATAGTGTTCAATAAGAAACCACCTGAAGTGCCATAACTACACCATCTATTATCTCCGGTTCAATAAGAGGCTCATCTCCTTGGATATTGACAACGATATCATAATGTTTTCCAAGCTTACTAAGCGCCTCACAGCAGCGTTCAGATCCTAAATTGACAAACACATGCCAATAAATACATAGCGCGGTTAATCAGGATAACAAAGAAAGACAATGACTATAAAACAATAAGTGGTACCATTTTTGCATGACTC
Organism: Eragrostis nindensis; assembly: GCA_012490785.1. Lineage (NCBI taxonomy): Eukaryota > Viridiplantae > Streptophyta > Magnoliopsida > Poales > Poaceae > Eragrostis > Eragrostis nindensis. The sequence goes on from JAAXCT010001383.1 coordinate 179,274, forward strand.
TGCTGTCATTATAACATCGGCTCCAAATCCTCTACAACATTCCGCAATTCTTTCATCATCCGTTGCCACAACTAAGGGGGAAAAAGAAACAAAATTGACATCAAACTGTGAACATTGAATCCATACAAGTAAAGAATCAACTTAAGGTAACACATCAAGAACTATATAGAAAATTTGCACGGCAAAGATTTCTGGGTTTGGGCTTACCAACATGGTCCAAGGATGAAGCTAACATAACTCTTTCCCATGTTCTCTGAAAAGCGAAACGTTGAAATATTTGAACCAATCACTAAAGACAAAATACCAAAATCCGATAAACTTTGGAAAGCTGACTTTCAGAAAAAAATAAATTGTTCCCGAGTTTAGTACAAAGACAACAGCAAAAACTGATATACTTGCCATTTCTATTTAACTTGGATCCGCCGATAAAATATATGTGTCAACAAATGAATATTGGATTAGTGGACATCACAATTTTTTGTTTTTTTTTGAAATTATCAATATACATTTATCATTTGGAATAGAATTGAAAACATTAATCAATTAATCAGGGAGTCATTTGATCTAGAGAAATGAGAAAAAAAATGTATTAGCGAGAAGGTCACCACTCCACCATTTCATATAAATATGTACAAAATGGCAATGTTATAGTGTAGAAGGAGGGAAAATAATCTCACAAGTAACTCAGATATAAAAGATTACACCACATCAAGCATACTGCACAAAACTAAAGCAACATATAGTCGACTGGGGCAGGCAGCACTAACCAGTCTCACATGACTAACCTAAACGAGCAATGCAGCAGGATGTCCAAAACTGCAACTAGATCAAAGACAAAGGTTATCAGCACTATCACTGCTGTGATTCAGTCTAAACATAACTCAACGCCTGCAGGACGCGGCGACTAATTCCAAACGATGCACAAGCATAATTCAACCTCGCCTTGCAATTTAAACCAACCTGCCCTTACATTTTGCCCATTCGAATTTGACATGCGCAAGCTTCCACTCACTCAGTCATTCAGATCCAGGCTCGACGGGAGAAGCAGAGCCGCGCTACGACACAAGAGAAGCAGGGCGCGTACCTGGATCATTGGCTTGCCGAGAATTGGCGCGAGCGGCTTGCCCTCGAAGCGGGAGGAGGCGAACCGCGCGGGTATGATGCCCACCGCGCGGGTGCGGAACCCGGCCGGCCGCCGGTACAGGTACGCCGTGGCCGCAGCGGCCACAGCAGCCGCGCCGAGCGCCAGCCCATGGACGACCCAGCCGCGAGGACCCGAGCCCGACGAGTCCGACGACGGCGCGCAGATCGGCATCGCAGCGTCGGCACTGCTGCCTGGATCAAACCGCGGCGCCGGCACTGGATCAGCACTGTCGCTTTTTTTTTTTTTGAGAAAAACTTTTTTTTTTGATGGATCAGCACTGACGCAGTGACGCTTGTACGCCTGTACTGGTTTTTTTTTTTTTTTTGAGAAGCTTGTACGCCTGTACTGGTGGGACCGTGGGACGACTACGTCAAACGCATTATCTCGTCAGCCGTAACGGGTTGCAGGCCAGATACTATGCTGGGCCGTCGTTGGCCTTTGATGGCCCAGCCCGCGTGTTTCATCAGCTCGACAACTACTTCCCTTCTGCAGTTTGTGTGTGTGTCAGTGTGTGTGTGTGTGTGTTTCTTTAAAACATAAATCCGGGGATTCCTACCTCCATTTCAAACGAAACGGGGTCTCAGAGTTTACAGCAGTTGAAGGTACCTTTTTTTTTTGCGAGGGAAGGTACCATAAATATGCCGCTCCCTATAATTTTCTCTCCAATCACGTGGTTATTCAACTTTGAAGTTAAAAACTGTATTCTCAGCTAGTCAGCTACGATACTGACGTTTCAAACTTTCGATAAAGTAGAAGGGACGGACTCAAGTTGGCACTTTGAACTCTGCGATTACGTGAAGTATAGGGCAATCCGGCAATGCATATGAAAGTGCTGTGCATTTCAGCGATATAAAGTCTCCCGATGACAATGTCAAGAACCCTGTCATCGAAGTAATCAACGTTGGGTTGCTCGTGGACATCGTAACATAAACACGGGGTTGACTCGTTGCACGCGGGCATGCCTCGTGCGTGTGAACATAACTGGCTAGTTGGATCATGCGGTCCACCTGAATTATTATCGGCAGTTAGATGGGCAAATAAATATGATTCACGTGTGCAATCAACTCCCACATTTTTTCTGTCCGGATTTTCATGTCGAGGATTGCTTGCTTAGAAGAACGCGTACGTATAGCTCCAAATTATCTTCACTCTGAATTCTGAATCATTTGATTCACTCGGCAGAGCAGAAGCAGTCGCCGTCGTCCGTGGCAGAAGAAGCGCGCACACACACATATCGACACATGGCTCTGCGTCCCCGGACCCAAACCAGATTCCAAACCCGTCGATTCTCTGTTGCGCACATGTTCTCCGTTGGGCGGTGGCGGCATGCGGCGCTGTGGACGAAAGTGATGAACCGGGCATTACCAGCCACTTAGTACTAATAAGTTTTTGTTTCCGTGTGTGTGTCCGCTCAACAGAGACCACCAGATTTCGTGTGGCAGGGGCGTCGCGTGACCCCGTCACCACTCACCAAACCTCGTTTCTTAAATCCCAGACGAAGGAGAAGGAGAAGAATCCAAGTCAGCGTGACATCTCACTTCCGGATTCGCGTCGTCGTGCCTATCCGCCAGGCCAGACACGGTGGCGTCCAATTCGATTGGCGCCACACGTCCGGCGGGTACGTGTCCCGGCCGGCGTCCTCGAGTCCAGAATGCAGCAGCGCCAACCTTTTTCCCGCGGTGGCGCCGTGCGTGATGTTTATCTGTGCAACTTTCGGACGGGAAATAGACGTCTGAGATTTGGGAAAAGCAGGCCTGAAAAATCTTTGATGGAGGGCAGCAGTATCATCAGTCTATTTTATTGGACGCAACTTGGATTTTGTTTTGCGTGGGCGCAACTTGGATTTTGTTTTGCGTGGGCACAACTTGGAATTGGATAAGCAGCAAACGAGATGGGTCTGACTTGTCTGTCCTCAGACGGGCAGACGGGCTCTTCTTAGTTGGTTGATTGAAACGCATCTGCATCTCGTTGCTGTCAACAGTGCAAGTTGGAATGACAGGCTTGGAATTTGACGGGATCGCTGGACCGCCAGCAGTGGGATCGAATCGAACGATCGATCGGCGTCCACCCAACGCGGCAACGATGCGTGCGCCGTTCGGCATGCGGCGCGAACTGTCTAGAGCTTACACGATCCAACGATCGGTCGCGGAACCACCACACGTCTGGAACTCGTCGTCCGCTCATCGATTTCCTACGCCCGCGCGTCAACTTTTCATACCACCGCCGATTCGCGAAAACCCGCGCGCCCGATCCGTGTGCCGCACCAAAATTCTCCGTCCGCTGATCCGGCACGATGGAACAGGAGAAACTTCTCCGGCAGCGGCGGCTAACGTGAGTAGGAGTACTCTCCTGTACGGTACCAGCAGCAGTACGGCCGCAGGCGAGCCGCGTCGTCGTCCCACGCCTCGCGTGCGGTGCCATAAAATCAGGCCAGGCGGCCCGCGGGCATTGACCCGCGCGGATCACGAGCGCCTCAGCTGCGATGGGGCACCAAACCGAACCAAACAAACCAACCAACCAAGCCGCGAGCGAGCGAATCTGCTGGGTGACGGGCACGGGGCCGGCAGGCCGGGTCGCGTCTCCGCGCCGTGCCTTTTCCCCGCTTTTCCCCCACCACGACGCCGTATTTATTCCGCGCTCCTCCTCTCCCCAGTCCGGAAACGGAACGCAGCCGCCCACTGCTTTTTTCCCATCAGGCCCTCTTCTTTAGCTTTTACTCCTCTTTTCTCTTGGCTTCCACTCCTCCCCACCCACGGCACCTCCTCTCTCTCTCTCTCTCTCTCTCTCTCTCTCTGAGTCTCTGCCCGCTCCTTTTCCTCGTCGCTTCCCTTCCCGTGCTCTGACCGCCGCAGCCGCCGCAACAACACCGGAGGAAGGAAACCCCTAGCGCAGCCGCAGACGCACCGCCGATCGCTGAAGCTCCGAGCATGGCGTCCCCGGCACGCCCGGCCTCCGTCTCCGTCTCCGGCGCCTTCGGCCTCTCGCCCGACCCCAAGCGCTGCTCCTTCGACCAGGCGCTCCGACGAGAGGTAAACACCTTCTTCGATCTGCTCGAGATCTCCGCGCCTCACCCTGCTCCCGTCTGCGGTTAGGGAGTAACTATGCGTTGCGGCCGGGGTGGTTCGCGTGTTGCGTGCTGCGTAAGTA
>JAAXCT010001384.1:0-183117 GCA_012490785.1 Eragrostis nindensis
CATGCACATCTTGATCAGATTGTATGACTTGTTTTTCCATTGGATCCAGTCTTGGACTTAGCAAATAAGAGACACTAGTATGCTCCACTTTACCCTACCTTGAGCTCCACAAAAGCCTGATCAAACACGGAGGGAAGAGGCTAAATCATGGCCCTTGAGAGGATAATACACAAACACCATGAGCGACTTGAGAGAGTCATTGAGAGAGAAGAAACTATGTTTTTATTTCTGAAAATTATGCAAAAATCCAAGGTACTTGACAGGGAGGCGAGAGGGAATTGAGACATGACCGTTCCACTTATCAATCATCCAAGGAATACATGTTAGACACCTCAAAGTTCACAGGTATGAAGTGTGGCTTGCAATAACTAGTGTGCAGGCTCTCATTTATGAGGATGATATTTCCGCCTTAAGCTCGCAACTTTACCGAGGACGAGCAAAGAGCTAAGTGTGGGGGAGTTGTTGACGGCTCTTAGACCCAATATTTACCCGTCAACTAGCTGCACTTTTTATAATGAAACAAACACAAAGGTAGACTTAGGTCTTTAAACTAATGATTTCCACGAGTCTTGGTGAATTTGTGAGTGCAGCTGCAATTCATAGGAAAACGGGGAAAGGAAGCATAAAAGGCCCAAGCTGGAAACACCAATTTTCCCCGGAATAAAGAATTCCCTCTTGAAGCCCAAAATCCAAATATCCTGGCTTCAACTCCACCCACCGCAGGTGGATCAGAGGGCAACACAGCCCGGGAAGCAACAGGAGGAAGACCAGGCCCAGAGGGGCCCACCAGGGGTCGGCCAACCCCAAACCCTAGGTCGGCCGACCTGTGGTTGAGGCCCCCCTGGCCATCTTCCTATGGCGGTTCCCAACCGACGTATCAAGGTCGGTTGCGCCTGCAATCAATGCGCCCAATGCAGGAACCGCCTCAAGTTACCGACCTCTTGGGCTATATATAATGGGGTACCCCCTCCTCCAAAAGACATCACAAGAATCCCAAGAGGAGAGCACCACTCCCACATCTCAGGCCTAGAGCCTCTTGTACAGTAGTAGAATAGGGGAGAGGGCAAGGATCAAGAAGGGATAGCTTTCCTTTAGTTATTCCTTATCTTGTACCTTGGCGGATATTTATCTTATTAATAGTTCATCGTTCGTTCTCGTTCGTTCTTCGTTCGTTCATCGTTCTTCGTTCGTTTTTAGTTCGTTCGTCGTTCGTTCATCGTTCGTTGTTCGTTCTAGTTCGTTCATCGTTCGTCGTCGTTCATAGTACGAACTTGTTCTTATTCAAAGATTAGTATTCGTGGTGATATTGATCTAGCAAGCTTACATACTAGTCGTTATTCTTGTTATACTTGTTTACAGGATCATCGCTCCGCGAGGGGTGCTCTAGCCTTCCAGATTGGTACCAGGACCGGGGTTCGAGTAGTAATCGACGGCATAGATGTGGTGTCTAGGCTAGAGGTTACCTTTGTTTGCCGCGTGCCCCACGGTTTGTAGAGGTAGGCGGCAGGTGGTGACAGCCCTGTCCGTCCCTTGTAATCCTCCACGTTCGGGTTCGTCGTAGAGCTACAAGCTGGCGTGACTTGGCAGACCAGGTCTATACCAGTGCCGAAGTAAACGAGTAGAACTTGAGTGCGATCGTCCTGCGGGACAACTAGATCTTTATTCATCCTCTCAATCCTACACTACTCCATTCTTGTTGTCCTTGGGTAAAACTAACCTTGCTGCAGATTATCACCGTTCCTTGGGGAAAACAAATACGATAACTTGGAATACTCCGGGTGAAGTGCTACAACGGTATTCCGTGCGCTTGCGGATTTATTGTGGTGTAAGAAATACCAACACACCTCAAGGGGAGTTGGCACAAATGAAGATCAAGTGATCAAGACGATCGATCTTCACACAATCTTGAGGTGATAAGGAGAAGAAGTGTTGGCGTTTCTTACGCACAGAGATTAAATTCAGCTCCGCAAGCGCACGGAACACCGTTGTAGCATTTCACCCAGGAGTATTCCAAAGGTATCGTATTCATATTTCCACTGGGAAGCAGGGCTAAGAATATCATTAATTAACAAAGATTTATCTATTATTATAACTTGCAAACTAAACCAAAGAAGTGGTAAAGATGAATGATAGGTGAGGTGGCAAACACACACAAGGGTTCCACACTCAGATAAAGAGATAGAACTAGTCAACTGGGAGAACAACGAGTCAAAGTGGGTATTCCTGTTTTAGGTTTTTCTCAATTATATCTTGAACCTATGGATCAAGAGTATGTGGCTGGGTGGTAGAGACGGAGCTGTCACCTCCGGGGGAATTCTCTTGGTTCATAAAACAGACATTCATCTCATTCACTTCGGGCCAAAACTGCTCCCTAAACGACCGGATGCACTCGAGTGGCGAGTAGGGGCACGTGTCTTAACAAGACCTAGAGCCAACCCGAACGTGGTGGATTGCAGAGGATAGATAGGGCTGTCACCCACCTACTACCTACCACACATTCTATGACCCTAGGCACCACGCCTACGAACATAACTTAGACTTGAAACCCGTGAACAGAGGATGAACGCATTGCGCACAACCCGCATAAATGCAAAAGCTGACTATAGTCTAATCCTATATTTCCACAACTAGAATAAACTAATAATGGAAATACTTGAAGGAAACAAAATAAATAAGAAATACCATTTATATTAAATAAACTAAAAGTCTTACAAAGGAAAGATAAAAGAGAACTCATACTAGAGCTTCGAAGGACAACTCCGGAACCCCGAGGCAAAGCTCTCGACTTGACTCTAACTCCCATGACTAACTAGCCTACTCTACATTGTGGCACAAGTGGAAGTGATCTTCCATGAGAAAGAGCGTGACCCTACTTTGGATCTTCTCTTCTCAAGTGTGTAGGTGCAGGTTGGAGTGAGGGGAGAGGTCCTCTATTTATAGTGGAGTTGCCTTGGGAGAGTGGAGAAGGTCTTGGAGTATTTCGTGGAATATTCCTTCTTGCCGACATCCCCTGGCTTGGCGGGTGCGTCAAGTGGCTTGTACCGCCTCTGGAAACGACTGGAGCAAGATTGAGGCGGTTGGAGTTTGGCTTGGGCCGGCCGGCCTGGAGCTTGGGCCGGCCGGCCTGCTTTTTCCTGCTTTTCCTCCAATCTTGCGCGAGGCATAACTCTGCTCCCGAAACTCCGAATTGGGTGATCCAAAAGCCCATTTCGACTATCTTGACGAGGCCTTTGACATGGAGGGATCAAATTTGTGATTTGAATAATTATTTCTTGATGTCCAAGTCATTCCTTATTTCTTGCGTCGAATGTCGTCGAGATGCGGAGCATAGTCTTGCTTTAACATGTGCTTTTGGATATTTGCTATTTCTCCATGATTGTAAGCACAATTACGCCAATATTCCTATGTACCTTGCAAAACAAGATCTCATCCAAAACTTGTGAACTTTATTAGTTTAATGCAATAAACATTGGTGTATACCTTTATTCGCCGATAAGTTGACGGTCATTTTACGTTTTTTTAACGACCGTCAACACCTCCCCAAGCTTAAACTTTGCTTGTCCCGAGCAAACTCAAAAACTTAAGTAACGGCGGATTAGAAGTTACAAATAAAGCGTGGGTAATAAAGATGCAACAACGTACTCCCTAAATGGTGGTAAGTGTACAAGAGCACGGAATATTCACGAGTGTTGCACATGTTGTTGGGCGTTGATGATTCACCTTGTCATTAGCATTGAAGATTAGAACAGCACTTTTGGACGAGTCAAACAATTTTAGCAGGTGTATGTCCAAGTTTTTATGTGCTGCAAGACAAGGTAAAAAAAAATTCTCCTTTGTTGGTTCACACTCCCCTCTCCCTAATATGAGGCTATCCCTACAAAGCTTCACTCATTCCTACCATCTACCATATGAGGCTTTTATGTGGGAGCTTGGTAAGGAAATGCACATTTATCATGTGTATATTGTAAAGCTAAAGAATAAATCTTAAGAGACATAGCAACTCCTTATATTCCGGTTAAGGAAGGATTGTGATGGAGGGGGAAGAAGATGAACGAACACTTATGGAAAGGAGGTTTTGAAAACTTTGGTCCTTAATTTTGCTCAAGATGTTTATGATAGGAACCAGATAGCCTTTTATTTTGGGATGCAACCATGGAGTTCTTCTTTTTCTCTTTCTTTTTTTTTTTGGGTATACTCCATGGTGCATGAGGCTATAACTTTTGCATGGTCCGTTAAAACATTTTGAACTATTCTTGAGCTTCTTTTTTTTTCAATGGACCGAAAGTTTGCAAATGTAGGAAGATGCTTGGTTGATTTTCCAAACATTTCCCCTTTTTTTTATGAAAAGAAATCGAGAACACACGCGAAGGAGTTTATGACCGGAAGAAGGAGTGCTTACTCTCAGAAGCATTAAACCTTAACAAAACTCAACGCATGAGCAAATGGCTATGAGTGGGGCTTTTTCGAATATTTTTCATGATATGGCTCCTGGTAGGTAAATAAATCCTCACAAGGGAAGTGTTCCAAAACGAAAGGGTTTTTAGGTACTTGCAGCAATTGAAATGAAAACATCTCTGGACTTTCACCATGCTAAGAAATTGCAACAAGTCCTAATCATGCCATATATAAATCCACAATGCTTAGACTTGGTGTGATGTATGCAACCCAAAAAAATGTAGCAACACTAGTGATGTGACTATGCTCGAGTATAAAAAAACACAATGTCAGGAGTAGAGGTTGCATCAATGCGACACAAGGGGAGCTATCATGTAACTAATCATCATTTCCTTTAAGTGCAGCATTCACCAATATTCTAGCATTTTATTCGAAACAGGGAGTATTTTAACGATAGGGATACTTACCTGGGGGTCCTCCCAAGCTTGAGTCTTCGCAAAGACTTAAGCTTGAATAGGCCGCTTCCTCCATTCTTCTTGTGTCTGGCGGTCCCTTCTGTTGGGAATTCTTCATCGTAGCAACAAAGAATCCCGACACGGACAATCAAATGACACTCAAGGAACAACGGAGCAACATTTCATTACAAGGTGTATCTCTCCTGTTCCGTCCCGTCCCACGGAGCCCGGGGGGGGTATTTATAGGGAAGGCCAAGGGTTATTTCGACATGACCAAATTACCCTTGGCCACCCACTATATTCGCGGAATATTCTGTACAACATCGTCATAAGGGTACAAATGACATTTCCGTTCGACGAGAAAACCCTAGCTAGGTGACGTCATTCGCCGGCCTGACTCTCGGACGTCGTCATGCCGGGCTTCATCTCCTTCAGGGACTGCCGCCATTCTTGGTCGCCATTTCTGGTCGCCGCCAATTCCGACGCCGCAGCTGGGGGTCGGCAACCCGATATTGCAGCTCCCTGGGCTGTCGCCAATTCTCGGCCGGGAACTTCGAAACGTCGGCAGCTAGGGCACCTGCAGTCAAAAAACCGAAGGCAAAAAGGGGTGTCGCTATTATCGTAAAACCCTAATACCGATCCCCAACAGTAGCCCCTCGCGGTTGAGGGCCAACTTCGATGGGCGGAAAACCGCGACACAGGATAGGAAATTTACAAACGTCACCCCAACGTCACCCCCCCGAAGTTTCCTGAGGGAAAGTTTTTTTTTTTTTGCGAGAATCGAGGCAACGCCATAAGTGCGGCGCCGAGGCCTATATATATGGAGGGAGAGGGGCCGGAGAGCCCCGTGCTTCCGTTGCTCGAGTCGGATTGCTGCCGCGTTTTTTTGAAAATTCCGCGTCGCACTTGATGCTTTCCGGAATTTGTGTCGATCTGCAGCGCGTTTTTTGGTGTCGCTGATTTCCTTGTCGTCATTTACTTGCTGGAAGGTGAGTTCGTTTACGAGCTTTCTGGTGTATGATTCTCTTTGTGGTTATTTACAATGTTATGCTTTCATTTTAGATGCCTCGCGTTAAGCAAACCGCTCGTCTTGACGAGTCCGACGAGGAGTTCCTTGTCGATTCGCCTGTCGCTAATGTTGAGGGAGACGCCGGCCTTGGCGGGGCGAACAAGCCGGTTGAGGTTGATTCCGATCCTGCCGCGAATCCCAAGGGTTCTGGAGGAGCCCAACCCCGCCGCAGATCTGGAGGTTTTGGCGACAGCTGCCTCCAAAAGCAGCCGGAATTGGCGCCACGGAGGGAGGTACTAAATCTGCCGCTTTTTTAGGTAAGGGTTTGGGGGAGTCGTGTTATTTTCTTGCATATCGTGAGTCTGCTCTTGCTGGGTCTGCAGCCAGAAGAGTGAGAGGCGCAGTAGATACTGGCTCTAGTGAAAAGGAAGCCTTTGCTAACATCGACGACGAAGGCGAAGATCTTTCTGGGGTGCCGGCCTCTCCTAGTGAGCTGGTAGGGGAAGACTCCTGGGAGAAAAGCGGCATCGAGCCAACTTTTCGGTTTGGGCCGTCTAAAGTCACTCCCGCTGATATCGAGAGGTTCGTTGCCTTGGGGTATTTTGAATCTGGAAAGGCTCGTGCTCCTGATGGAGAGCAGATTCCCCGGCCCGAAAACAATGAAGCCATAGTTTATCGTGACTTCTATGAAGCTGGCCTTAGGCTGCCGTCTTTTGGCTTTCTAGCTCGTGTACTGGAAAGATATGGACTGGATCTGCACCACTTGACTCCCAACGCCGTCGCCACGGTGTCGAAGTTTATATGGGCTGTTCGCAGTTATGGCTCGGCTCTACATTGATGCCTTCTGCCGCTTTTTTGATTTGAGGCACGATGTCTTAATTGATTTATCTTTTGCCCACAACTCTACCTCTCACATTCATGGACTTGCACACTTGTTATTTCTCGCTTCATCGCTGAATGCTTGTGAACACCTTATCACTAGGAACCCATGTTTTTCCTAGCTAATTGGCATGTGAGATATGGTTTGTCGAAATGATCTTTGCTTAACCTTCAAGTCCTTGGGAATTTATCTTTATGAAAACAAAAAAATTCCATAGTATGATGTTCCTCACTTGATTTATATCTTCCTACCAAGGCCAAGAACTCTACACGAATATCTTGATAGCCCATAAGCTGCTAGTTGTTGATTTGAGCTTTGTCAAATTCTTGGACCCTAGTGAGAAGCTTGTCATACTCTCTTGATCAAGATCACGTACACTCCACCTCACATGCTACACTTCTACACTGGAAGTTGAGCAACATTCCGTCATCCATCCACCAAATAAATACTCCAAAATTATTGTTACCTTTCTCTCTCAAAAATATCATCGGAGAATGGCTATGCAAAAAGAAAAAGAATAATCCCTACTCATACAAAGGTAGAGCACGATAAAAAAATGGTGAAAAAGAAAAAGAAGAAAAGTATGATAGCCATGTCCTCCTCAAAAATTCAAAAAAAGAGAGAGAATGTAACACCATAAAAAGGAGTACAAATACATTTCTATTTCATACCACCACACACATGCACATCTTGATCAGATTGTATGACTTGTCTTCTCCATGGATCCAGTCTTTGACTTAGCAAAATAAGAGACACTAGTATGATCCACTTACCCTACCTTGAGCTCCACAAAAGCCTGATCAAACACAAGGAGGGAAGAGGCTAAATCATGGCCCTTGAGAGGATAATACACAAACACCATGAGCGACTTGAGAGAGTCATTTGAGGAGCAGAAACTATGTTTTATTTCTGAAAATTATGCAAAAATCCCAAGGCACTTGACAGGGAAGGCGAGGTGATTGAGACATGACCGTTCCACTTATCAATCATCCAAGGAATACATGTTAGACACCTCAAGTTCACAGGTATGAAGTGTGGCTCGCAATAACTTGAGTGCAGGATCTCATTTATGAGGATGAGTATCTCCCGCCTTATGCTCGCTTTACTCGAGGACGAGCAAAGGGCTAAGTGTGGGGGAGTTGTTGACGGCTGTTGGAGCAAGAATTTACCCGTCAACTAGCTGCACTTTTTATAATGAAACAATCACCAAAGGTAGACTTAGGTCTTTAAACTAATGATTTCCACAAGTCTTGGTGAATTTGTGAGTGCAGCTGCAATTCACACGAAAAACGGGGGAAAAGGAAGCATAAAAAGGCCCATCATAGAAACACCAATTTTCCCCGACATAAAGAATTATACAAATAAAGCCCAACTCCCAGTAAAAAGGCTTCAAGTACACCCATAGCAGGTGGTGGATCAGAGGAGAAGGCAACCAGAGGAACCCAACTGAGAAGGCCCAGGCCCAGAGGGGCCAGCCACAGGTCGGCCGACCCCAAACACTAGGTCGGCCGACCCCCTGTGGTGGCCCCACTGGCCCATCTTCCTATGGGGTTCAAACCGACGTACCAAGGTCGGTTCAGCCTGCAATCAATGCAACCAAAGTCAGGAACCGCCTCAAGTTGCTGACCTTCTTGGGCTATAAATAAAGGGGTACCCCCTCCTCCAAAACACATCACAAGAATCCCAAGAGGAGAGCACCACTCCCACATCTCAGGCCTAGAGCCTCTTAGTAGTACTAGAATAGGGGAGAGGGCAAGGATCAAGAGAGGGATAGCTTTGTTTTAGTTATTTCCTTATCTTGTACCTTGGCGGATATTTATCTTATTAATAGTTCATCGTTCGTTCTTCGTTCGTTCGTCGTTCGTTCATCGTTCATCGTTCGTTCTTAGTTCGTTCGTCGTTCGTTCATCGTTCGTCGTTCGTTCTTAGTTCGATCGTTGTTCTTATTCATAAGATTAGTATTCGTGGTGATATTGATCTAGCGAGCTTTACATACTAGTCGTTATTCTTGTTATACTTGTTTACGGGATCATCGCTCCGCGAGGGGTGCTCTAGCCTTCCAGATTGGTACCAGGACCGGGGTTAGAGTAGTAATCGACGGCATGGACGTGGTGTCTAGGCTAGAGGTTACCTTTGTTTGCAGCGTGCCCCACGGTTTGTAGAGGTAGGCGGCAGGTGGTGACAGCCCTGTCCGTCCCTTGTAATCCTCCACGTTCGGGTTCGTCGTAGAGCTACAGGCTGGCGTGACTTGGCAGACCAGGTCTATACCAGTGCCCGAAGTAAACAAGTAGAACTTGAGTGCGATCGTCCTGCGGGACAACTAGATCTTTATTCATCCTCCCAATCCTATACTACTACCATTCTTGTTGTCCTTAGGTAAAACTAACCTTGCTGCAGATTATCACCGTTCCTTGGGGAAAACAAATACGATACCTTGGAATACTCCCGGGTGAAGTGCTACAACGGTATTCCGTGAGCTTGCGGATTTGTTCATGGTGTAAGAAATACAAACAAATAAGCAGAAAATGATCAAAAACATACGAGGGTAGATACCGGAGAACAATACCAATTATGTCGTTGTAGTCATAACTGATACCAAGTCTATCACTGTGGCCATAGCTGCCTTTGACATACGGTACTTCTCGCGGCGTAACCGATTCCGCTCTTGACGAACATGGTCTGGTATGTTTCGCCTCTTCCTGATCCTAGATTCCTTGTTAGCCCTCTTATTCTCTTCGTTCTGTTTGACAAACAGATCGAAGAAAAAAGTCAAATGTATCGTAAAGATCGATAGATCGACCATAGATCAAGTCAAGGTTGACCATAGATACCTTTGTGTTATCAAGGTTGACCATAGATACTGGATCATGACCAGAAACGTAGTCGCCCGAACGATTTGTAGTTCCGAGATCCAAATCAGAGGCTCCCGCTCGGAGGTTCATTGTCGGAGACGGAGATCCCGATCGGAGATCGCTCGAAGAGGGTTACCGGCTCGGAAGACGTAGGTCGACCGGAGGAGAAGCGCCGACTTATGGAGATCGACAGAAGAGCTTTCAAGATTAGGGTATATACATACCAACGACAAAATGAACGCGGAGCGTCGGATTATGGTTTAGACACCAACGACAGAATGCATGTGGAGCGTCGGATATCCTGGGAGCTTTCCGAGATTTAGTGTGTACACACCAACGACGAAAGTGAGTAGAGGAGCGACTCGACACCAACTACGAATCGATCCTTGGATCAGAACCAAAGACGCATGCGCCACCGACGGAGAGTCGGAGGGTGCATGGGTCCAACGACGAAATGAACAAGATGCGTAAAGGATACAATATATGCGATGAGTGATACCAGCTCGGTTGCGGACCGATGATGGGAGCGTCGATCGCATACCAACTACGAATCGAATGTGGGTCACACGATACACGATGGACATTGATGCGAGACGCGGTATCGGAAGGGGATGCGTGCGGACGATGAGGGCGTCGATCGCATACCAACGACGAATCAAACGTGGGTCACACGATACATGATGAACGTTGATACGGGACGCGATATCGAAGGGGTCTCGGCGCGGTATCATAGGGGGCACGGTATCGCAAGGGGATGCGTACGGACGATGAGGGCTTCGATCGCATACCAACGACGAAACAAACGTGGGTCACACGATACAGGATGAACATTGATACGGGACGCGGTATCCAAGGGGGCTCGGAGCTTACCAACGACGAAATGAACGTAGAGCGTCGACACCAACTCGAATCGATCCTTGGATCAGAACCAAATGCACAATCGCGTTCCAACGATGAAAAAAACGCAAGATATGCGACGGGTGATGCAAGCGAGGTAGCGTGCTGACGATGCGGGCGTCGATCGCATACCAATGACGAATCGAACGTGGGTCACACCATACACGATGGACGTTGATGCGGATCATGGTATCACAAGGAGATGCGTGGAGACGATGGGGGCGTCGATCGCATACCAACGACGAATCGAACGTGGGTCACACGATACACGATGGACGTTGATGCGGAACGCGGTATCGCAAGGGGATGCGTGGAGACGATGGGGGCTTCGATCGCATACCAACGACGAATTGAACGTGGGTCACACGATACAAGATGGACGTTGATGCGGAACGCGGTATCGCAAGGGGATGCGTGGAGACGATGGGGGCTTCGATCGCATACCAACGACGAATTGAACGTGGGTCACACGGTACACGATGGACGTGATGTGCGACGCGGTATCGAAGGGAGCGCGGTATCGTATGGGGGCGCGGTATCGCAGGGGGATGCATGCGAATGATGGGGGCGTCGATCGCGTACCAACGACGAATCGAATGTGGGTCACACGATACATGATGCATGTTGATGCGGGGCACGGTCGAAGGGGCGCGGTATCGTAGGGGGGGCGCGATATCGCAGGGGATGCGTGCGAACGGTAGGGGCGTCGATCGCATACCAACAGCGAATCAAACGTGGGTCACATGATACACGATGGACGTTGATGCGGGACGCGGTATCGAAGGGGGCGCGGTATCGTAGGGGGGCGCGGTATCGCAAGGGGATGCGTGCGAACGATGGGGGCGTCGATCGCATACCAACGACGAATCGAACGTGCGTCACACGGTACATGATGAACGTTGATGCGGGACGCAGTATCGGAGGGAGCGCGGTATCGTAGGGGGGCGCGGTATCGCAAGGGGGGACCACCTTGCTGGGGGGCCCACCTTGATTTGCGCCGCCGACGACCACTTTTGATTTATTAAGTAGTAGAGATTCTGAAGGGGCTTTGCCCCTCCAGTTCCATCAAAAAAAAACATCTATTTCCATGCAGCCGTTAATCCTCATTAAAAGCCACCAGCCGGGCAATACTTTTGCTATTTTGGAAGATAAGCCACCAGCCTGGCAATACTTCTTGCTATTTTGGAGGATAAGCCACCAGCCTGGCAATACTTACTTCTTGCTATAGTACTTTTGTTTCACTTATATATACATGGATTACCTTGCGACAAATCTTTGGATGTCAGACATTACTGGTTAGCACTCACAAAAGGTCTCTGATTGCATCTTTAGATAGACCAAGTGGACAATGGAGAGAAGCAAGGTGGTCATGCTTCTGATGATCATCCTAGGATGTATCGTAACTGTTTCACACTGTAAGTGGCCACAAAGGAATCGATCGGGTGAACTTTGATAAAGTAAATCTGCTGTTCAAAATAGTATCTTTTGCTTAAAGTCCAATATATTAGAGAAACATTGAAGTGGGACACTTATTTCAGTTAGTTTCAAAATAGTTTATATATATATATACTTGGTGTTAAGGATCATGCGCAAAATATATATATACATAAAAACTTGGTTTCACGTAAAAACTAAGTGAAATAAGGTGTCCCACTTCAATGTTTCTCTAATATATTGGAACTTAAGCAAAAGATACTATTTTGAAACAGCAGATTTACTTTATCAAAGTTCACCCGATCGATTCCTTTGTGGCCACTTACAGTGTGAAAAGTTACGATACATCCTAGGATGATCATCAGAAGCATGACCACCTTGCTTCTCTCCATTGTCCACTTGGTCTATCTAAAGATGCAATCAGAGACCTTTGTGAGTGCTAACCAGTAATGTCTGACATCCAAAGATTTGTCGCAAGGTAATCCATGTATATATAAGTGAAACAAAAGTACTATAGCAAGAAGTAAGTATTGCCAGGCTGGTGGCTTATCCTCCAAAATAGCAAGAAGTATTGCCCGGCTGGTGGCTTATCTTCCAAAATAGCAAGAAGTATTGCCCGGCTGGTGGCTTTTAATGAGGATTAACGGCTGCATGAAAATAGATGTTTTTTTTGATGGAACTGGAGGGGCAAAGCCCCTATAGAATCTCTACTACTTAATAAATCAAAAGTGGTCGTCGGCGGCGCAAATCAAGGTGGGCACCCCAGCAAGGTGGTCCCCCCTTGCGATACCGCGCCCCTCCGATACCGCGTCCCGCATCAACGTTCATCATGTACCGTGTGACGCACGTTCGATTCGTCGTTGGTATGCGATCGACGCCCCCATCGTTCGCACGCATCCCCTTGCGATATCGCGCCCCTACGATACCACCCCCCTTCGATACCGCGTCCCGCATCAACGTCCATCGTGTATCATGTGACCCACGTTTGATTCGCCGTTGGTATGCGATCGACTCCCCTATCGTTCGCACGCATCCCCCTAAAGGCAACATCGTCAAGCCAAGAATCAGAGAAAAAGGCAACATCGTCAAGCCAAGAATCGGGTCGTCGTAGAAGCATCAGCATCCAAGCAGGATTACAAACTTGCAAGCGCGCATCGACGCAACACATAGGCCGTGCGTTGGACCTGAAGATCTTGGAGATAGCAAACAGGATGTCAGGATGATCTATCAACATACCGCTTCAAATTGTAAGGTAATCAGAATACTTCCTCTCTTTCTTCCTCTTTAGAAAACTCCCGTACGAATTTAGAGAAACTTCCTAAGAAAATATCATACTAAACTGGATCAACATAATCATGCTGCAGCCAGTTGATCACGACGCAATTAACAGGTGCCGATGATATGGAGGTGCCACTGATGACACTGCTCATATAGAAGTATCGTGTGCGGATCTTCACTGGCATTGATGACATATATGCCGCCATGTTTCCTTGCAGATCCATCATAGTACAAGAACATATGCATGTACCGGGGAAACCATCTACGACTCCACAGGATGATGTAGGTATTTCACTCCTTTATTTCTCTTTCCACCACATTTTCTCGAAACTTACACATAACCTGTGGGCCCAGTAAACAAAAGATAATTCACAGGGTATATTGACGCTCAACATGACATCAAAAAAAAAAAAAAAAAGCTTACATAGTCTAACTATGTATATGTCATACCGTTTTTTTTTTTTTACCAATTCTCTTGACGAATATAGTGTAAGACCCCCTTTCATATATAGTTGTTGCAGAGTCCATGAAGCTTGAACATATCCAAAAGTAAATTATGTCATCATCTTCATACGCCTTTTCCAAAAATAACTGATCCAATGAAATTTTGTTCAATCTGTATATCACTCAACGAATTAATATTATCCAATACTTAGTTCAGTTAGCTTCTAAATCATCTTCTTGCTATACTGTTCTAATTCTTATGACAGAATACAAGGATTCTTCATTGTTTCATTATTCCAGTTCTAATAAGTACTCCCTTCGTTCAAATTTATAAGTCGT
The DNA here is from genome assembly GCA_012490785.1 of Eragrostis nindensis. NCBI lineage: Eukaryota > Viridiplantae > Streptophyta > Magnoliopsida > Poales > Poaceae > Eragrostis > Eragrostis nindensis. The sequence goes on from JAAXCT010001384.1 coordinate 13,984, forward strand.
ATTAGCTCTGGGCACGGAGATTAAGAAGTAGGAAAGGTAGGTGCACAAAAAACAAGGAGAGAGGTAGAGATAGAGTTGTATGGGGAAGAGAGAAAGGTGCATTGGGAATTGAGAATGACTTATAATTTGAGAAAAGTTGATGAGGCTAAAGTGACTTATAATTTGGAACGGAGGGAGTAATTAATTTCCTTTTGCTAAAATTACTTCAGATAGAAGTCCGACCTATCTATGCATCCGAAAGTGTTAAAATTAACATTCAAATGTTTGAATCAGACTTTTTGACCCAGTTGCAAAAGTACTCTATATTTTGCGATAAGATCGGTGCCTACAACAACCTAGCATAATTCGTCTTCATGGTAAAATATGCTCCTACGCCAACCTATCTGTGGAGTGGAAGATTTGACGGAGAGCGCCAACAATTAGACAAAACATCGAGATATATGAAAGTGGGAAAAGCCAAAATTTTATCGAGAATAATCATCAACTGGACTTAGAAAAATATAGTATATATTGCAATCAAGATGTATAGATGAAATTATTGGGAAATAAGCTATAATTAAATGGAATAAATGAAAGTCAAGTTTGCATCTTTGTCCTGATTGCTAACATTTAAATATATTACCGATGACGACAAACTGTGTTCTCTACATATTTTAGTGTATTGTTAAATATAAAACAAAATTATATGGATAATAATAATATTAAAATAGTAAAATAAGAATAGTACAAATTGCTTTCAAAAAAAAATAATATGGAAGTAAATATGCTTCTTTTTAAATTGTTGGAGAAATACAACTCAAAATTAATTTTTTAAATATATATATATATATTTTGCGAAAAAATATATCTTATTCATGTGTCTTTTAATTTCTAGCCCGTGCGAAAATATATACTGTTTTTCCTCAAATTTTTCCAGCATATTTACAATTGAGAGCAATCAGAAGAACAATAAAAAATATTTGAAAGAACGTACAGCCATGGAAGCAAGAGCTGGATATGGGTCAGGGGCTTCTTCGTAGAGCTTCGATGGTAGATATTGAGAAATGCATTTTCTCCGAATTTTGCTCTCTTTGTGAGATTATCAACTTCCTCTTGATAACTCTTTAGCAGAGAGTTGAAAAAACTCAGCTTTTCATCTGGAGATGCCTTTTTAAATCCCGAGTGTCCTCAGCAAGTTTACGTCTATTCTTCTTGCTGGTCTCTTGATTCTCCGCAATCTTTGAAGCCTTGCTCATCCAAACCAATTCTTTCCTTCTCCAAGTCAAAGTCTAATGCACACAATAAAATAAGATAAAGTAAGATTTCTGTCATTGATAAAAATCTACAGCACACTTGCACCCATATGCAAAGTTCTCTCACTGTTGTAAGCCCCAACATGGAAACCGGAATTAGCAATGAAATCGCATAGCTACTGACATACTAAGTAACACAAAATGAACAGGAAAATGACACAAGTTCAAGATGCGTATCTGACTCCTTTTTTGTGCAGTCAGTTTCTACAAACTGAAAAATCTAAGGACACAACTATTGTGCGGAACAGTAAAAGCTCTGTAAACAAGCTCCAGCGAGCAGCTTCTTCCTGCTAGCGATGCGCGTGTGGAACACACTAGGCGACGAGATGTCAACAGAGAAAAAAAAAAGGGTGGGAGCGCCAAAGCAGAAGTTCAGCATGTTGGCCCCTATTATAGAGCTGGGAACAGGGACGGAGGGACAGGTGACCGACAAATCACCAGCAGTTGCATGGGCGCGCAGATGGGGGAGACGACAAGAGCCGATTTTTTTATTTCTGGTAAAGAATTTTCTTGTAATTTTAATTATGGTAAATACGTCCCAACAATTACCAAACTGGTAAGGACGCTGGAGAAGACAACGTCCAAACCTGGCCGCTGAAAACCATCCCGACATCTGGTTGTTGGCCCACTGTGATTCATAATCATATCCGTCAAAGATTACTGAATGAATCAAAATACCATGCATGGATGCCCTTTAAGTTGGCTACTTTGCTATTTAATTATCTACTATACATATATCTATCCATGCTCGTCTAACATGCACATTCAAGAGCATGGTGCGGCCCAGAAAAGCAAACTAGCGCGGAGATGATGGTCGCCGATGCCCCTGCGCTGCTGCCGGCAGCCACGACGTACGTCACCTCGCACGCCGGAAGAGGATCCATTCCTCGCCGCCAGACTGCTCGCAACGCAAGTACACGCCGAGCAACATAGCGACGTCGCTGTCCAACACCACCCGCCTACACCGATCTGAGGATCGCCGGGGAAGATGCAGGCAAGAACTAGCTAGGAAAGACGCCGACTCTGCGGAGGGCCAAGAAGACAACGAGCTCGCCGCCATAAGCCAGCGAGAAGACATGGCGTTCACGTCATCCATGGTTGTTTGCACGAGGATCACCATTGACGTAGCCCGGAGGAAGTTAGGCCAAGTCCGTGCCGCGCGAAAATACTAAGAAACGAAATCAAGTAAGCAAGCAACATATAATGTTCCCCAATCATTCTCATATCTTCCCATCTCTCTACTCATGGCCGCCATCAAATTCGGCTTCCCTCATCTACCCAAGACTACCAGCTGCCACGCGTGTCTCATCGACTTTGTTTAGTTTAATATGGTTTGTTAGAGCGGCCCGGCTCGCCACATCTGCAAGCTCATACCGCCAGCCCAGATCTCAACAGGCCTGCTACCGCCATGGGCCCCACAGCCACGGAATTCCTATAAATAGCGCGCGCTACCCGTAGCCCACATGTAGCGCGCTTTAAGATTCGTGCAACCCTAGAATCCAACGGCCGATTTACTTTCTCCTTCCTCCTTCGTCTTCGCGGCGCCGTCGCCCCGCGCCTCGCCGGCCGGCTCCCCCGCGTTGCTTCCCCCCCCCCCCCCGCCCCGCCGGAACAATTGTTCCGGGCTGCCGGAACTTCGCGGCGACGACGACGCGGAGGAGCGACGCGCGGCGCGGCCGCCGCGCCGCCGTCGCTGTGGGCCGCGCTACACGCGCGCTCGCTGTAGCGCGGCCTACGGATAGGCGCTCCCCCACAGCCATGACCAACGTTTCGGTGGATCCTATATGTAGCCCGTCTTACAAAATCCTTTTGATAGAACGCTTTGAGATTAGTGCGGGATGCGATCCATTGGCTTCTGGTTGGGGCGGGTGGGAGGAGGGAGAAAACGAATCGATTTTCAAACTTTAAACGCATTTTTCTCCTAAACCGTAAGTCCGTTTTCAAATCCGTTTGAACCTACGTGTTTGTTACAATTAATTCTTCAAAATGAGATCCATATGAATATGTTTAAAATTTAAAATTTTTGTCAACATTTTGAATATACTGTATCAACATTTGTTTGCACTATGTCAACATTTATAAAAAAATATTGATTTCGTTTTAAAAATGTAGAAATAGAACAACAAAATGTTGACTCTTTTGTTTTAAAATGTTGATTCACTAAGTTGGGCTGGGCTGGTCAGATTTGGTGGGTTATTGGGCCAATCTATCATATGTTAACCATAGGACGTCTCACGTATAGGAGACCCAGGTTTTGCGCCACCCCAACACGAAAAGCTGGCCTAATAGATGGATTCCCACAGAAGTCCACCTGGCTTGGCCTACAACTTGACTTGGTCGCTCTTGCTAGTCTTCTCCAAGCTCTAATAGATCTTGCCTACACTTGCTTTTGTACTTGACCCCTTAATTCAAACAATAAAAAAATGTGGGTGAATAATTTAAAAACTGAGGAACTAACTCTAGGGAGGCGTTTACACGCTCACATGAAAAGGGCATTCGACAATTTGCTTAGTTGAAACCCAAAACTAAACAAGGCGAAACCACAAATGAAATCGGCAACTCAAAATCGGACCCGCAAACCACACTAAAATTAGGCTCAACATTCATGTATGAATGCAGCAAGCAAACGCCCCAGTGACTACACCGCTCTAAGCAGCCATGACTAAGCAAAACCAAGCATCAGTAGCAGCAACTCAGAGAGCTGCAGGTCAGATACGTTCTTACACATGGTTTATGGTTATGACGGAGCACGATGCGGGCGCATCCCTAGCAGAGACGAGCTCATGGAATTCGTGTCATGCCCTACCAACTTGGCGCGGGCACTGGGCGTCAACCATCAAAAACGCCATCATCGATGCTGCTACTGCCGCTCGCCACGAGGCTCTTGTTGCCACTCAACACTGTGAGCTTGCCTCCACTCGCTGGGTCCCGCTGCCTCCGCTCGGGCCTGCGCCTCTGCTCACCATGTCTTCTCACTCCCATATCCGCCTCGCAGAACAGTCTAGTTCGTAGGAGTTCAATAAGTATCTTGTGTTTGTTTCATCCTTTTTTTGTATCAATCGATATAGAGGCTAGAATTATATGATTATATATATTTCCTTTTCTGAAAAAGGTCCGCCTCGCAATCTCGGTGGACAAAAGAAAAACGATAAGCAATGAAGACGAAGCTCACAAAAGAGAAATCAACAGCTGGAACTGCAGTGCACGAATCTCATACACTGAGTGCTCGTTTAGTACACAGAACCTAAGTGCTATATAGGATCTCTGGTGGTGGTATGGGTATAAAGTTTGTGGGTGAAAATAGCGGACAATGCAAGGAGACCTTTAAAGACAAAAAAAATAATCAATTTGTCAAAGATGAAAAAAAAATTCCACCTTTGAACGAAGCCATTATTTAAGCAATGATATTTGACCATAACAAACATATCTTCAAATATAGCAGCACTCTAAATTTAGCCATTATCTTTGCATTTATAACTGACTATATATACTTTTTTATTTTTGCGAGGGTGACTATATATACGTTGATATAGCAGGAATCAAAACAGAGCCATTATATCTTGGCATTTATATTTGGCCGAAAAAAAAATGCGTTGATGTCGAAATCAAAACGTAAATATGATATATTGGCTTTTATATTTCACCATAAATACAACTCAGAGGAAGAATCCAGAAGAATAGCATTATTATAAGCAATAAATAAGTACAACGAAAAAAAGAAGATATTTATGATGGCAAAAGAAAGAGCCTTCGCAAAAGCGAAGCACTTCTTACCGAAAAACGAAACACCAAGATCCGGGAAATATCCCAGTCACGGAATTGTCTATCTTCGAACACTTTTCGGAGATTACAAACGAAGATTTGGGAAAAATCCCAGAAACGCAGCAGATTACCTTCGAACACCATTCGAAGATACCTCAAGAAGAAGAAGCAAGGTACAAAACCCAGAAATATAGTAATGGAAAACAAGCCCAGTCATAACAGGCTGCGTACATTTCCATAAGATGTAATCGAAACAAGAAGTACGGGTATAAAACCCAGGAATATACCATTTAAAATATTACTTATTCGGGTAAAAATCCCAAAAAAAGGGCTTCGTTCCTAGAAGAAGGAACAAAAGCTAAAACCTGGACTTTCTGTCTCCAACAAACCGGTAGTCAGAAAACCAAGCACGAAGATCAAAAAGAAAAAGGCCTTGTGCTGATGAGTAAAAGCACAAGTCAAAACGCAGCATTGAGTGAACGAAGAGATATGCTACAAAATAACGACGAGCTACAAAACGCAAAAGTACAAAGGCAACTCGAAGCCAGAAGAAAAATTCAGGTGCAAACGCAAGGTCACGTCAACCTTGAAAGTTGCGAAAAATCGAAGCCATTTGAGAAATGAGCGTCGAAGACATCGTAAAATAAAAGCTAAGAGCAAATTTAGATATTGATATAATTATGTCGCATACGGCACACGAGCAACTAATACTTATATCAAAATACCGACTTACATAAGAGTCAGCAAAGTACTTCTGAAAGCTATTCAGGCGAAGCTTCAACAGAACAAAAACCTAAGCATTTCTAACCTTACTCCAAAAAAGATCATCAATGAGGCGAAGACATTTCTCTTCAACGGAAGGATAGGTGACGTCAGCAGGGGCTCTCCTCATCTTAAAAGCTTCGACGGAAAACTTCATCAAAGCATCACTGGCGCTCAAACCAAGACTATGCAAAACGTTCTTTACTATATGAACCACTGCTTCCTTTTTTTTTTTTGAGAGAAACCACTGCTTCCTTCGCGAAGCCTCGGAATACATCATGCAAAGACTCCGAGTAATGAGACAGCAGAGGTGAAGATCAGCAGAAGAAAAGTCATCCGAAATTTCATCACAATCAGCCCCCGCAGCAACAAAGAGACCACGCAGAAAGCGGCAAAGCTCGAGATACCTTTCGCGATCACCAGAAATAAAGCGAAGGCAACTCTCATTTAAAGCTGCCAGCTGATCGATCATTGATCGCTTCGAAGAATTCGCAGTTTCAAGCAACTTCTCTTTCTCTCGGAGGGTATCCTTAAGCGAAGCCAAACGGGCAGAAGCACTAGAAGAAGATCTTTTTTTTTTTTTGACCGAATAGAAGAAGATCTTTTCAAATCCAAATTCTGCTTTTCAGACGAAAAAAGCTTCATCGACGTCTGCTCCACCTTCGCAGAAGTCTCAGCAAGTATAGAGCTCAGCGACTCGCGCTTCCTCAGTAAAGTCCCGTCAATTGAAGTTGTCAAAGCATGATATTTATGCTGGCAAGCTCGAAGGATAGCAAGATTCTGCAAATATTCGAAAGGAATCTCATTATAAAAGACATAGAAAACAAAATAAAGCAGCGAAAGAAGAGAGAATTTAAAGACTATTGTAAAAAGGTAACATGGTACCTTAACAAACGAAGCCGAACGATGGAGCACACCGCCGTGCAAATTAGCAAGTCGAAGCTCAGCATTGGGAAGGTGAAGAGAGTTGGCAGCCAAAAGAAAAGGGTCTTCACTAGAACCTCTAACAAAGGAACGACATATAGCTTGCCCTGCCGAAGATGACGAAGCATCGAAAGATTCCTCAAGAGCTAAAGAGAAAAATAAAGGATCAATAATTAATTTAAAACAAAACGAAGCATAAAATAACGAAGAAAAGAGGGGGGAAAGGAAATATACCTCCCGAGGTAGATGTGTTAGCAAAAGAACTTGAAGCAGAAGCCTGACTGCTCGACACAATCGATGATGGCTTAGGGAGATTTGAAACCTGACCAGAGCTATGAGGAATAGCGAAGGGAACAAATACTTCCGAATCTGACGAATGTCATCGAATTTCCTCTTAGACAACCTACTTAGCAGTGGAACCTTCTTCGGGACGGAGAATTTCCTTGTCGAAGCTAACAGCGAAGGTGCATCGCTCAACACTGCGTGTGTCACATCCCCGGTTTATCAAAACCCTAATCATGCTTCTAATTGCTCTGTTAGTGCAAATTTTTCTAAAGTTCAAGTGCTCATGTTTAAACTTTCAAACCAAAAACAATTCCTTGCAAATATGGTCGAAAATGAGCTTGAACTAAAACTTCAAATTTTTGCATAAGAGTGGGACCCACTGACATGGTAATTGGGTTACATGTGCCAAGATAGAATTTTGGAGGTTTTTCCAGAATTTTATCGAAAAGGGAAGCATTTTAAATAATTCAAGGAACATTCAAACATTTTTTTTTGCCTTACCGAATTTTAATTCAAATTCTGGTCCGAAATTCAAAATCTTCCAATAATGAAAAATGTTCCTGTAGCTTTTACCTTTCATTCCCCAATTTCTCAGATTTTTCTGAGCTTTGGAAGCTTGTGTTTGGCTCAATTAGTTCAGCACGTTTGAAAATGTTGAAACGTACTGTGGAGCCCACCTTTATCTCTCTCTTTCTGCTCTCCCTCGCTGAACACCCTGCCGCGCGCCGCCTGCTCACCGTCGACCTGCTGCAGCGCGTGCGCGTGGGCAATCGAGTGCTGGCCGTGGATGGATGCACCAGCCGCCCCTTCCTTGTCTTCTCCCTTCTCCAGTTTGGTCAAGGCACAGCCACTTTCTTTCTCCCTCTCGTTCTTCGTCAAAGGGGCCAGCGCCATGGTCGCCCGAGCGTGAAACTGGCCGTGCGCCGCCGTCCAACCGTCCCGAGGTCGAGTCCCCCCAACACCAAAAAGTTCCGCGACTAGCTACTCTAGCCCCTCGGCAGCACAAACTCCAGGTTTCTTCATCCTCGCGCGAGATGGACGAAGAAATTCATCAATGGCCGGCGGGTGAACACGAGCAACCTCGCCGTTCGATTCGTCCTCCACGGTGAGACTCCCTTCGATTCCTTCCATGAACAGCTAGCTCACGTCCCTAAGAATCCATTTGAGTCATCTACCGTGAAATTCCACCACTCAAATCGACGGATTTCGATGATTTATGGACGCCTCTGTTCATGAGTCCCCTGTTTTACTGTTCATCGCTTAATTCCAGAAAATGTCAAAACTCGGCTGAACTTCAAAATTAGATATAAATTCGTAGAAAAATTGTAAATTGTAAAACCAATTTTGTTCGAATCCTTGTTCCTAGATCTACCCAGTGGTATAACATGAACTCGTGGAATCTCTACCAATTTTTGTACAAAATTCAGAGAATGAAAACATATAGTTAATTTTATCTGCATTTATGTTCATGCAAAAATTTCAATTTTTGGTATGCATGCATCCCATAGCATTCCTGAACTGTTCACCAAAGCAGAATATGTAATTTCCACTTGTTTTATCAGTAATTACATGTTCAAGCTTCTTACTGTTTTATTTTTATTATTTTATACTTACATGCTTTTAATCCCATTTTTGGATATGTTACTATGCATAGTAGTGCCATGTTAGGAAAAATACAATACAAATTTTTGGTCTTCCAGAAACCTTTTAAGGAATTTAGAAGAAGATTCCTTATATACACTTAAGCAATTCCTAAATCTGAAACAATATGCGTAAATCTCTTGAGACCAAAATACCTAAATCAGTAGAATGAACCTGTAAGCATGTCCTTTGTGCATGACAACAGCAATCATGTCATATTTATCAAGGAAGTTCCATGAACCTTCTTTTAAATCTTGCTTTGCATCGCATCATTATAGGAACCGACGCCGGAACCGAGGATGTGGAGACCATAGCTGAGGAGCTTGCTGCTGATCCTAACACCTTGATTGTGCTAACAATTCTCAAACCCAAGGCAAGCCCCGGTGCATCTCAACCCTTTTCGAAATGTTTCGCTTTCTCACATGTATGCGAGTCATGTTATGTGCATTAGGTATTCAGGAGTTGAATGACACCATAGTTGCTTGTATCTATAGGCTTTCCTACGGGTTGGTTGTTCAGCCGTTCATTACTTATTGCTATGCTTAATGTCGAGTCCTCGGTAGAAGTCGACTGGTGCGGAACACTACTCGCGAGCTATAGGGCTCTTTTGGGAAAATTACTGTAGTTGTTACTATCTCACGTGATGATGATAATTGGAGACCGGACGGGGATATGTAGGTTTGCAGCAGGACATGGAGGTCTTGTGTGCGGTAGCCCCGTCTGTGTCGATTGAGGACCGTTCGTTGTGGCCCTGTTGAGCAAGTTTGAACGTACCGGATGCATGCTAGTGATATGGGCACTTGTAAACCGACGTAGCTCGATTACTGTATTGTTGGACGGTGCACCCCCTCTCTTTTAGTGATGATGATAGACACGGTGGTTCATGGGTATGTGCTGGTGGGAGGGCACACGGGCTAACCACGGATAGCCCCGGCGTGGGTATCGCGTGGAGGACGTGTGTCCGGGAGAGGGGAAATCGGCCCGGCTTTACGGGGTCGTGTGAAAGGTTGCCGTGCGTGACTCCTGACGAGTGTGCGTACGTCGTGTTATTCGGGTTTCCCCTGCAGGTGTAAATAGATTCGAATCGCCGTCCCTCGCGGTTATTGAGTACCACTTGTTCACTGCGTCACCTCGTAGTAAGAAGTGAACATGATGATGTATATATGCTGTATTGATACTTTAATATTTGTATTGCAACCATGTATTGTTTAGTATAGGTTGCTCACCTTTATGTTTATGCGAGAACCCTTTTAATTTGGCTAAAATTTGAAAGAAGGACCAACTTTTAGTGCTTCTTTTATGCAATTATTCCCATGCCTGTGTTCAGCCCCCTGCATGCTAGGAGTCGGTCTTAGAAGGCCATTTTGACGGGTAAGTCTTGCTGAGTATTAGTTGCTCAGGGTTTGTTGTTTAAATCTTTTGTTGCAGGTGAGGTTGCTCAGGAGAATGAGGCATGTTTACGGGCGGAATATGCTTCATATTAGGGTAATGACGTCGAGTTGTATATCGATCGCTTCCGCTACGCTTTTCAAACTCTTTTATGTAATCAAATCTGAATCTAAGTTGTAATAATTAAATTTCATTTGTACTCTATTTTATTTATGCTCATATGTGTGTACTTTTGGACTCTTGCGTCGTCAAGTGTCACCCGATCTCGATCCTGTTAAGCTAACCCCTCATTATTTGAGGCGGGATGCTACAGCGTGCAAAGGAGAACTAGAGCTCGAAGTTGCCAAAGCAGCATTGACGCAAGGACTATTGTCAGATATCGTCAATGGAAGACCAGACGAAGACATTTCAAGGAGATCTTGTCCAGTAAGAGAGGGCAACGCACTGACTGGAGTCGATGACACACCGGTTTGAAGAGGCATTAATGTCGAAGGTAGCTCATCAATAGGCACGAGAGACGGAGGAGTAAATTGCGAAGCCAATTCAACGACGGAAGGAGCACTACCCATATCATGTTGGGTCCCAGAAGAATCAATGACATTTGCGGAATTAAGCAAAGCAGAAGATACCTCCGGAGTATCAACCTCGAAGGTGAAAGAGCCTTCTTTTGCAGTCGACGTCATCAAAGCTTCGGAGGATACCTCTGATCCACAAGAAGAAGATGAATCTTCAGGATACTCGAAGTCAAAATAAGGGCAACCAACACTTTCAAGAACCCTATTCAACCTTGGCACGCCAATAGACCGCGTCCTTTCAACCCACTCTTTCTGGCTAATAAAGCCAAGAACTTGGGAAACACGAATGCCCAGGGTCCACAACTGAGTAGCTGCGAAGCAAACAGAAGATAAGGATCACGTCAAGTCTATATAAAATAGATAATAGAAGAAAGAAACGTACAAGGGTCACTAAGGGGACCAAATACTGGCCGCCTCAACCCATCAGGACGATCATCTAAAAACGCCGAAGGCCTCCACCCAAGATGGTACAAGGGATGAACACCAGCCGTGAAACACTCCTCAAGCAATTCACGAAGGCTCATTCGTCGAGAGACTTTCGGAAAAACCTCCAGACAATTGACGAAGGAGAAAGCGATGTCGACGTCCACAGGGTCAACAATCCAGATATCACCGACAGCTCCAGCAAAGAACCCACCAGGGGGCACAGTATAATAAAACCAATACTTCGTCCAGCAATGAAAAGGAGGAGGATCGAAGGTCGACAAAGGGACGGTCACACCTTGTCTCGGAACGAAGTCAACAACACCAAAGCAAGGACACAAATGATACTTCCTCAGGATGCCATAATGGGGTTGATGACGAGCCTGGTAAAGATGGAAAAAAGAACTAGCTTCGGGGCGAACCCCCTCGCAGCGACAAGCCCAAACGAAGGCAGATATAGTAGCTATGGCAACCGGAGTAAGCTGATGAAGCTGAAGATGATATGCGGTAAGTATCTCATGGAATAGGTCTGAACAAGGAAATGTAAGACCAGCATCAAGATATGATGCGAAGACAACAATCTCATTGAAACGGGGTTCGAGACGAGTTTCCTCATAAGGAAGACGAATTAAACGAGGACATAGAAACCCAGCCTCGACATAAGAATCGGCCATGCGAACCTCGAAGCGAGAGCTATCAAGAGAAGCTGTAAACCGAAAACCCTGAGGAAGATGGTTGCGACACGTGGCCTTGCAACACCTTTACGCGGAGCTATATTTGGGAAAAGGAAGAAAAATACCTTCGAAGGAAACCACCAAGATGAAAGATTGCAAACCGGAAAGAGTCAACTGACGGTACAAAGAAGCGACTCACGTATATAAAGGCGGTGAATCCACAGGGGCAAGAAGAGTAAATATCAAGAAAATGACGGCGTAAAAGAAAGAAGAATGTCGAAGATACGAAAACAATCCAAGGGTAAATTAGAGAAAAGACAATGAAGACAAGAAAGTTTCAAACGGATTCTACAAGAAATAAACTGATTCAAAGATAACTACGTCATCAATTATCATCAGTTGAGGGCTAATGTTGGGGATCCTATTGAACCTTTCAACTGCCGAAGGCAACATCAGCCTGAAGACGAAGCGGCCGAAGGGTTCCTCGCTTTTACGAAGCCTCACACCTAGATCGAGACGAAGCCCCTCTGACCAGTCCTATAAATAAGACCGGAACCCCGCGGCATGGACAACGGATTTTCGGGCCACGAGCCTCATAATCACCAGACGGAACGCGAGACACCGCGCAAGACCGAAGACTCCAGACGCAGGACCGAAGGGGCATCAAGCGACACGGACGAATCCGCCAACTGGAATTCTCTTCCTGCGACGCCACCTCAAGAAGATGGGCTTCGCTCAAGACCACCAAGACGATTGAGGGCTTCGGGAGATCACCGGAGGGCTTCGGGAATTCATTGAAGGCTTCGGGACATGACACTGAAGTGGGAATTCTATGAAAGGGCTTCGGCAGAGCCTTGAACAAAGTGTAAAAAACGCATGAGGGCTTCGTTCATTATAGCGAAGACTCCTGTTGAATAAAGCAAATAATAAAGAAATTGTGTTGCGGATATTCTTGTCCCAACACGACGAACGAACTAAGAACGAACTATGAACGATGAACGAACGACGAACGAACTAAGAACGAACGATGAACTATTAATAAGATAAATATCCGCCAAGGTACAAGATAAGGAAATAACTAAAACAAAGCTATCCCTCTCTTGATCCTTGCCCTCTCCCCTATTCTACTACTATACAAGAGGCTCTAGACCTGAGATGTGGGAGTGGTGGTCTCCTCTTGGGATTCTTGTGATGTGTTGAAAGGAGGGGGGTACCCCTCCTTATATAGCCCTCCAAAGGCGGTGGAATTGAGGCGGTTCCCGGCATTGATGGCATTGATTGCAGGCACAACTGACCTTGGTACGTCGGTGGGGAACCGACATAAGAAGATGGGCCAGTGGGGCCACCAACAGGGGTCGGCCGACCCCTATCCCTAGGTTGGCCGACCTGGGGTGGGCCCAACTGGGCCTGGCCTTCCTCTGGGCTGTGCCTTGGGTTGTCTCCTCCTCTGTTCCACCTGCTATGGGTTCTCTCGAAGTCTTCTCTTTGGAGTTTTGGGCTTTATTGGAGATATATTTATTCCGGGGAAAATCGGTGTTTGCAATGTTGGCCTTTTATGCTTCCTTTTCCCCGTTTTCATATGAAATACACCTGCACTACAAATTCACCAAGACTCGTGGAAATCATTAGTTTAAAGACCTAAGTCTACCTTTGGTGATGGATTTTAGGTAAAAGAGTGCAGATAGTTGACGGTAAATTCTTGCTCTAACAGCCGTCGACACTCTCTAGTTAGGCTTAGGCTGAGTAGTGGGCTGCCTTTTGGCTCCCAAGTCCCTTGGAGAGTTTGGGGTATATTCCTTTGTATCCTTTTACTCTCTTTGTAAGACTTATTTATTTATCAATGGAATATCATCGTTCTTGTAGTAGTTATGTGCTTATGCTAGTTCATCGTTCATCCTTGATCTTGGATGAACGTTCTTCGTTCGTTCATGTTCGTTCATCGTTCGTTCATCGTTCATCGATGTTCGTTCATGATCGTTCATCGTTCGTTCGACGTTCGTTCATATTCGATCATCGGTTAACGATGATCGTTCTTCATCGTTCATCGTTCGTCGCTCGTTCTTGAGCGACGAACGCTTATGCATAACGTAGTGCTAGCTTGATCCTTTGTCTAAGTAATCTCTTGCTAGATCTAGTTGTTCCTTTTGCTTACTCGTCGGGTCCATTGTCTTGCAAGAGTACTCTAGGTTTATCGCCTTACGAGGTGCCTCGAGGGATCTAGAGTTGTGGTTAGTTACGCTAGCATGGTGCTAGGGCTTCCTTTCCACCCTTGGATGCGTGTTCGTGCCCCACGGTTTGTAGAGGTAGGCGGCAGGTGGTGACAGCCCTGTTCGTCCCTTGTAATCCTCCACGTTCGGGTATGGCGTATGAGTATATATGAAATATCCGGAGATTGGGGCAGACTCTGATCGCTGGATCTCCCGATGATGGCTTGGCAGTAGAACAGCTAAGTCTTGGCTTGTGTGCAGCTTAGGCAATAGGTAGATGCTACGCACGCTACTTGGTGATGTACATTAGGAGTAGCAGTTCTTCTTACTTAATCTTAGTCTAGCTTAGAGTTGCCTCTCGCCTTTTATCAGAGAGTGGAGCTGCTTGCTGTGTGTGTCGCACTATCCTCATATCCATTTATTGCCTTACCCCTGCATTTGGATATTAGTTATGATCTATCATTGTAACACCATGAGTATAAGTACATACTTGTCAACCACGTCTTTCTTTGGAAAAATATAAATAACGATACCCTGGAATACTCTCGGGTGAAATGCTACAACGGGTTATCCGTGCGCTTGCGGATTATCTTTTATGATTAAATACTAATAATGCATTTCTGGCACTCGTTGCTAGTTGTGGATTATTATGTATCCTAAGCAAGTAACTTAACCCCAGGTATTTCTGGCGCCGAACCGGGAATATTCACTCTAGGCCTAACCAGCCTAAGGTGGTGTTTTTATGTTTGGTGTAAGAAGTACCAACAGTGATTCACCCATGGCTTCGTCCACTTGTAGCTTAATGAGTCCGCGTGACTGACTGGTGGTCCTAATACTTTCCTGGACCCAGATGTTGGTGCAAGGACTGGGGTCGGCTACAAGTCAACCTTGGAAACAAGGGCCGCGCCGCTTCTTCTTCCCCGAGTCGCCCCCTCTTTACTGTTCACTGCTTCCATGCGCTACCTCTGTGTTGTGTGTTAACGTTCGCCATCTGTAGCTTTGCTTGGTTGCCGCGCAGGCCTCGGCCACCACACCGCGTTTGTCTGTCGTTTTACTCATTTTCCTTGTCGATTCCGGAAGGCGACATCTGCGTCGATCCGAATCTCTCTCGATCTGGGCAGTTCCACCACTTGCCTTCATTGCCGCTTTCATGGATCCGTCTAGTGGGACTACACCGCTGCTTTCATGTTGTCATTCCTCCCCTAATGGGCCGCTCTGCTACATTCTGTCCCAGGCTGGTTGCAATGGGCTCTCCAGATCCAGCTTGACGGTCTCGTCTATAGTACGGCTCTCAGCTCCAGCCCACGGAGCGCCGTGAAGGATGATGCCACGTGGCCTTACTCGCGGGCACAAGAAATCAGTGGCAAAAATGGTGACCATGGGCCCAGGGCACCCAACATGTGGGGTCAAAGACGTCGGCCCCAGGGGCGTTTCTCTATGCACTACTTACGTGGCATTTTACGCAGTCAAATGAGTGACAAAATTACTTGACCGTGGGCCCCACGTTGCTTGACATGTGGGCCCACAGAGGCTTCATGGTGCGCCGCGTGGCACACAAACATGGGCGAACGAAGAAATCAGTGACAAAAATTACCTGACCATGGGCCCACATTCATGACACGTGGGCCCGCTTTGTTGTTCGCGTTGCGCCAACGTGGCACAATGCGCGGGCAAACGAAATCAACGACGAAAAATATACTTTGTCGTGGGACCCACAGCCTCTGACCCGTGGGCCCTATGTGGCTCTGTAGTGCGCCGCGTGGCATTGTACGCGGTCAAACGAAATTTGTGACGAAAATAGTTTGACCGTGGGCCCCAGGAAGCCTGACATATGGGGACCGTCTTGCTGACTGGGATGCCACGTAGGCCAGAAACGCCCGTGGGGTGGGGTTTATGACGAAAATCGTGGGATCCCGTTGGTCGCCGTACTCGGAACGGGATTTAAGTGACGAATCGGCTGCCCAAAACAGTCAACCGACGGCACCGGACGATCCTGTGCACCGATTTATACGGTTTTTCATCACAAATATGGCTTGTTAGTGACGGACCACGAAAATCGTCATAAAGTTGGCCAGAAACGGGAAAAACCGCCAAAATAGTGACAGATCTACAGTAATTTCGTCATAAATCAGCCGATCTGTACTAGTGAGTGGTCTTGCTTGTGATCCAACCCATCCCATCATCTTCATGCATCATCACCTAACACAGTTGTGTGTTGGCGGTTCTTATGCGTAAAATTAAATTCATTAATTCCGCAAGCGCACGGAACACCATTGTAGCATTTCACCCGGGAGTATTGCAGGGTTATCGTATTTATATTTCCACAGGGAAGTAGAGCGAAAGGAAGCTGAACTGTAGCAATACATCGTACAAATTGGAGAAACATAATGTGTCAACTATACTTGAGACGGGGGTCAGGTCTGCATGATATATGGGTGGCACACACCATCTAATCCTAAGTGATAAATGATAAAGACGTAGTATACATTTAGGAGAACAACGAGATAGAGACAAAACTTTCTCTATGTTTATCTACTATTTACTCTTCCTAGCAGTCAGTCTACAATGATTATCTATTCTAGCTAAGCTAGTACACATATAAGTCATGTCGTTACGGGGCACGAACGTGCTAGGTCATATGAACCGATGCTGCTAGTTCATCCTAGGGAACCGTCCGCTATAATTAAGACCCTGCCTGTCCACCCCGGACGTGGTGGATTACAGAGACTAGTGTAGCCGTCACATGCACTCGCGGCTACCATCCTCCGTGGGGTTGGAGCTCCATGCTTACAACCCGCCTAGAGGAACTACTCTTGATCAACGGAGCAGTCCTATCTAAGAATAGAGCACAGATTTCATCAAGCACGGACGCCATCTCCGATGGAGGCGCTCTCTCGTACTCTTTAGACAACAATCACAGTTGGTCGTTTATACGCACCCATTTATATACCGCAAGTGGACGGGTACATTGTAGCTTTTCCCTAGAGTATTCCAAGGTTTATATCGAATCCACAAGGATCAGCAAGAGAACCGTGTAAGGTCTTCTACGTCGTCTAACGAATCAATCCTAGCATGAAGTACTTTGCACAGATAAAAGCCTTTCAAGTTCACAGATTGGCTTAAAGAAAACTGACAGGAAAGCATACACATAACCAAAGAGGAACACCTGGAGTTAGCCTGTATGCATCTAGTGGTCGGAGAAAGGATGTGCCGATCGGCACCACGGGTGTGCCGGTCGGCACCGAAGCAACAACAGTATGACATCTATAGTCCTAACTTGCTTGGCACTTTAAACAGTTAGTGAACATCGAAGATCGGTAGGAAGAAACCCCTTTCCTTTGAGCCCTGTCACGACCTAACCGCAGTAACCGGTGGCCGCTTCCCACTCTACACATCATCTCAAGGATCTCGCATATTCCAGCGCGTTGAGGTACAGAGACAATATGCAATTATGGCGCATACAAGATCCGGATATTGTCTTAACCACAATGGAGATAGTGAGAGATTGAATCTCTCACCTCTTATTGCCACCACAATTAAGATAACATCTAATTACTTAGCCGTCGTTACTAAGCATTGGAACAAGCATATGTAAGACCATAAAATCCAGACGAACACAACTGCAGCCAAGGGTAGAATTAAGACAAACACATAGATAAATATAAGAATTGTACCTTTATTCATCACCGTCAGAGAGGTGCCGATCGGCACAAGATTGTGCCGGTCGGCACCGCCTTAGTGCACCATTGACAACTCCTAAGATACATGGCTCTACTTCTCCTAAGCTCCGGTGTAGTGCGACCACGCAGGGCGACTACCTAACTAGACTACATCTCTCAATATGGTGGCTCTTCAACTCCGGCGGCCTCCCGGCGATGTGTAGAGGCTTCCAAAACCCTAAAGATGTCCACTCCCATTCCACTCTGTCCTTGGGGCGTCCCATGGGTTATATATACAGTGGGGAGGCGTCTGGAGGCGAAAGGAAACAAATCTAGGTCGGTGCCGGTCGGCACCAAAGGTGTGCCGATCGGCACGAGTCGTTTCCAATTCGGACTTGATTTTTCCTTTTCGCAGCTCCGCCTTCCATAAATCATATCTCCACCGTACGGAGTCCAAATGAGTCAAACTCGGACTCTGTCTCGTAGTTCTCGAAAAGATCTACAACTTTGGTATCATTGGATCTCCATATTCGGCCGTCTTGGTTCATAAATAGGCGATGCAAAATATCTGTCCTGATTCAGACTCCTCTGCGCAGGTCTCCTTGCGAGGCCCATATCTCCTAGCTCCAGAATCCAAACGGGATAATCCATATATGTTCCGGAAAGCTCTCGACGAGATCTACAACCTTCCAGTACATTGGATTTGCATTAGAGCACGTCTTGAACTCAAAATCTGCATGAAAATACAGTGCTATTTCTGGACTGCGCGAATTGATCTTTCCTTCCGGATAAACCTTCTAGAAATCCTTAGGCATTGGGCCACGACCTTGGGCTTGCATGTTGAGTTTCATGGACGTCCAGAGGTGCCTTGGATGCGTCATAGGCTAGTGGGAAGCCCTCTTTGCATGGCAAGTCGGGCTTCATGTCGATACTTCTCATACTTGAGCCTTTATAGTGTCATTTCACCTAATTCTGCAACATAGCATTTAAACAACACTCCAAGTGGAATTCGTCAATATTAGAGGCAATAACACATACTTATGGTTTTGGGCATATAAAAGGGGTACAAAGAGGTACTTAGAACCACCAACAGCTCCCCCATGCTTAAACCTTTGCTCGTCCTCGAGTAAATAAATCACTTCACCGACTCAAGGAGAGATCAGCGTTGCAGTCATGTCATCTTCACTTCCATTCATCAAAGCACATATATATCCAACCCGCTTTAAGAGTATAGCACAAAAGTATTGTATTGCACCAATTCTACTACTCAAAGATACTAGTGGGGAACAGATTATGACTTAGAACCGACCACAATGATCAAATAAAGTAGCTTCAGCTCTCAAAGAAGATTACTCCTCAAACTAGGCCTTAAGATCATAAAGTTTTTCCAAAAATTCAGTCTCATATATCCAAACAAAATGCTCTCTTGCAAAGAATCAAGACAACACTCATCTCATAAATCTCACTAGCCAAACAACTAGAAGTGATCCTATCTACAAATATTTAGTGGAAGGCTTTATGTGTAGCTTGGTAGGAAAATAACTTAGCAAAACGATGTAACTTGGAATATTGTCAAATCAAGAGATAGTTCTACTTGGTTTTACAGAGACTTGTCAAAAAGGCCATTAGAAAAACATGATGGAAGAGAGGAAAACACACGCTTTTAGAAAGGTGGACATGTGCAAATGGCAAAGAATGATCTCAAGACACAAATGAAGTTCTCAAAATCGGATGGCACATGGTTGGAAGGATAGAGTCTCAGCCAAATGAATGCACTTACTCGAATATGATGGTTTTATGCACAATCTTCTATGAAGTCCACTCTTGCAACTTGATATAACACTATAAACAATCTTGATCTTCCATCAATAATCTTTAAAGGCCATTAACTAGTGTTCGGAATGTAGATGACGATCCAACTCCCCCATGCTTAAACGATGCTCGTCCCGAGCATATAGGAAGTGGAAAAAGAAAAAGCACTAGTTAACCCTTTTATTTCTTCTCCTTGACCGTCTGAAACACATATACTTGATTTCTGGAGATAACAGGGGGCTTTTCGCTGATTTTGTACTTTGTGCCGGTCGGCACGAGTTTGTGCCGATCGGCGCGAACCCAACTTTTCTCCGTTTTCGCCTCAAATTGATCCTTTGCGCTTCAGAAAGTCTTCAGAGGTGTTTGGTGATGAAAATCTTCGTCTTGAGCAAGATATCTTGATAATTTGTGCATAAAACCATAGAAATAGTGCAATGGCTTGACGAGAAACTCATATCATAGGTTGTGGACAAGGAATGGACAACACCAACAAAAGAAATATGGGTTTACAGGTGGGAATATTCAGCGCAGTATGCACACATTCCAGAGTAGAATAGGCAATGCTGAATATGAATAAGGCTAGAAAACAAGTGATAGTTACGCAAACGGAATGGCCAGCTTCTAAGTCTCATACCAAAAGAACACAAACTTGACCAAACTCACCAAATTACATGTTGCAATCTACAGGTTTATCATATAGGTGTAGCATATTTGGCTTTGGTAGGTATGATCAATGCAAGAGAGCAATATTTACAAGGATTAGAGACATAAGACATTATAGTTTTCCAAAAATTAGTAAGGACTCAAGCTATGTTAGAGTTTTCTTTTTAGAGAGCAAAGCATGTTGTCATGAAGAACAATTCAATCATATGGGGTCTCTATCAAATCATCTGTCAACAAACACCACCACTAAAGCAAATAGAGTTCATAGAATTGGTGCTTAGTTCAAATTCATTAAAATTCAGCGGGGGACAATTATATGCAACGAATCATACATGCAAGTTTCAACAACAATAGCAACTTTCATCATATCTCAAGCAAGTTCATCATAAATATGTATTATTCAAAGTGAAAGCTCAAACACATAGGCGGTGATGATACAAACCAGCTCCCCTAGATAGAGTAATGACATTTGGTCACCCTAAGGTAGCTATTAGGGATATGTCATTGTCCATTCTAAATTCTAAGTGGCAAATTACAAACAACCTTTCGCATGAACAAAACGAGAAGGGTACCACATCATAAAAGAAAGCAAAACCCAAGTTGATAGCAAAAGACAAGAGCAGCGAATGAGAAGAGAATAGGATTAGAGAAGAGAAGGAGCAAAGAGATGTTACCGCCATTTGTTGAATTGAAGTTCAGTACGTGCCTCCCCATGCTTAAGATGTTGCTGAATTGCATGAGAGAAGCTTGACAGTTGGGGCAACAACTGAGTGCCGATCAGCACAAGTGGTGGTGCCAGTCGGCACACTCCATCTTCGGCATCGTTTTTGGATTTTCAACTCGATCATCGCCTTGTAGTTGCTGTCCATAGCTCTTTCTTGTTCAAGCGGCTGTTTCTCCTCAATTCCTTCAACTTTCTTCTTGTGAGATCAATTCTTTCATTCCTGCAAAACAATTGAAGTGCACATACTACCCCCGAGGTGATGGTCGGGAGTAGAAGAATATCCACCAGCTAACAACAACTTCAAAGTTCTACTTGTGTCAATTTGGTTCTAGTAAAAAAAAAATCCTAATGGGTGTACGTGTGTGCACAAGTGTGGATGCATGAAGTCAATATCACAATGTTAGCAAGCAAGACCATAACAATGTTGGTCGGCATTTTTGTCTAAACATCATGCTCACACAAAAAATGCTAAAAGAATGTGCTAATTCAACACATTTCTAGAAACAGAAGTTACTCATTATTTAGTCTTGAAATAGTGCTATCAAAGTGAAGAGAAAGGTTTTATGATGTTAGCAACGAACGTTAGTGGCGTAGAAACTAAACAAGAACAATGTTTACACCTAGCTCTAAGCACCATGCTTACAACTAGACTGCTAGCAATCTAAACAAAATTCATTAACAACCAAAGTCTAAACACCACGTTTATCATGACTTAGCTATTACAAAACTCCGCTGAACTAGAAAGATAGCGCATTGAAAAAGAGTAGCAACCAACCAATGCAAATAATGCAAAACATAGCAAGATATATTAACTATCTAATGTTGTTCAACAAACAAGCATAAACACCATGTTTACACCTAAATTTGCTAAATGAGTTCATGTAACTCAATCATTTAAGCATCCATTAGAAATTAATCATACCAAGCTATTATGAGTGATGAAGCGAATATGAACATGCAAAGTGGACAAATATGCAAGTGGAGAAATATGCAAATACAAAAACAAAGCAAGTGCTCACAAATTATGCATGCAGTGAATGATTTTTGCAAACAAAACACATAATGATGGTGGTCTAAAAAGAAAAAGTTAAACTAGAGCAAATTAGCCACAAGTGAATCAATTGAGTTGGGTAAAGCTCACATTAAAGCGAAAACTCTAGGTTGCCCTCCTAGCAGCACTAAACAATCCACACAAAAGACTCAAAAACACGGGTTGCCTCCCGAAAAGCGCTTTAGTTATAGTCGAATAGCTAGACTTCTTACATACCTGATTGTCGCGAAGCCATGGTTCTTGGTGTAAGATCCCAATGATATCCATGCAGCTTGTACTATGCAAACTTCGTCGTGGTTGACGCATAGCCCGTCTTTATTGTGTTGCATATTGCTCAATGTGTGTAAATGATATAATGCTCTTGATTCTTCAATCTTGTTCAACTTCTGATCATTTGCTCATGGGAGAATCGCTCAAGCTACTTTCATTGTTGACATCTTCATCTCCTTCTTTAATCATGTCATCAATAATCTGCAGCTCCAGTGCTCTCTGAATTCTGTGTCACCAATAGAATGAAACAGGTTCTAAAACCTATACCACCATGTACGTAGCAAAAATATCTTTTCAACGAGTGCTCATATACCTCAAACGGATTCCGTATGAAGGACTTATGAGTTTTTTTACTCCAAGACTGCATGCTGTTTGAAAATCTGACAGCTCGCGCAGCGTCTAATGATTAGCTCATAAATCCTTGTAGAAACATCCAAAGCCAGCACCGTTTAATGCATTGGAAAGAAGAATTGAAGCTCTATCCAGATATAAAAGTTTCATCTATTGATCAGCTCGGAGAACTCACAGAATCACCAATGATTTCAGCTTCTTGCTTCGTCTTCCGGAGAATCTTGATAACTTCATCTTTACAGCGTTGGAGCATATGTCGGCTTGTCCTATGACTTGTGAATCTTGATCAATGTTGCACTAGTAAGTTATGATGATGTAGTGTGGATGCAACTCTTCAGTTCTTGCCCAATGACCTCATCAAGTCGAAGGTGAAGAATTCCGAAGAAATCTGCTACTGCTTTTTCTGAACCGACACACTCTTTCTGACTTTTCGCCGCGACCAGAAGGAATTAGAGGCTGAAACCTGTGCCATTGCGTCGGGCATCAAATTATCTTTCCAAGTAGTACTCGTGCGTCCTCATCGGACTCCGTATGAGGGAGATATGGCCGTTTTTCTAAGGTATGTCAGGCTGTCTCGCGATGAATCCGAATTGAATTCAAACCTTCCAAATATTCAAACTCAGTGTTTGGAAAGACTTGAATCCGTGTCAATCATCAAAAGGAAGTCTTCTAAATGTTGGAAACCCATAGATCACGTGGATATTGGACTTTAATTCCATATTTGGCTCAAACTTCCAATTGTTTGCATCTCTCGCGAAATATCCAAACAGCCTGCGCAGCATCTCGTATTTTGGCCATAAATTCTTGTAGGAAGCTCCAAATGACGTGAGGTTTAAACCATTGGAAACTAGACTTGATGCTCTTTCAGAATATCAACTTTTTGGGCCATGCAATCTTCTGTACGGATGCGCACACCTCCGAGAAGTCAGCAGACAGAACGACAAACTCATGATCAAGAAAATATCCACCATGCCTTCAATGTTATAAATTGAAATCCTCGATCTTCATGGTAAATAGCCCTCAATCTTCTCTCCCATCATCTATTTCTGTGAACAAGATAAAATCCTTGCGAAGCATTAGCTAAAAAAAAAAATTATCGACACACAAGAGCGTACCTCCTTTTGAGCAGTGTGGTGCCGGTCGGCATGGGCATTGCGCCGATCGGCACTAGCAAGTCTTTTATGGAGAGGGACTCCATAGCAGATGATGGGCCACTAACAAAGTTAGCACCTACTGCTATGGAGCAAGAGAGTCGACAAAGAGTGAAATCGTCGATGTCGGCATTTACGTCAATGCGGTGCCGATCGGCACCAGTGGTGCGCCGACTGGCACTTGTAGCAACATCGCCGCGCCACAGGTGAGGTTGTGTGCCTAGCCTTGTACCTGTTTTCAATGGACACACAAACAAAGAAAACAGGGTATATGCAACAAAAAGATATAGGATTAGGTCGATAAACTAGATTGATCCCCCTAACAGGTTCGAGTTGCCGATCCCCAGCAACGGCGCCAGAAAAAGCTTGTTGGTCATTTATACGCACCCATTTATATACCGCAAGTGGACGGTGTACATTGTAGCTTTTTCCCTTAGAGTATTCCAAGGTTTATATCGAATCCACAAGGATCAGCAAGAGAACCGTGTAAGGTCTTCTACGTCGTCTAACGAATCAATCCTAGCATGAAGTATTGCACATATGAAAGCTTTTCAAGTTCACAAATTGGCTTAAAGAAAACTGACAGGAAAGCATACACATAACCAAAGAGGAACACCTGGAGTTAGCTTGTATGCATCTAGTGGTCGGAGAAAGGATGTGGTCGGAGAAAGGATGTGCCGAGCGGCACCACGGGTGTGCCGGTCGGCACCGAAGCAACAACAGTGTGACATCTATAGTCCTAACTTACTTGACACTTTAATTAATTAGTGAACATCGAAGATCGGTAGGAAGAAACCCCTTTCCATTGAGCCCTGTCACGACCTAACCGCTGTAATCGGTGGCCGCTTCCCACTCTACACATCATCTCAAGGATCTCGCATATTCCAGCGCGTTGAGGTACAGAGGCAATGTGCAATTATGACGCATACAAGATTCGGATATTGTCTTAACCACAATGGAGATAGTGAGAGATTGAATCTCTCACCTCTTATTGCCACCACAATTAAGATAACATTTAATTACTTAGCCGTTGTTACTAAGCATTGAAACAAGCATATGTAAGACCATAAAATCCAGACGAACACTAGCCAAGGGTAGAATTAAGGCAAACACATAGATAAATATAAGAATTGTACCTTTATTCATCACCGTCAGAGAGGTGCCGATCGGCACAAGATTGTTCCGGTCGGCACCGTCTTAGTGCACCATTGACGACTCCTAAGATACATGGCTCTACTTCTCCTAAGCTCCGGTGTAGTGCGACCACGCAGGGCGACTACCCAACTAGACTATATCTCTCAATATGGTGGCTCTTCAACTCCGGCGGCCTCCCGGCGATGTGCAGAGGCTTCCTAAACCCTAAAGATGTCCACTCCTGTTCCACTCTGTCCTCGGGGCGTCCCATGGGTTATATATACAGTGGGGAGGCGTCTGGAGGCGAAAGGAAACAAATCTAGGTCGGTGCCGGTCGGCACCGAAGGTGTGCCGATCGGCACGGGTCGTTTCCAGTTCGGACTTGATTTTTCCTTTTCGCAGCTCCGCCTTCCATAAATCATATCTCCACCGTACGGAGTCCAAATGAGCCAAACTCGGCCTCTGTCTCGTAGTTTTCGAAAAGATCTACAACTTTGGTATCATTGGATCTCTAGATTCGGCCGTCTTGGTTCCCAAATATGCGATGCCAAAATATCTGTCTTGATTCGGACTCCTCTGCGCAGGTCTCCTTGCGGGGCCCATATCTCCTAGCTCCAGAATTCAAACCGGATAATCCATATATGTTCTGGAAAGCGCTCGACAAGATCTACAACCTTCCAGTACATTGGATTCCCATTAGAGCACGTCTTGAACTCGAAATCCGCATGACAATACAGTATTGTTTCTAGACTGTGCGAATTGATCTTTCCTTCTGGATAAACCTTCTAAAAATCCTTAGGCATTGGGCCACGACCTTGTGCTTGCATGTTGAGTTCCATGGACGTCCAGAGGTGCCTTGGATGCGTCATGGGCTAGTGGGAAGCCCTCCTTGCATGGCGAGTCGGGCTTCATGTCGATACTTCTCATACTTGAGCCTTTATAGTGTCATTTCACCTAATTCTGCAACATAGCATTTAAAGAACACAAGTGGAATTCGTCAATATTAGAGGCAATAACACATACTTATGATGAGAATGTGGTACGATGTTGGTGGTTTTGGGCATATAAAAGGGGTACAAAGAGGTACTTAGAAACCACCAACAATCACGAATCCCACAACAAGACTTCTATGAGCACTTACTTAACGTAATAAATAAACTAAGTAGAAAAGAATTACTAAAAGAAATCAATAAAGATCAAACTAAATATGAATATATTGAATAAAATAATATCTCTATGAGAGTTAGGATACAAAGAACTATACCAGAACTCCGAGATGACTCCGGAAGCCCCAGAGAGCTCTCACTCTACTCTACTCTACTCTAACTCCCAAAGTAACTACTAAACAAGAAATGAACACTTGGATGAAGTGTGGTGCGCGTTCCTCCGGCCACCGGTGCTATTTATAGCCACCTTAGGACGGTGGGGTACTTATACTGTGAGGTGGCTTGGCGGGGCCACCAAGCCTGGCCGGCCGGCCAAGTAGGGTGGCCAGCTGGCCGTCCCCTGTGGCGGTTGGCCACCGCCTCTTGCATCAACGCTCCTGATCACTCCCTGAAGGCTGTCCGAAGGTCGGTTGCTTGATGGGGTCGGCAGAATTACAGTGAGGGCCAAGTTGAGGCCTAAATGGCCCACCTCTAGTAAGTCGGCGCAAATCTGCTGGCTGGGCCTTGAATTATGTATTGTGGGCCAGTTTCTAGCCCCCTGGAGGAAGCCTGGGGCCAATGGCCACCAAGTGGGGCCGGGCGGCCAGGGGTTTTCCCTGGTTGGGCCCACTTTTCTCCATTATTCATTCCTGCATCCAAATATTCAGCAAAAGTTGTGGAGTAGTGTTATTCCTATCTACTATGCACAGAATCTTGGTGTCATACTTTTATTTCCCGGTAGGATGGCGATCAAAATATGGTTTAACGACTGCCAACATTGTGCTACTCCGAACCCCAAGTATCACACACACCACGAAACTCATTTCAACTTTTTGTAAAAGTAGGTATCTGAGTAAGGTGCGGCAATGTAGAAACATGGCTAGGGGTACTAAGCATTCTAGTAGCAAGGTAAAAGTACCATCATAGAAATGATGGAACTGTCCTCAGGTTATCAAGGTGACGGGTAAACAAGGATTCAGATATTAGTGCCTATATAAATGGCACCAACATCTGTAAGCAAGTCGGATCCTAGCTACACAGGTAGTAAAATAACAAGCAATGCATAGTACCAGAGTAGGCTGTATAGGTGCATTTGCGAAAATAGTAGGTTCATGATCAAGGAGAAGTAGAGCCTGCCTGAAAAACGATATCCTAATTTTCAATTTCTTGGTCTCTAGATTCTTCGGTCGAGGTCGATGTCCTCAAATCTCTCCTTGAAGCTTGTATCTTCTGACTCGTCCTTGGGCTTGGGTTCTTCAGGATCCTTCCTGAATTCTTCTGGCTCTTCTTCGGATCTCTCGTAAGTAGCGCATAAAAACATACCGTATAAACAAACTACCGCGAAAGAAAATAAAGATCGAAAATGGCTAAGTAAGATCCAATTAAACTCCAAGGAGAACCGATAGAACACCAATGAAGGATAGGAGACACAAATTATGCATGATGTAGTAAGTTTTACTTTAAGGAAGGTTTCATTATCTTAATAAGCTATTAGGGATAATGCATTGAGCACTAGCGCTTTTGATGTAACCGAGGAATGCTAAACACAACGAGGAATGCATGCTTGCATGTGTTGGTGGAAACAAGCGTGTGTACGTGTTCTTCGTAGATTTGTGGCACTAAAGCTTTATATAGGTCGTGACACATATAATGATACACGCAACAAGTTTACAAAATGTGTGGTGTGTCACTTTAAAAGGCTTCTATATCTTATAGCATTACCTAATGATGATTATCTCTTATTTAATTGTCATGAGTCGAGCCCATGACGATGGCACGTGAACATGATCTTGCATGGTAGGGAGGCATGGTTGCAGATGAAGTACCAAGGTCAAAGGACAATAAGCATTTAAAATAACTCCAACAAGATCCAATGAAAGACCACTTATATAGAGGATAACAAATCAATGAAGCTTGATAAGGATTGACGGCGACAATGGGTTAAGTTTGATGGAGCGAAAGCTGAGCAAGATAAGGGTCGAAGTCGACTTGCCATGAAAGAAGGTTGCTATGCTTTGATGTGAAAAGATATGGCCAGGTTGGTTTAGCTTGATGCCAATTGGTGAACTAACATGGATGACATGCGGGATTGTTGTAGCATGTTTGCCGAAATAGGATTGTAGAGAGAGAGAGAGAGAGAGTGAGTGAGCAAGAGAGAGAGTGGAACTTAGGTATTCTAGAGCCTCTATATTAGTACCAAAGGGTACTGCACGTTTCTAGGAACGCGTGAGTGCAAGAATTGCTTAAAACAGAGTTAAGGTTGAGAAGGTACGCAGGTTAAAGGTCTAGGGGCTTATTTGCAAGAGCATAAAGGCTTTAAGGGCTTATCTCTAATTACAAACTAAACCCAGGGACCTATCTATAATTATGGAAAAGTTTAGGGGTCTTGATGTAAAAAGGTAGGGGCTGAAAGATAATTACAGAAAAGTATAGAGTGTTTCTACAAAAAGATAGGACCTAAACAAAATTATATGAAGATCAGGGGCTTATCTGTAAAATGTACAGGATTTTCCAATAATTTCTGGAATTTTTTTGTTGGAAATGATTTGTGGACCAAGTCCACTGTGAACCGAGGGTACGAGTCTATGGTCCACATGGACCGGGTGTCGGATGGCGGGGTGCGGCGGCCGGTGGCGTCGGCTGAACACGGCCGAAGTGGGAGTGCGCGGCGGCGCGTGGCCGGAGGGCTCGCCGCCAGTATCTAGGGTGGACGGTAGCCAACGAGATCACACTGTCGGGGATCAGCTCGGGATGGCGGAGCTGTAAGTGGAGCATGTCGTCGACGGAGACGACAGGGGCCGCGGCGCGACGACGACGGAGTAGGGCGGCGCGCCGGCGAGCGATGGGGAACGGCTAGAAGATGGGTTTTCGTGGGATTTGTGCTCATGCTTATGTACGCGAGAGTGCGACGAAGGTGGTTCGCGCCTCGGGTGAGCCGGCATGGCCGGAAAGGTGGTCGGCGACGGACGGAGGTGCTCGGTGGGATGGTTTACGCGAATGGGAAGGAGAAAAAAGGGAAGGCGCGAAAGAGAGAGAATGGCACGGGAAAGCTCACCGTCGGCGTGGCGAGGCCAGAGGGGGTCAGAAACGAGCTGTCGGCGACGAGGAGTCGCACAAACCCTAGCTCGTCATCAATCTGCGAGCACGGTCCACGGCGGCTTGCACTGCGGGAACAGCGAGGTGAGGCGCTGCACAGAGAATCTTGGTGGAGGAAGAAGAGGGGCGGGGCAAGCTTCCGTGGCAGCCGGGCAGGGCGCCGGAGAGTTCGCTGGGATAGAGAGAGAGAGAGAAAGAGGAAGAGGAGACGAGCTCAAGTGGCACGGCGGGGAGGAGAAAGAGGGGCTCGGGGCCATTTTTCGACGGCGAGGGCGGTGCGGCACCGGAAGGCGGCGCGCGGTGTTGGCGCTATGGGTGGCGGCGGAGTTTGCCGGAGGTGGAGGATGATAGGTGGGCCCCGCCTATCGGTGTTAGGGGAAGAGAGACGGACCGTGTTGCTGGGCCGTGTTGCTGGGCTGGAAGAGAGAGAAGGAAAGTTTTGGCCCAGGGGAAAGAAGAGAGACTGGTCGGCCAGCTGAAGGGTTTTGGCCCGATGGGGTTTAGAAAAAAAAGAAAAGGCTTTTTCATTTTCTGGGATTTATGAATCTAATCTAGTTTGAATGAATGACAAAAGAGGAAATAAAACCAAAAGCACTCAAAATAAAAAAAAACTCCCAAAATGCATATGATGAGTTTTGGTGCAGGTTTACATAATTTTTGAAATTTGAACTAGGATTTAACCTACTTTAAATATATTTGTTGGGAATTCGAAAGGTTCAAAATTGTTAGTGAATTTTAAATGAGAATAAACACTTGAGCATAGATCTTATATTTCAAAAAATTTCAATTTAAATCTAGGTTTGAATTACTTTAGTGAATTTTATTTTGAAAAAATCATGACAAAGGTAAGAGTTAGAGAATTTTTTTTAATTTGGAGCGATTTTTATTCCTTTTGATTTGTTTTGAAAATTGGGGTGTTACACCTCATGCGAGAAGTCTTTACATTACTTGTTTTTTAGTAGAGTAGAGGTAGTGTTAGTTCAAGAGTTAGAGCAGAGTGAGAGCTCTCAGGAGATTCTAAAAGATTCTTCGGAAGTTTGGGTAAAACTCTCTTGTATCATTTTTTGCAAAATTATTTAATTATTTAATAAAATTAGTTTATCTTTATTTAAAACTTTTAATTAGGTAATTCTTTTCAGCTTATTTATTTAGTCAAGTAATTGCTCTAGTTTATTCCTTTAGTTGGATTCGTGATCTAATTTAATGGAATAGATTGTGTGCCCTTAGCAACTACGTTCTATCCTAGGTGATAGTCATTTCCTTTATTCCAAGGAATCATGGGTAGAATTTTTGAGATTAGCTGTAAGCGCGGTGTTTAGGATTAATTCTAGCACAGGATGCTCTTAACCCCCACGGAATGATTGTGGTAGCCGCGAGTGGGTGTGACGGGGTCATCGCTCTTTGTAGCGCACCACGTTTTGGTTAATATACCTGTAGGGCCCTTTTTGTTACTCGGATCCCAAAAGTTAGCTTTGCCTAATTACCGGCCTCTTGCTTAGGCACGTCTATGCCCGATGCGTTAGAAGTAAGTTTGAGCACAAACTTAATTTAAATTTGTAAACTATTAGAGTTGCTAATATGAAAATATGATTATAAGGTAAACATATAGGAATCTGAAACTCTATCTCGTTGTCCCAAATTAATCTACTCTCTTATTTATCTTTTTATAATTTACTTGGCTAGTGCCAAAATACCAAAATTACCAGAATATGCTTACCCCCTCTAAAGTATAGTTGATGTTATTCATAGCAAGTATTCAACTTTGTTAAATATTCGATATCCTTCCCTCTACTTCCACGTGGAAACATAAATCGGATACCCTAGAGTACTCCAAAGTGAAATGCTACAACGGCGTTCCGTGCATTTGGGAATTAATAGAAATTAATTAATATGCACAAGAACCGCCGATAGTGGTGAGAGGAAGGAACCGCCAATTTTCATACCAGAACTCTCGTCTGTAGCATATCTGTATCTGGTGGTAATCCTAAATGGTCTAGTTTACGGCTCTATCAAAGTTTCTTATACCCAATCAATAGATTTGGAGATGCTTGGTTCAATTTGTAATAATGCGATGTAAAGGGAAAAATGCAAAAACCCACTTGCAAATCAAAAAAGCTTTTCATATACCCACCTACACGAGATGTTTTTTCGTCCTTCCCCTGCAAAGTGTTTTCATATTGAACAACTGGGGGCAGAGAAAACACATGGACATTTGGAGGGCCGAGACCGAGACCAATTTCTGGTAGGTTTGGTTGCTGAAAATCCACCTGATTGGCACGTGTGGTTTTGCATCTTTCACTTCCAAATGAACCGGATGATTAGTGCGAAGTCAATAGGAGATGCTGTTCCATTTGCATGGAAACAGACGGCATTTAGAGTTGGTCGCGACTATTGCGACCCGCAGTACTACCCACCATTCATGACCTCTGGTCGTACGGGGATAGACTTTACCTTGAATCTAAAAGCCATGCTGCGGAAAGCTCGTATGAAGGTTACGTTGAAGTAAAACTCGGCAGGTGCCGCGTGGACGACGGAATGTTGACTCAAGCGCCCACCAGCAGGCGCCAAAACGTCTACAAATTGTTGACAAACGGGCAGCACATCCTCATTCACAGATCGATCGTCTCTCTCTCTCTCTCTCTCTCTCTCTCTCTCTCTCTGTCTCTCTCTCTCTCTGCACGATCCAAACAATGGCGGACAAAGAGAATCCCAGGCACGGCGGCGATGAGGATGAGTACAAGCTCTGGCTCGACCAGGGGCCGGAGGAGGAGGAGGAGGAGGAGGAGGTACTGCCGGAGGAGTACTACGACGACGACGAGATGGATGCCGAAGAGGATGGCCCAGAGGAGGAGGACTCAGAGAACGACTTCTCCAAATGGGATCCCCCATTGGGACCTGCTTCCGACTACTCCTCTGGCTCCGACAACGACGACTCCGAGGATGATGATGATGAGGAGGAGGAGGAGGAGGAGGAAACGGACCAAGAAGAGTAGTCAGGCTGGCGTGCGTATGTAATTAATGGACTGTGGTTATCTCCATGTAACATGATGATAGACTAATCATTATCCATGTCGACAGCGACATTTAGTCCTGTCGTTTTCAATAAATAACGATGAATTTTTGTTGTCGTTCGATTTGGTTCGATATTTTCCTGCTACGGCGACGAAGATCCTGCGCTCATGTCCTTACCGTGGCGCTCATGTCCTTACCGTGCCGTTCAACATGCAAAGACGCATGCAGAAGCATGATGTTGTTCCTTGATGAAGGACATCGCGCCAAGCCTCCGGTGAGAAGCAACCATGCATGACGCATGCAGATGCACTATGTCGAGAAAGCGTGGCCGTTGTGTCCAGAACTGGAAAAAAATGCATCAAGCAAAACAGTAGGAGGGGACCAAGCGACGACTTTGGTTTTGGATGGGTGATTCCGTTGCCGTCGGTTGGCTCGGTGAGGGGGATAGTGGGAGGGGACGAAGCGACACGGGCGTTAAAGATTATCTATATTGTTAAAAGTTACTCCCTCCGTCAAGAAATATAGTTTGTTCTAAGTCAAACTTTTTGAACTTTGACCAACAATATATATAAATTGTTAGTCAAAGTTTGAAAATTTGACTTAGAATAAAACTATGAGTAGGCCTGTTGCCGGGATGTCACACTATATTTCTGGACGGAGGGAGTACCTAACGACGACATGTCATTTTCTGTGATGTTTGTTATCGGGACATTTCATGTCGGGTCGTTTTTCAGTGAGGTCATACGTCCAGCTGGAGACGGCAGGATCAGCCGTGGGCGACCGGGCCTTGACCCAAGCCTCTCCTCCTCGTGGGGCGAAAAACATAGTAGCGACTGCCGTTTTCCAGTCCACACATACGGCGCTTGTAGGGTCCTTTTCAAAAAATACGGATCTGTTGGGGCACCGCCGCCGGCCAAATTTTGCTCCGAAAAGCTCAGACTACCATCGGCACTTGTACTGCTACACTCCTGGCCATTCTCCGCTTGATCAATTTGTATGCACTCTTCACCGAAATTAGCCTAGATTTCTCGTAGTGCCAGGCGAGTTGATCTTTAGTGGCACTGCTCGACAGCATGGTTCT
This sequence comes from Eragrostis nindensis, assembly GCA_012490785.1. Lineage (NCBI taxonomy): Eukaryota > Viridiplantae > Streptophyta > Magnoliopsida > Poales > Poaceae > Eragrostis > Eragrostis nindensis. Next base: position 47,067 of record JAAXCT010001384.1, read on the forward strand.
CAGAACTTGATCGACTGATACAAACATGATTTCAACATGTTTACGTCCCATTCATTGCGCCCCGCCCGTGGTGCATTACTTGGGACACCCATCTCAAACGTGACCTGTCTTTTTGAGACAAGTGACGTAACCCTGGGAATCTATTTTTTTTTTTTGTCCCCGAGCCCATTCACCAGATTACTCCCTTTTTTTCAACAATCCAAGTGCAGGTTGGATGGCCCGCCGTGTCCGTGATGATATGAAGACTGTATGTATTAACTCTCCTCTAGAGTAATAATACTTTTCTTTGACTCATTTAGCACACTAGTCATCTCTTGGAACACTTGGTTATCTTTTTCTAAAAAATGTATGTTTACAATTTGCAATGATAAAGTTTGTTTTTAGAATTGCAATTTTCCCATGGTATTCCCGTGTATATATATTTCACTCATCATTTTGGTTTTGTTATATCAAATCCCACGTACATGCTTTCTTAATCTGCATTTATAAGATATGGCACTTTCCTACATCTTCCCATTCCAATTTCTAGTCTTTTAGCCTCTTTATTTTGCCTTGACATATTAGGGTTTATAACGACGGCTATCATAACAATATTAGGGTTTATAATGATGGCTATCATAACATTATTTTGTTAATCGAGTGTGCATCAAGTAATGGTAAAAAGTTTAATTATAAAAGTCATAAAAGCATGTTTCTTGATTAAAGATTATTTTATTATTCAATATTCACGTTAGAACAGCATAGGGGTCACTCACTTTGTAAAACCGTGCACAAAATTTAAGGTTTATTGTGCAAAAACGTTGTTGAATGCATTCAACGTTGTTTTTAATGTGAATAATGTATGGTGTAGTAGGAATACAAAATCATTAAGGCGTTTATCTATTGGCACTAGTACAGATCGGCTGATTAATGACGAAATTACTGTAGATCTGTCACTATTTTGTTTCTGGCAACTTTATGACGATTTTCGTGGTCCGTCACTAAAAAGCCATGTTTTATGACAAAAAACCGTATAAATCGATGAACAGTATCGTCCGGTGCTGCCGGATGACTGTTTTGGGTGGCCGATTCGTCACTAAAAATCCCGTTGCGAGTACGACATTCAACGGGGACCTCAATTTTCATCATAAACCCCACCCCAGGGCCGTTTCTGGCCTACGTGGCATCCTAGTCAGCAAAATAGGGCCCATGTGTCAGGCTTCACGGGCCCACGGTCAAACCATTTTTGTCACTTATTTTTGTTTGACCGCGTACAAAGCCAGCACAGCAAACCGCAACAGGGGCCCACGTATCAGGAGAAGGGGATCCCATGAGTATTTTTCGTCGCTGATTTCGTTTGCCCGCGTGTTAGTGCCACGTGGCGCACGATGCAGCATCACGCGGGCCCACATGTCAGTCAATGTGGGACCCACGTTCCATTAATTTTCGCCACTGATTTCGTTTGCCGGCGTGTAGTGCCACGTGGCGCTTCGAAGAGCTCCGAGGGCCACATGTCAGTCAAGCGGGACCCACCGTCAAGTAGTACTGAAATGTTTCGCAAAGGAAGCATTCGGCGGCCCGCGTGTCAGCTACGTGGGGGCACGTCCACTAATTTTTTTTTGATGCCACGTGCCTCCGTCGGTCCCATTTCTATGACCCACATGTCAGGTTTCGCCGAGGCCTACTTTTTCAACATTTTTTCATTCCTCTAATAATGCCACATGGCATGGTTAAGCGTGCTTGGCCCGGAGCAATTTCGGGATGGGTGACCGACCGGGAAGTCCTTCCCGGGTGTGCACGAGTGAGGACAAAGTGCGCGGAAAAGACGTGTGTTGGTCTGTGGGGACAGTCTTGAGATCCTAGAGAGCTGCCAGGCGTGCGGGCCCGGCCTCGTGGAGGCGGGACCCACGTCGGGGCCCACCTCTCAGTATCGTCAGTGATGGGCTGAATCTTGGTCTGGGCCAGCTGTTCTCGGGCTCGACTGTAGTTCTCATAAGCCTTTGTCGGCCTGCTGCCCACGGCCCACCGGACTGCTTAAGTGTGGCCCACCTATCGGCGAATTATATATTTACTATATTTTTTACCCATAATATTTATATAATATAAAAATGCCTGTCACCCGTCGCGCGGCTCGCGCCCGGGTGAGTCGTGGTCATGAGCTGACAAGTGGGCCCAGGCGTGCTCTCCGTGGCTTGCTTTCTCTTAGAGCAAGGCCAATGCAAGACTAGCTTGGAGCCGGTTTGGAGCTGAGCATGGCAGTGAGAGAAACGGGAAGTAGCAACGCATGAATTTTTTTTGGCTCCAACACACACATGGGGTCCGCATGGCAGTTGGGGTAAACTGGTGCAGCAGGCCTTGGAGCCTGGGTCTCCTTGGCGCCTGCAGTCGCGCCCATCAGTCATCTCTCTCCTGTTTTTTTACTGCAAAACCTGACACCGGCTGGCTTGGAGCCTCCCGTTGGGCTTGCCCTTAGGTCATTTTGTTTCCTCCCGTAGCAAGTACGGGCGGGCAAATCCAATCAAAAAGAAAACGTACGGGCAAATCCAATCAAAAAAAAAAAAGAACGGGCAAATTGCTAGTCTGAAAAAGAAACAAAACGTATTCTCATGCTTCTACACAATGAATACTAAACCATTTATAAGTGTAGTAATTCATAACAAAGCCATACACTAATCCGTTATTACAAACGACAACCATAGCTAGAACGACACAGCAGCTCTTCCGCCGCCGGTGCCTCAAAAGGCCATCACCGGCCAAGCAAAATGTGTTTCCAATCACTAGCAATGAACAAAAGATATAGGAGAGTACGATGATCAATTCCTGTGGATGATGAGGTACAGCATCATCGCGCAAACCAGCATCCCAACTAGCATCTAGACCCTCTTTTTCTCCCCTTCGCTCAACAGCCACCTAGCCTGCGACAGCTTAGCCAAGACAATCCACCGCCTGAGCTCATCCACCATCTGCTTCATCCTCCGCTCCATGGCCTCCTCCCTCTCCTGCAATATCTGCTCCATGTTGACCTTTGCGACAAAAGCCTCGCGAAGCTCGTTAGAATAATGCATCTTTGCTCGCATAAACTGGTTCGAGTGATGCCACAGCTTCTTGAAGGACACCTGGACTCTCTCTGGCCATTCCGGGTCAATCCACTTGATGTAGGAGCACTGCTCTTTGTCCTCCTGCAGAATGGGAGAAGAAGAGTGAAGCAAAATATACAGCATGAAAAAGGCAGAGGAAAAACAGAGCACGAACAGATAGAAAAAAACCTTAAGGCGACAGCCGAGGTATCGGCGTCCAGTGTTCTTCCCGCCCCAGCAGACCTTCCTACGAGGACGGCCATGGGCGCAGCGCTCGTCTGTGCTCCTGTCGTTCAAGTGGTACCCAAGAAAGGAGGTATGACGGTTGTTCATAATGATAAAAATAAACTTATTCCTCAACGAACCGTCACGGGGTGGCGAATGTGCATTGATTTCTGAAAACTTAACAAGGCTACAAAGAAAGATCATTCCGCTGCCCTTCATCGATGAGATGTTGGTACGGTTGGCAAATCATTCTTTCTTTTGTTTCCTTGATGGGTATTCGGGATATCATCAAATTCCCATCCACCCCGACGATCAAAGTAAGACCACTTTCACATGCCTGTATGGAACTTATGCTTATCGTCGCATGTCTTTTGGTTTGTGCAATGCACCTGCCTCGTTCCAACGTTGCATGATGTCTATTTTCTCTGATATGATCGAAGAAATTATGGAAGTTTTTATGGATGATTTCTTTGTTTATGGAAAAACCTTCGATCATTGCTTAGAAAATTTAGACAAGGTCTTACAAAGATGCCATGAGAAGGACCTGGTACTTAATTGGGAAAAGTGCCATTTCATGGTCCGAGAGGGCATAGTTCTTGGACACCTTGTGTCTGAGAGAGGCATAGAGGTGGACAAAGCAAAAATAGAAGTTATAGAAAAGCTTCCGCCTCCTGTGAATATCAAGGGTGTTCGTAGTTTTCTGGGTCATGCTGGTTTTTATCGTCGCTTTATAAAAGATTTCTCTCAAATTGCACGACCCCTTACGAACTTGCTTGCTAAGGATGCACCCTTTGATTTCAATGATGACTGCATGCATGCCTTTGCTACTCTTAAGAATGCACTCGTCTCTGCTCCAATCATTCAACCCCCTGATTGGACGCTCCCTTTTGAAATAATGTGTGATGCTAGTGATTATGCTGGGGGGGCAGTTCTTGGTCAAATGAAAGACAAAAGCATCATGCAATTTCTTATGCTAGCAAAACTTTGACTGGAGCTCAGTTGAATTATACTACCACTGAGAAAGAGCTCCTCGCCGTTGTTTTTGCTTTTGATAAGTTTAGATCTTACTTAGCTGGAGCAAAAGTTATTGTTTACACTGATCATGCTGCTCTGAGATTTCTGCTTGCTAAGAAAGATGCTAAACCTCGTCTCATAAGATGGATCCTTCTGCTCCAAGAGTTTGATCTAGAAATTAGAGATAAGAAAGGAGTAGAAAATTCTGTAGCAGATCATTTGTCGCGTATGCAGTTCACTAACCTGCAGGAGTTACCCATAAATGACTTCCTACGCGACGACATGCTACTAAAAGTGACGGATTCGCACCCTTGGTACGCCGACATCGTAAACTTCATCGCCACATGATACGTACCACCAGGGGCGGATAAAAGAAGATTGATATATGAGAGTCGCCGTCACTTATGGAATGAGCCATACCTCTACCGTGTCTGCGCCGATGGACTGCTTAGGCGATGTGTGCCCACTCCCGAGAGCACACAAATCATTGAGAAATGCCATGCAGCCCTATACGGTGGACACTATGGTGCCTTCCGTACCCAAGCAAAGATCTGGCAAAGCGGATTCTTCTGGCCAACCATGTACGAAGATACAAAAGAATTCATTAGAAGATGCCCGCAATGCCAGAGATTTGGAGGCATCACAGCACGAGATGCAATGCCCCTCACATACAACCTTCAAGTCGAACTCTTCGACGTATGGGGCATTGACTTCATGGGACCATTCGTGAAGTCCCAAGATTGTGAGTACATATTGGTGGCGGTGGACTACGTGTCCAAATGGGTAGAAGCTATGCCATGCCGAGCTGCCGACTCCAAACACGCTCGCCGGATGTTCCACGAGACTATCTTTCCAAGGTTTGGAACTCCGAGAATGGTGATAAGCGACGGAGGGTCTCACTTCATTGATAAGACCTTCCGTAGCTTTCTAAGAGAGTTTGGAGCAAAGCACAACATTGCCACTCCATACCATCCTCAAACAAATGGGCAGGCCGAAACATCCAACAAACAAATCAAACGGATCCTGCAGAAAACAGTGTTGGAAATGGGGAAGGGATGGAAGAACAAGCTACCCGATGCACTATGGGCATATAGAACAGCCTACAAAACACCCATAGGCATGTCACCATACCAACTCGTCTATGGAAAAACTTGCCATTTGCCATTCGAGTTGGAACATAAGGCATATTGGGCCATGAGGACTTGGAATATGGATATGAAAGGAGCTGGGTGGAGAAGAAAAATGGAGATAGCTGAGTTGGAAGAATGGAGAGACAAAGCATATCACAACTCAGCCATCTACAAGGAGCGTACAAAGCGCTGGCATGACCGGCGAATAAAAATAAAAGAATTCAAAGTTGGAGATAAGGTGCTGCTCTTCTATTCAAGGGTAAAGCTCTTCGGGCATGGAAAATTAAGAAGTAAATAGGACGGACCATACACCATCATCGACACGTCGACTCATGGAGCAATCACACTCCAAGACGACGGAGGTAATATATTCAAGGTAAATGGCCAGCGTCTTAAAATTTATCTTGAGCCCGAAGAAAATAAGGAATTCGATGTCATGCACTTAATTGATTTAAATATCTTTTCTTGACCTCTGCATCGAAATATCCTTCTATACCCTGTGTATCCCGAATATACCTTTCCCAACAAAGCTCCACGAAAAAGAAGAAGGCCAGAGCCTGCCAAGGCAGGTCGGCCGACCTGGCTACCAGGGTCGGCCGACCCCCTCTGGCAGTCTCTGCCTTCCATCTTTTGCTCATCTCGCCACCCAACCTTTCCCTTCCTTGTTCACCTATGTTTAGAAATAAATCCTTCGTTTCCTCGCCAGGAGGGGGGTGAAATGTCACACCCCAAAATTTCAAATTTTAGAATGTGACTTAAATTTCACTAAAATTTTAAAACTTTTTGCAATAGATTAAAAATTCTCCTTAATTAATTAAGGTGTTATCATTTCCTAGGCAAAAGATGCTATTTTCTAAATTAAATAAATTAATTTAGGTTATAAAATAATTGTTGCATTCATGCTGGAGTAGATTGCAGTAGGTATTTTTTTTATTATGTGGAAAATGTATTTAAATTTCGAGTAGAAATCGTTTTCGTTCAGTATAGGAAATAGAGTAGGAAAAAACAGAAATAGAAAAGGTAATAGGAAAAACCCAGCCGATCTGGGCCGAAACAACTTGGCCCATTCTCCTTTCCTCTTTTCTTTTTCCTTTTTCCCTTCGCATGGGCCAGCAGTTTCCTCCTTCGGGCGGCCCAGTTCGCTCCTCTCCGACAGCCCACCTCCAGCCCACGCCAGCACAGGCCCATCCCGCACCCGAACCCTAGCCGAGCGCGCCGGCACGCCGTACGCCGCCGCCGCCGCCTCCCCTCGGCGTGCGCGCTCGTGTCCCCTCGTGTCCCCGCATCCCGCGCCCCTCGTGTCCCCGCATCCCGCGCCGCCGCCGCACCATTGGAGTCGCCACCAAGCTCGCGAAGCCGCTCGACGCCGCCGTCCCGGCCGACGACGACCCCGTGCCGAGGATCCCGACGACGCGCCGCCGCTTTTCCGCCGGTTCTCATCAAGCTTCGCCGCCCGAAAACCTTCCTCGACGACGCCGGAGCCTCGCCGCCAGCCCTCGACGTCGCGCGCCGTCTTCACGACGTTCCCGCGCCAGCGCGACCGACGAGGTAGGTTCCACGACGCCGTCTCGTGCCTCCCGGACTTCTGCGGCGAGAACCCGAGCTTCGCGACGTCGTTCCGGCGAAGAGCCGGCGATGCGCCGCCGTGCCCGTCGTCTCCGGCGACCACCGGTCCACCGTGGACCTGTGGACCGGCGAGTTTGCCCGGTGCACCGCCTCCATGGACTGAGTCCATGAGTTTTTCAATTTACTTTAATTTGCTTCTTCTTTACTACATCAGCACGATGTCATGCTTGCGCAATTACTCGATTTTTTGTATAAAAATAATTCCAGAAATGCCATACTTACAGTTTAAACCTCCTAACTTCAAATGCTTATAACTTTTTACTCGTAACTCCGTTTTAAGCGATTCTTGCGCTCACGCGATCGTAGGAACGAGCTCTAGCTTTTAGTACAGTTTTTGTAGCACTTTGGTACTGTTTGGTGTACTGTTCCTTATTGTTTGTGTATGTGTGCTTTGCATGTTACCGTTATTAGAAGAGGAGCCGTTTGAGAACTTCCAAGACCAAGAGTTTGACCAAGCAGCAGCAGGGGGTACAGGCAAGTGTCCTTGACCATTTTGGACCTATTTCTTTCTCCCTCTAGTTTAATTTGCATGCATAGCGTTTAATATGAATCCTATATGTCATTTATCCTGTTCCATACTATTTCCTTGTCGCCTGGTTGTGGTAGATGATAGTATGAGGATGGGTAGGTCTTGCTTAGCTTGCTGAACTGGGTTGGATGATAATTTGACTAATAATCTTGACTAACTTGAACATAATGATCACGGATCGATTAATTCTTTTAGCAACCTGGACTTTAGGTATGTTGTAACTTGAGCAAGTGGTATGTTTGATGATGGTGCGGTTAGCACGAGACTTTGGTTTGTGTTGGTCTTGCTCAAGTTAGCTAAGGACCGGTTCGTGGAGCGGCAACCCAGGACAATAGCGCAAAGCACAGGGTTGATTATGGTAGACTTGGTCAAGTATTATGCTGTCTTCCCAGTTTTGCTGGTGTTCGAGGAAAGAGGGAGGAAGGGTTACTTGTCAACTCAGGTGAAGGAGGGGTACTCCTAGCCACGGCGCCAGGGGGGGCTACTGTTGCAGGGGTACTGGCAGTAGTGCAACCTTAGCGAGGATGTTGGCAGGCTGGGAAGCGCTTCGAAAGACCATGTGGTGTTCTCTTGGCCTCACACCTTGGTAGTGTGATTGTGGCAACATAGAGACTTTAGTCACTGAATAGTGACTGAATCACCGCCCTGTGGGTAAAGTTGTGCACCTCTGCAGAGAAGTAAAACTGTCATGACAGCCGTGCTCACGGTCAGGAGCGGCCTGGATCCTCACATGATTAGTGGTTGTGGTTTGGTTTGGTTTTGGATGGTCTCCGGGTTAGGAGCCATGGATGGTTGGATGGTTCTGGTGGGTAACCAGTTGGATGCTGCAACATGTAGTATGGCTTTGGGTGGGTAACCCGTTTTACTACAAGTGGGTAACTTGTAGTGTCCCCTTTGTTAATAACCTTTGGGTGGGTTTACACACCTAGTAAATAGGTGCTTTAATAAATGATTTAATTATAGTTGCTTTCTGCTATGAACCATATGTTAGCCTTTCTTTCATATAAGCTTGCATGTCATCTTTTCCTACACTTGCGGAGTACGATATGTACTCACACTTGCTATTCCCCACTCTACATTGAAATGCTGCTCAGAAGATGAAGGCGCCATGGAGTACTTCGATGAGGAATACTAGGCGTGCTGTCTCCCAGTCGACTGCATGTGTGTTTGGGTGTCTTCCGCTGTCGTTTATTTAGTCTTATGAGACATTTTATTCAGATATTGTAATAATGCTACAATGAGACGATGTAATAATGACACTGGTCATACTGTTTACTTCACTATTGTCTCTATATGTGTGAAACTTGATCCCGGCACATATATAGCTATGCATTCAGTTTTGGCCTTAAAACTGGGTGTGACATGAAACCACTACAAAACCAACCCATTGCACCCCCTCTCCATTCAAACCTTCCTCCAAACATCCTCTTGTAAACATCTCCGCCTCAGTCATGAGCGAAAAGAGCGACGCCTCCTCCATCTGCACAGAGGATAAGGGCAAGGAAGAAAAGCCCTTTTGGGTAGCCAACGCGGAGCGTTTTGAAAGATACGCTCAAGCTCTAGCAATAGCCCGTCTCCATATCAGGAACCTAGAGCAGGAGGTTGCCTGAGCCAAAAAGGAAAACGGCGTCCTCCAAAACCTCTATAATCATCTTATGCAGGAAAAGGTAAGAGATGAAGCCATCATCAAAACTCTCTCTGGAGGACGGGCACAACAAGATCTGGCCCTGGAGGCGATAAAAGAAGAAAAGAATTAAGAAAGAAATAAAAATAGGCGCATGCGTTTACTTTTGTTTATTTCCCTTCATTTCAATTTCCCTTTCAATGTAATGCTCCTGCGAGTTTAGTTTAAATTCAATCAATGATAGTGCTCCCCGGGCTTGCATACCGATAGAGCAAATTTGTCTTTCCATATTTTTGTCGTTTTTGAAGGAAACAGGCAAAAAGGCAAGTGTGGGGGGGGAAACATCGCCATATCTGGAACAATCACGACCAAATCATCCAGAATCATACGAGGCAACTCAGGAACGTCCACCACGCGAAAACACAGCAGCTGTGGGGTCCAGGCTAGGTCGGCCGACCCCACCAGGAGGGTCGGCGACCCTTGGTGGTCCCCACCAGACTCAGCCTCCTCCTGCCTCCTGAGTTTGCACCACACTTCCACTTTTTGCCTGCTACACCGTCAAGTTCATTCTGATAATCTGAAAATTAAATAAACTTGACGCACTAATCTTTTGGGAAAATCATAATTGATTTATCTTCTGCCCACAACTCTACCTCTCACATTTATGGACTTGCACACTTGTTATTTCTCGCTTCATCGCTGAATGCTTGTGAACACCTTATCATTAGGAACCATGTTTTCCTAGATAATTGGCATGTGAGATATGGTTTGTCGAAATGATCTTGCTTGACCTTCAAGTCCTTGGGAATTTATCTTTATAAAAACCACAATTCCATAGTATGATGCTCCTCATTTGATTTATTCTCCTACCAAGGCCAAAGAACTTTACAAGAATACTTTGATGGCCAATAAGCTGCTAGTTGTCAATTTGAGCTTTGTCAAATTCTTGGACCCTAGTGAGAAGCTTGTCATACTCTTTTGATCAAGATCACGTACACTAAACCTCACATGCTACACTTCTACACTGGAAGTTAAGCAAAATTCCATCATCCATCCACCAAAATAAGTGCTCCAAAAATCATTGTTACCTTTCTCTCTCGAAAAAATGTTATTGGAGACATGGCTATGCAAGAAGAAAAAGAATAATTCATGCTCATACAAAAGTAGAGCATGACGAAAAAGTGTTGGTATTTCTTACGTCACGAATAAATCCGCAAGCGCACAGAGAATACCGTTGTAGCACTTCACCCGTGAGTATTCAAGGGTATCGTAATTTATATTTTCCCAAAGGAACGGAGTGGAATTATCTTCTAGTCTAGCTCGTCCAAGGACACGAAGAAGGATGGTAGAAATAGGTAGAGAGGATTCCTATGGATGAGGTTCTTTCTAGAAAAAGAGAGGTTTAAACATAGCAGGGCTGTCACCACCTGCCGGCAACCCTCTACCACTAGGACACGTGACACTAGGGCTATCAAGTCCCTATGCCAGTCCTGAGGTCGCGTGACAACAAGGCAATCAAGTCCTCACTGCCAGACCTATGGTAGATCCCTCCTCTAATTGCTTACTTTGGGCGCCGGCTTAGACCTGGTCTGCCAAGTCACTCCGGCCAAGGGGCCTACTACGTACCCGAACGTGGAGGATTACGAAGGACGGATAGGGCTGTCACCACCTACCGCCTACCTCAACAAACCGTGGAGCACGCAGCAAACAAAGGTAACCTCTAACCTAGACACCACGTCTAAGTTATTGATTACTACCTTAACTTGGTTGAAAGGCAAGGCACTCTAGAACAGAGCAATGATCCCGTAAGCAAGTAAAGGAAGAACTTAATCTAGATGAGAAGTACTCAAATCATAAGCAAGCCAAGGATCCACAACCAAACAAGGAACGCTTAACCAAGGCTAGACTATATGCAATAGGAGATCGAGAATACTTACTTTGATGAAGATGAACGAACGATGAACGAACGACGAACGATGAACGAACGACGAACGAACGATGAACGAACGACGAACAATGTATTATAAATAAGTATCCTCAAAGATACAAGATTGGGGCTAAGTCCTCACAAAGGGAGGACTACCCTTCTCTTCTACCCAACTCTCTCCCTACTCTACTAGTATACAAAGGACCCTAGGCCCTTGGGAGTGGAATGAGGCTCTCCTTCTTGTGTGTCTTGAGAGGAGGGGGGTACCCCTTTATTTATAGCCCTCCAAAGGCGGTGGAATTGAGGCGGTTCCCGGCATTTATGGCATTGATTGCAGGCAGAACCGACCTTGGTACGTCGGTGGGGAACCGCCACAGAAAAATGGGCCAGAATGGCCACTGTAGCAGGTCGGCCGACCTACTGTAGCAGGTCGGCCGACCTCCCCTTGGCCCCCTTGGTCTTGGGCTTTTTCTGGTACCTTCTCCACTTGATTTTGCTTCCAGATGGGCCTGCTATTGGGTACCTAGGTGTTTGCCATTTGTTGAGTTGGTTTGGCACTGTTTGGGGGTCCAAAAGTCCCCGGGAATGGCCTTGATTTGTCGGGGTGTACAATCTGCCCTTTTGGGTTGTGTTCCCTCTTCATTTGGGCCTTAAATCACCTGCATGCATAATTTCACCAACACTTGTGGAATTGGTTAGTAATAAACTCCTACCACTATGTTTGGTGTTCATTTTAATTCTTTTATGCAGGTAATTGACGGCAAAATTCTTGCTCTAAGGACCGTCAACAACTCCCCCACACTTAGCCTTTGCTCGTCCTCGAGTAAAGTTGAAGGACTAAGGTGGAACAAAACTTCCTTTGGTATGATGCTAGCATACAAGTTATTCCAAGCCATACCTGCACCTGTGAACTTTGATGTGTCTACCATGTCATCTTGGGCGGTTGAGGAATGGAACGGTCTTGATTCAAGTCATCATTACTCCTCTGTTGAGTAACTTGGGTTTTTGATAGATTTCAAAATAAAACATAGCTTGTACTCCTCAAATGATAACTCTCAGATCGCTCAATGTGTATGATTCCTCACCAAGGCATTTGATTTGCCTCTTTTCATCCTACTTCTACAAATGGCTTATGTGGAGCTTGGTAGGGATGGAAAGGAGCATACTTGCATCACTTATATTGCTAAGTCAAAAACCGGATCCAAGGAGAAAACTAGTCATACAATCTGATCAAGAGTGTGCATGTGTGTGGATGTGCGAATGATAAGTGGAAATGAAATGGATACTCCTTGATGGGGTGATATCTCTCTCTCTTGATTGATTTTCTTTTGAGAGCATGGCTATCTTCATTTTTTTTCTCCTTTTTTTTTTCAATCACACTCAGCATGCTAGAGCATGTATTTCTTTTATTCATGCTTCTCATGCATGTGAGTACTCCCTACTTCTTCTTTTTTTTTTCATCAACCTTTCTCTTCTTTTTTTTTTTCGATAGCCATGTCTCCTTTGCAAGGATATTTTAGAGAGAGAGACATCAACAACAAGTGATGGAGTATTTATTTTTGGTGGATGGGTGGATGGAAAAGGTGTTGCTAACTTCCAGTGTAGAAGTTTAGCATGTTTTGTGGTGGTGGTGTATGTGTACGTGGTCTTGATCATGAAAGTATGACAAGCATCTCACAAGGGTCACAACAATTTGACAAAGCTCAAAGTAATAACAAGCAGCATTTGTAGGGGTTTTCAATGTGATCATTATATTTGGCTCTGGTGGGAATATAAGATCATTGAGGAGTGCAAAGCTATGATTTTAAATTTTATAAGATAAAATCCCAAGCACTCTATACAGAAGAAGCAAGATTCCTCTCATCCAACCATATCACATTCGCCAACAACTTAGATAAACATGGGTTCCTAAGAGAAAGGTGTTCACAAGCAACAGATGTATGATGCGAGGAATAAAGAGTATGCAGGCCAACCAGAAAGAAGCATGTTGTTGAGGGATATTGAGTTAAATTTTAGTGATGGACTCAAAAGATTATTTTAACTCATGGATTAGGGAGATAGAGTAGTAGGGTAGGATGCGCAAACCATCGCTTTGGATGAAGTGGAGGTCAGTGCAATGTTGTGCATCTTGTTGGTGGGAGATCTCGATTGTGTGCATGATGAAGAACGAGGGATCTCCCCCACACTTGTTCTTGTACCTGGCTTATTTATTCAAAACAAACGAAAGAATGTGGAAATAAAAAGGACTCTACCGGGGTTAAAGACCGGGGAGCCTAAATCATTTATGTATTTATTTTATGAAATTAAATTTATTTTTATATATAAATATTTTTTTGTGTTTTTTTGTGTTTTTTTTTTTTGGTAAGGGGAGATCAAGGTAGGAGACTATGGAGGATTATTGAAGTCAACTAAGTCGATCACATCTACTTCCTCATCTAGGTTTTTATCCGGCTCTAGGAAAACTTTTAAACGTTGACCATTTACCTTAAAAAGGTTACCTCCATCGTCTTGGAGTGTGATTGCTCCATGTGTTGCAACATCGACGACAGTGAATGGCCCTTCCCATTTACTCCGAAGTTTCCCATGCCCGAACAACTTGACCCTAGAATTGAAGAGTAGCACCTTGTCCCCTGCCTTGAATTCCTTTATTTTTATTTTCTTATCATGCCATCTCTTGGTTCTTTCTTTGTAGATCTTGGCACTATGATATGCTTTGTCTCTTGCTTCCTCCAGCTCGGATATTTGTTGTTGTCTAAGTTTCCCGGCTTTCTGGAAGTCCATGTTCCAAGTGCGGATGGCCCAATATGCCCTATGCTCCAACTCGACGGGCAGATGACATGTTTTCCCGTAAACGAGTTGAAAGGGTGACATACCAATGGGTGTTTTATATGCCGTTCTGTATGCCCATAGTGCATCGGGTAGCTTTGTCTTCCAAGCCTTCCCCATTTCATTGACAGTTTTCTGCAGAATATTCTTGATTTGTTTGTTGGATGTTTCTGCTTGTCCACTTGTTTGGGGATGGTATGGAGTTGCAATGTTGTGTCGTGCTCCAAGCTCTTTTAGGAAGCTTCAAAAGGTCTTATTTATGAAATGAGACCCTCCGTCACTTATCACCATTCTTGGTGTTCCAAAACGAGGGAAGATGATCTCGTGGAACATCCTGCGGGCGTCTTGGCGTCAGCGGCTCTGCATGGCATTGCTTCCACCCATTTGTTCACATAATCGACTGCCACCAATATATACTCACAGCCATAGGACTTTGGAAATGGTCCCATGAAGTCAATGCCCCATACATCAAACAATTCCAACGGAAGATTGTATGTTAAGGGCATTGCATCGCGAGCTGTGATGCCTCCAACTTTCTGGCAGCTCTTGCATCTTCTGACAAATTCTTTGGAGTCTTCATACATAGTTGGCCAGAAGAAGCCACTTTGCCAGATCTTTGCTTGTGTTCGGAAGGCTCCATAATGCCCCCCATATGGTGCTGCATGGCATCTTTCAATTATTTTGGTGGCCTCAGCTGTCGGCACGCATCTTCTTAATAGGCCATCAGCACAAACTCTATAGAGGTATGGGTCATCCCAAAGGTGACGTCGACTCTCATAAATCAATTTTCTTTTGTCCTCCCCTGGTGGGACATAACCTGTGACCATGAAGTTCACAATGTTTGCATACCAAGGGTTTGTGTCTGTCACCTTTAGCAGCATATCGTCTCGTAGGAAGTCATTGATTGGTAGTTCCTGCATGTTAGTGACTTGCATACGAGACAAATGATCTGCTACAGAATTTTCTACTCCTTTCTTATCTCTTATTTCAATATCAAACTCTTGAAGTAGAAGAATCCATCGTAACAGACGGGGTTTAGCATCTTTCTTAGTGAGCAAGTATTTTAGAGCAGCATGATCAGTGTAAATGATAACCTTTGCTCCCACTAAGTAAGATCTAAACTTGTCGATAGCAAAAACAACAGCAAGAAACTCTTTTTCAGTAGTTGCATAATTTAATTGAGCTCCTGTCAAGGTTTTGCTAGCATAAGAAATTGCATGATGCTTCTTATCTTTGGTTTGGCCAAGAACCGCCCCAACAGCATAATCACTAGCATCACACATTATCTCAAAGGGCAACGTCCAATCAGGGGGTTGTATGATTGGGGCTGATATGAGAGCGTTCTTAAGGATGTTGAAAGACTTTAAGCACTCATCATCAAACACAAAAGGGGCATCCTTAGCTAAAAGGCTCGTGAGGGGTCTGGCAATTTGGGAGAAATCTTTTATGAAACGGCGATAGAACCCCGCATGGCCCAAGAAACTACGGACCCCTTTCACGTTGGTTGGAGGGGGAAGCTGTTCTATGACATCGATCTTAGCCTTGTCCACCTCTACCCCCCTCTCGGACACAAGGTGTCCAAGAACAATCCCCTCTCGGACCATGAAGTGGCACTTTTCCCAATTAAGTACCAAGTCCTTCTCTTGGCATCGCTGCAAGACTTTATCTAGATTTTCAAGGCAATGATCAAAGGTTTTCCCATAGACAGAAAAGTCGTCCATGAAGACTTCCATGATTTCCTCGATCATGTCAGAAAAAATAGACATCATGCACCGTTGGAATGAAGCGGGTGCATTACATAACCCAAAAGACATTCTGCGATAAGCGTAGGTTCCATAAGGGCATGTGAAGGTGGTCTTGCTTTGATCATCGGGATGGATGGGGATTTGATGATAACCAGAATACCCATCAAGAAAACAAAAGAAAGAGTTCTTTGCCAACCGCTCTAACATTTCATCAATGAAGGGCAGTGGAAAATGATCTTTCTTTGTTGCCTTGTTAAGTTTTCTGTAATCAATGCACATTCTCCATCCCGTGACGGTTCGTTGTGGGATCAACTCGTTGTTATTATTTTTAACGACCGTCATTCCTCCCTTCTTGGGCACTACCTGGACGGGGCTAACCCACTCACTATGCGGAACAGGATAAACTATTCCAGCATGAAGAAGTTTCAAGACCTCTTTCTTGACGACCTCTCTCATCGCATTGTTTAGCCTCCTTTGAGGCTCCCTAGAAGGTGTGCTTTCAGGATCGATAGGGATGCGATGGGTGCAGAGAGCGGGACTAATCCCTTTGAGATCTTGAAGAGAGTAGCCCAGGACAGATCTATGCTTTTCTAGAATGGCAATGAGTCTAGCAGTTTCATCTTCAGAGAGCTTGTCACTTATGATGACAGGAGCCTCTTTATCGCCATGAAGGAAAGCATAGCGTAGGCCAGGAGGTAAGGGCTTGAGCTCAATTGGAGGTTGTGATGGTGTTTCGAAATTGGGAAGCTCGAGAGGTTCTTCTAAATCTACATCCTCTTGGGTAAAATCATGAGCGTATTCATCCAGGAGTGATTCAGGAGACTCGAGAGGAAAGATAGCCATCACTTCCTCCATGGGCTCATCCTCAGGGAGACTATCTGTCAAAGTGTTTCTCGATCGAGAGATTGGGATGGAAAAAGAGTCTCTCCCAAGCTTGATGTCGAGGGTTCCTAGTGTCGGCGCATCAAAGAACAACTTTTCTATGGGATGCCCGATAAGAATATCAAAGTCATAGACTTCAAAGACGTGGAAATCCAGGATGGCCTCGATATTGTTGTGACCAATGGTCACATTTTGCAAAACCCCATATCCTTCTAAAAGATATCCCGACGGGCTCTTAAAGGATTTGGTTGTTGGCATCAAAGGTTCATCGCCAAGAATCTCAAATGCAAAGGAGTCTGCTATTAGGTTCACACCAACAGTGGGGTTGTAGTGAACATTGACTGTAACTCCTCTTATGTTGCATTGAATGATTGAAGAAGGTTGGATAATTCGAATCACTTCGGGAGAAAGCTCAACCTCTCTCAACCATTCATCGCTCATGAGGGTGGTCAACTCCCGAACAGTTTCCTTAAGGAATTCCTTTTCGAGTGGATCGGGAGGAGACCTAGGAGCTGGTGGTTTCTTTTGATAGGAATAATTCGAGGTGTTTCCATAATCTTCAAAGAGATCATCCTCGAATTCAAATGGGAACTCAAGAGGTTGAATTTCTTTTTCCTCCATCATCGTTCTTGGTACGGAAGAGGGCTCAACAGGCGAATCTTGGGATGTGGAAGAAGAAGGGATGGATTCGGATGTTGAGGGTTTCTCGATGCTTGACATGACCTTCTCTTGGAGGGGTTCACTAAGATCATTGACGTAGGAAGAGTTTTCTAGGATAAGATCTAAGAGCGCTCTTCCTTCTGTCGAGGTTTTGGTAGCAAAAGACCCTCCAGCGGTGATGTCAAGGTATAGGGCGGATTCCTTGTCTAGGCCCATATAGAAGTGTTGCAATAACATGTGGTCGGGAATAGACAAGTTTGGGCCGGAAAGAGTTAGCAAGGAAAACCTAGCCCAAGCCGCACCTATAGACTCCTTCTCGTTCTGACGAAAGTCGAGAACTTCCATACGGAGAGCAACGACGCGGGATAAGGGAAAGAAGGCTAAGCAAAATTTATCTCGAAGCTTTTCCCAATCACCGTACGTGCTTCTGACGGCAAGTATGTACCATTGTTTCGCTCTCTCTTGAAGGGAGAAAGGAAACAACTTCCATTTCACTGTTTCTTGTGACATGCCTTGGATCAAGATGCATGAACACAAGTGCTCGAACTCTCGCAGATGGTGATACGGATTTTCATGCTCAAGTCCAGAGAAGGATCGTTCCCGTACCATGGTTATAAAGGCGGGGTGGAGTTGATAGCCAGATGAGGAAATAGGTTTTGAAGATGATGGTGGCTCAAAGAACTCTCCCCTAGGAGCAGAGAATGATTCGATTGTAGGTTCTGGCTCCATGATAGATGTTTTTGGTATTTTCTTTTAAGTGAAAAGGTGATGATGGGGATAGGATAGGAAGGATAGATGGTGGAAGCTTGATGATGGAAAGAAAAACAAAAAAAAGATTTTTTTTTTGAAAGGATACAATACGAGGACCAACTAGGTTCGAAGATAAAAGCAACAACCGTTCCCCGGCAACGGCGCCAGAAATGCTTGTTGGTATTTCTTACGTCACGAATAAATCCGCAAGCGCACGGAGAATACCGTTGTAGCACTTCACCCGTGAGTATTCAAGGGTATCGTAATTTATATTTTCCCAAAGGAACGGAGTGGAATTATCTTCTAGTCTAGCTCGTCCAAGGACACGAAGAAGGATGGTAGAAATAGGTAGAGAGGATTCCTATGGATGAGGTTCTTTCTAGAAAAAGAGAGGTTTAAACACAGCAGGGCTGTCACCACCTGCCGGCAACCCTCTACCACTAGGACACGTGACACTAGGGCTATCAAGTCCCTATGCCAGTCCTGAGGTCGCGTGACAACAAGGCAATCAAGTCCTCACTGCCAGACCTATGGTAGATCCCTCCTCTAATTGCTTACTTTGGGCGCCGGCTTAGACCTGGTCTGCCAAGTCACTCCGGCCAAGGGGCCTACTACGTACCCGAACGTGGAGGATTACGAAGGACGGATAGGGCTGTCACCACCTACCGCCTACCTCAACAAACCGTGGAGCACGCAGCAAACAAAGGTAACCTCTAACCTAGACACCACGTCTAAGTTATTGATTACTACCTTAACTTGGTTGAAAGGCAAGGCACTCTAGAACAGAGCAATGATCCCGTAAGCAAGTAAAGGAAGAACTTAATCTAGATAAGAAGTACTCAAATCATAAGCAAGCCAAGGATCCACAACCAAACAAGGAACGCTTAACCAAGGCTAGACTATATGCAATAGGAGATCGAGAATACTTACTTTGATGAAGATGAACGAACGATGAACGACGAACGAACGATGAACGAACGACGAACGATGAACGAACGACGAACGAACGATGAACGAACGACGAACAATGTATTATAAATAAGTATCCTCAAAGATACAAGATTGGGGCTAAGTCCTCACAAAGGGAGGACTACCCTTCTCCTCTACCCAACTCTCTCCCTACTCTACTAGTATACAAAGGACCCTAGGCCCTTGGGAGTGGAATGAGGCTCTCCTTCTTGTGTGTCTTGAGAGGAGGGGGTACCCCTTTATTTATAGCCCTCCAAAGGCGGTGGAATTGAGGCGGTTCCCGGCATTTATGGCATTGATTGCAGGCAGAACCGACCTTGGTACGTCGGTGGGGAACCGCCACAGAAAAATGGGCCAAAATGGCCACTGTAGTAGGTCGGCCGACCTACTATAGCAGGTCGGCCGACCTCCCCTTGGCCCCCTTGGTCTTGGGCTTTTTCTGGTACCTTCTCCACTTGATTTTGCTTCCAGATGGGCCTGCTATTGGGTACCTAGGTGTTTGCCATTTGTTGAGTTGGTTTGGCACTGTTTGGGGGTCCGAAAGTCCCCGGGAATGGCCTTGATTTGTCGGGGTGTACAATCTGCCCTTTTGGGTTGTGTTCCCTCTTCATTTGGGCCTTAAATCACCTGCATGCATAATTTCACCAACACTTGTGGAATTGGTTAGTAATAAACTCCTACCACTATGTTTGGTGTTCATTTTAATTCTTTTATGCAGGTAATTGACGGCAAAAATCTTGCTCTAAGGACCGTCAACAAAAAGAAAAGAAAAATGATGAGAAAAATGGTGAAAAAAAAAAAAAAAGAAGAAAAAGTATGATAGCCATGTCCTCCTCAAAAATTCAAAAAGAGAGAGAAGGTAACATCATAAAAAGGAGTACAATCCCATTTCATACCACCACACACATGCACATCTTGATCAGATTGTATGACTTGATTTCTCCATTGGATCCAGTCTTTGACTTAGCAATAAAAGAGGCATTGAGCTCCACAAAAGCCTGATCAAACGCAAGGAGGAAAGAGGCAAAATCATGGCCTTTGAGAGGAGAATACATAAACACCATGAGCGACTTGAGAAAGAGTCATTTGAGGAGCAGAGACTATGTTTTTATTTCTGAAAATTATGCAAAAATCCCAAGGTACTTGACAGGGAAGGCGAGGTGATTTGAGACATGACCGTTCCACTTATCAATCATCCAAGGAATACATGTAGACACTGTAAGCTTCATGACCATTGGAGTTTGGAAACCCCAAAGGTATGAATGTTTTGGTGATTGGGTGACCATATTGATGTGACTAACATTTCCTTGTAGGATATTCAAATGGTCATGTCAATGAAGCGTCGTCTCACATATTCTATCTATCGACGACTTGGTGATTGGTTGCCTCGACAATTCGGATCGAGAGCTTGATGGAGTCGCGGAGAAGATGTGGATCAAGGCTAAGGACATGCTAGATCCAAGCAAGTGTGGCTTGGTTAGATGTTAGCTTGAGTCCATAGGAAAAACCGGACTATCAAGAGGGATCGAATTGGTTCTCTTAGAGCACACTAGGTTAGAGATCAAATGGATGCATTGTGAGTCTCTTGAGGGCTAGAGTGGCTGAAGAGAAGAAGAGGAACCAAGGATGAAGAAGTTGGAAGCAAGGATCAAGAGTGGATCAAGTTTTCATCTTATCCGGAAGAGACCGGACAGTACGGTCCTAGGGACCGTACAATGCGGTCTTCATTGAAGATCCAGACAGAGAAGTGAAGTCTCGGGATGCTGAGAAAATGAAGACCGGACAAAAGGACCGGACAGTACGGTCTAGGGACCGTATGGTACGGTCATCAGAGGATTTCCAGACAGAGAAGTTGAAGTTTCTGGAAGTGGAAGAAATGAAGACCGGACAATCGACCGGACGGTACGGTCCTAGGGACCGGACAGTACGGTCTTCATTGGAGATGAAGAAGAAGATGGAGATGCGCCTGGAAATAGAGACCGGACAATACGGTCTGGAAGAGACCGGACAGTACGGTCCTTTGTACGGTCTCTAGTTTCGCAGGGCACTTTTGGGCAACGGCTAGTTTTGGGTTGGTAGCCTATAAATAGTTGGTTGCCCGCCCCTTGAGGGGTCTCTTGGCCATTGTTGGAGTGCAGGAAACTCAGAGGAAGCCAAGAGCAAGAGAGAGAAGCACTTGTGAAGGATTTGGAGTGATCCTAGTGCTTGAGAGAGTAGCAATTGCATCCACTTGATCTCTAGGCTAGTGTGAGCTTGAGAGAGTCACTTCGGTTTGTTACTCTTGGTCTATGGCGAGGCCTAGACCGGTTAGGCGTTGGTGTTGAGCTGTCCAAGGAGATTGTGGAAGCTAACACAAGTTTGTACACGGTCTTGGAGCTTCCCGTGCGAAAGAAGCATCACTAGTGGAGCGCCCTTTGGCACGCATCAAGTGCGGAGCCTTACCTCCGGAAGAGTACCCGGGATCGAGCCCGGCGGGACGTGCCCGCGACTTCACTCGGAGGGTGAAGTGTGCTCTAGGAGGGATCGCCATCGAGCGGAGGGACGGGGTCGAGACTCCGGCGGGAGTGACCCAACGTGGAGTAGGGGAAGGCGCCACCCTTCCGAGACCACGGGAAAAATCATGAGCATTCCTATCCTTATCTCCTTTACATACTAGCATTTACGCTTCCGCATTTACTTTTATGTGCTAGTAGAATTGCATGATAGGTTGTCTCTTTACTACTTGGTAGAATTGCTTGTTAGGCTTTACTACTTGGTAGAATTGCTTGCTAGGGTGTTGCTTGTTGCATAGACTAGATTGTGTGCGCGCATCGCTTGCTTTTGTTATCACCATATCTAGTCTTGCTAGCTTCACGCCTAAAGTACGTTTGGGAGAAATTGTTGACACACCGATTCACCCCCCCCCCCCCTCTCGGTGCCCTTGATCCTTTCAAGTGGTATCAGAGCCTCGTTGCTCAAATAGGGCTTAACCGCCTTGAGTAAGGATGCCGAGAGATCATGGGCCGCCCCCGTTCGATGGGACCGACTATGCCTATTGGAAAGCTCGCATGCAAGCTTACCTCGAGGCTCTCGATCCTCTCGCATGGGAGGTGGTAAGTACCGGTGTCTCTCTAAGGACTCCCATTGGTACTCTTGATGTGAATCTCGCAAAGGCAAATGCTAAAGCTAAAAATGCCTTGTTTGAAGCTATCACTAAAGAGGTCTTTGCTCGAGTCAAGTCCGCGGGTACCGCTCATGAAGTGTGGACTCAAATTCAACAAATTCATGAGGGTTCCACGGACGTGAAAGAGGAAAGATACTATGTGCTAAAGAACAAGTATGATGATTTTGCCATGTCTTCAAATGAACTAATCAATGACACTTATTCTCGCTTGAATGTGCTTGTAGAGGATATCAACTCTCTCGGTGTGAAGGACAAGATTGATGATGGTGACCTTGTGCGGAAGATCTTGAGGATTCTCCCAAGGGAGAAATATGGAGCACTCATCACATGCCTCTTCAACACCGACATTCAAGCCCTCACAACCCACAAGCTACTTGGGAAGATCACCGCCTTCGAGAGCTACAACCTCGACAAGAAGCTTGATGAGAAGCCCTCCAAGAATCTTGCTTTTGCATCCGAGGGGTCAAGCAAGAAGATGAAGAAGGTGGTGACTCAAGATTCAAGTGATGAAGAGCTTGAAGAAGACGTTGAAGACTTGTTGCAACTTCATCCCAATGATCTAGCACTCCTCATGAAGAGAAGCAACTTCTTCAAGAGAAGATTCATCAACAAGAAAGATGCCGAGTGCTACAATTGTGGGGAGAAGGGTCACTTTGCCAAGGAATGTCCGAAGCCAATCAAGAAGAGCAAGAAGAAGACTCAAGAGTCAAGCGATGATGAAGAAGAAGACCCTAGAAGCAAGTACAAGGCAAGGAAGAGGTTTGTCAAGAAGGAAAGCTCTAGAGGCAAAGACAAGAGAAGATCATCTCGCAAGGGACTCTATGTTGGAGAGTGGGTTTCGGATGATGATAGTGATGAAGAAGAAAGTGATGACTCATCCTCCAAGGGAAAGAAAATGGCCGGCATTGCTCTCACCAACATCTCCGAGACTCTACCTCCACCACCGACTTGCTTGATGGCCAAAGATGATGATAGTAGTGAGGATGAGGAGAGCGAGTCCGATGAAGAGTTTGGTGAGGAGGATAAGCCCACATATGAGGAACTCTTGGATAGCATTCTCCTAACCGGCAAGATGATCATGAAGAAGGACAAGACCATTGCTCGGTTAGAGAAGGAACATGATGTGGCCGCTTTCCGAGTTCGTCAACTTGAGGGTGAACTTAGGGACTTATCCATCTCTCACAAGGCTCTTGATGAAGACTATGACAAGCTTGAGGAAGATCACATGAAGCTCAAGGAGAAGTCCAAGTTACTAGAGGATGAGATCAAGCACCTTTCCACTTCGCTCATGACCTTGGATGAAAGCTACGACAAGCTCAAGGTTGAACACATGAGGCTCAACGGCAAGTTCAAGGTTCTTGAGGAAGAACATCAATCCCTCCTCGAAAAGTGTAACACTTCTTCCTCTAGTTCATCTATTTCCGATTCTTCATATATTACTTGTGATGGACTAACTCCCTCTCTTGAGAGCATCTCTCTTGATGAGAACATTTTGAAGGAATATCATCAACTCAAGGAGGAGAGAGCTTCGGTGATGGACGGTTTCGAGAGGCTCACAAGGGGAAGGACCATTCATAAGGAGATACTTGGTCGCAACCTTGTGAACAACCCCGGGCACAAGGGACTCGGCTCCTACCCCGCCGCCATCAACCTCATCGGCAAGGACGAGGACATTCCACCTTGGGTAGTCCCCCTCATGGCGGACGACTACTATTGTGAGAAGTGTTGCCGAGACGGCCACACTAGCAAGAATTGTCCCAAGGTGAGAAGTTCCAAGGTTTTGCCTAACGCTAACTTGTTCCATGGAAATACACACTACAAGCTCTTTAGGGACAAGAAAGGCAAGGTGAAGGCAAAGGCTCTTGGATCACCCGACAAGAGAAGGATGATGAGGAAGATTTGGGTGCCCAAATGCATAGTTGACCTTGAGAGGCCAACCAAGTGCGAGTGGGCTCCCAAGAACAAGACCTAGAAGGGTGATGGTGGTGGACCGTGCGCCGCAACGTCAACTCATGAACGTCCACCACAAGCTTCGAGTGCTTCATCGACAAATCTACTCTTCAAGGAGGTAACTTGTATCATAGTAGTTTCTTTTCTTGCATTGCTTGCATGGTAGCTAGGTGCTCCTTTGTGAACTAGTATGTTTGCATTCATGCATATGTTAATAACTAAAAAGAAAAGAACATAAAAATTAGTTCAAGGTCTAACTTTCTCAAGATAGCTATGAGCATGGGGGATGCTTGAGTTGGTGGACCGATGGACTCAAGGCAAGTTTTGGCTCATAGTGAGTAAGCTTGAGAGAGGCTCAAACTTGACCTTGAGTAGGTTTCCTTTATGCGTTGTCTTAACTTTGCTTGCATATCACATGGCATGTTTACTTTCCCTTGCATTTGTATGATATGCTTGTCTCATGCATTGCATATAGGAAATCACAAAGGAGTTGTCACACTATGAGGAAGTGCTTCATTCGTAATATGATCTCACATCTCATAGAAGTGTGACTAAAGAAAAGAATTGTGCTTCATGCCCATTGAGTCTTGCTACATGATCCTCAAGGTTAAATCTACTTGCACGGATCATAGGCAAAGGACTCATACATACCCCTCCTTTGGTTTTATCGCATTTGGTTCTTATTGGTTGCATCTTATTTGCCGATTGAAAAATTACTATATGCCTATGCGCAACCTATATTGGTCTATTTTCAAAGGAGTGTTTGAGAGATCCCCTTCTAGTCCATGTTTGGCGTTTATTTGGTTTTTGTGTGAGAAACTTGGACTTAGAAGGAAATTCCTTGAAAATCAGCATTTCTGGACTGGACCGTACAATACGGTCAAAGGGACCGTACAATACGGTGTGCTTTTGCACGAGATCCTTTGAAACCTGAGGCAGAAAGGAGACCGGACAATACGGTCCAGCAGAC
Organism: Eragrostis nindensis; assembly: GCA_012490785.1. Lineage (NCBI taxonomy): Eukaryota > Viridiplantae > Streptophyta > Magnoliopsida > Poales > Poaceae > Eragrostis > Eragrostis nindensis. The sequence goes on from JAAXCT010001384.1 coordinate 72,113, forward strand.
CGTACAATGCGGTCTCTATAGATTAACTGTCAGGGTTCCAAAGGAGACCGTACAATACGATCCCTATGACCGTACCATACGGTCTGGTTAACTTCATCGCGAGATACATCCAATCTCATCCGTTGATTCCGTTTTGGATCGATCTCAGCCGTCGATTCAAACTAAAGGTAATCCTAACGGGAAATCGGGCGATTACTGTGCATCTTCCCCATTACGCCGAGCCGCCGCCGTTCTCGCCGCTCACTCCCGCCACCACTTCGCCTCCCGCGCGCGCCGCGCCGCCGTACGTCGCCATCGCCGTCGAGCTCGCCGACGCGCGCCACCACCGCAGCTACGCGCCGCCGCCTGCTCCTCCACCGCGCACGCTCGCCCGCGAACCCTAGCGCCGCCACCGCGCCACCATAGCACCGCGCGCCGCCGCTTCACTTGACCACGCCGTCGCGCTCGCCGACGACGACCACCAGCACCACCGCGCGCCGCGCCTGCTCTTCCAACGCGTCAAGCTCCACCGCGCCGCGCCGCCGCACCACCGAGCCGCCGCTCCGCCTTGCCGCGCACCGCCGCCGTGTTGAAGCCGAAGACGAGGACGTCACCTCGCCGTCGACGAGCACCGTGCAGTGGAGCTCCTCCATCCGCGTGCCACGAGCAGTTTGCTCTTCCCCCTCGCGCGTGGACTGCTCCTCCACGGCCTCACCGGACCCGAGCACTCCTTCGTTGACGATCGCCGTCAAGTTCTTGCTCCGGTGAGCTCCTGCAAAATCTTGATTGCACAGTAGCTCGTCTCGTTTCCGTGATTCATCTAGGGTTTGAGCCATTCAATCCTTCGTCGATTAAAATCCCTAGTAAATCATCCAAAAATCGCTCCTTTATTGCGAAATCGATATGCATTGCTAACTATTGTTTCGCAATTTAGGTTACCATATGTCGTAGAGGTCGTATTTCATCTCTTATACCTACGACATGTTGGTTGCTTTGTGTCGATTTCCGATTCCATACTATACACCTAGCTCGACACTAGCATTTCCTCGATTAGTGGTACATTGTGTCTATTGCATATGATCTATGTACACTAGTCGATCTCCACCTATAGTCGACAATGCCGTAGTTCCCCATTGCATATTTGCCGGCATTGTGTCCTTTACCTCTGCGCTAGGACTTCATATAGATTTATGCGCTTACCTACGATTCTTGCTTGTAGATTATAGTAGGTTATTCTATACTCATATACCCTGTCTTATTCCTATCGTGCAGTGGCAGTGGTCAGCGGACAGTGGGCAGTTGACAGCAGAGCAGAGACAGTGGACGGATTGAGGGCCAAGCCCTTAGTCCTATCTTTGGCAGTCAGCCGTCAGTGGACGGGTTGGTGGGCCAAGCTCACTCGCCCTATCTTGTCTGCAGCCTAGTCAGCAGTTATGGCAGGAGGTTCTGGCAGAGGCAGAGGCAGGGGCAGAGGAGACCGTGACAGGGGCAAGGCCAAGCTTGTTGAGCAGCCCAAGAGGAAGAAGCAGAAGACTGGTGATCCAGAGTGGGACCAGGCCCTCAGGGCAGCAGAGGTTGACTTACCAGCTGGCAGGGATACTGGCCTCAGGATCAGGGACACACCTGCTGGAGGACAGGGGGAGACTCCGAGGAGGTCTTCCAGGGCTAGAGCTACAGTGCAGCGGACTCCGTCCACCCGTGAGGTTGGTCGTGAAGTTCTGTGCTCTTGACAGGACTGCTACTCTCAGGGACGTGCTTGCTGAGGACGCACTCAGGCTGCCAGGCCCCGTCCTCAAGAAGTTCAGGAGAGTTGCTGAGGAGACTTGGGTACCTGCCAGGAGAGACCCACAGGCAGGAGGTCGTTTCTGGACACTTCTTCAGCAGAGGATAGCAGCTGGTTTGAGGAGTAGACTGCGGACAGATGGACCTGATAGGCTCTTTGTCACTCACCAGCACTGCAGCATACAGGCTGCCAGCAGAGGTGCCGGGACGGATTTCACACAGCACCTGTCTTATATCCCGGGCCTCCAGGAGATCATCACCACAGCGATGCGATGGGATACAGATATCGTGATGGACTTCTATGCCTCGTTGTGGATAGCGCCAGACCGCTCAGCTATATGGTTCATGCTCAGAGGACAGCCCCACAGAGTTACGAGGGAGGACCTTGTTAGCGCCCTTGAGACCATCCAGCACGAGACCAGAGTGTTCCCACTTGCTCACCCAGGGATGGAGCCTCCCCGCAGACCTCTTGGGGGACACTTACCTTCAGATAAGGATATGAGCATTGCTTTCCCTCCACCTCACCTGGAGAACTTCAGCCGAGCTCACACCAGACTTACACATGAGGGCAGAGTTCTCAGGAGTATACTGAGCAGGACGATAGTTCCCAGGAGTGGATACAGAGATCAGTTCTCCATTCTTACTCAGTGGGTTGTGATGTTGATGCTGAGGCACAGAGGTTTTGATTTAGTTGATCTGATACTGTGCCAGATGGAGGATGTTATTGCTGAGAGCATAGCTGCCAGACACTTAGCCTTTGCACCTCTGATCTGCTACATTCTGAGGAGGCTACAGTTGTTGTCTCAGGAGGACTATGACGAGCTGCCCAAGGTGACTACAGCGTACACACCCCTACCTGCCTCCGACAGACGGGTTGCTGCCCGGGAGTCAGCTTCACAGGGGAGTTCTTCACAGGGACCAGGTGACACGGCTACCGAGACAGAGCTGCATATACAGACTGGTAGCCATATGGAGTCCATTCCTGAGGACGTGACTCCGGACTCTAGAGCAGGACCTTCAGCGTCTGCTACAGCTCCAGCTCAGACAGATCTACTACATGCAGAGCTAGCAGCCCTTCGCAGAGAGATCCAGAGTCAGCGAGAGGATAGGGAGAGGGATCGACAGATGCTAGACAGTGTTGTACACACTCAGAGGGAGATGGCTTCTGGCTTGTCGTCGCTTTTCACTGGTTTTGAGGCGATTGCTCAGACTCTTCGTCTTTTCGGACAGGCATTGCCAGGACTCCCGTCGTTCCCACCTATCACTTTCCCAGGTGTGCTGCCACCAGATACAGTTCGCTTTCAGCAGCTTCAGCAGCAGCAGTTTGCTCAGACACAGGGAGGACAGTCTTCCAGCCAGGGACAGTACTTCAGCACCTTACTCACGGCTCCCATCTCACCTGCTGGTGCACCTACGGTGGGGCCGTCGACGTCCACTTTTGCTGGTTTGACAGGAGAGGCAGGACCTTCTCAGCAGTACTTTTCTTCACCAGGCCTCTCCATGACTCCGTCAGCCCTACTAGCTACTACAGCTCCGAGCTTCTCACCGCTTCAGCTGACGAGTCCTTTCTTCGTGTCACCACTGCCAGCTCGTTCACTCGACTTCGACACAGTAGCACAGACCGCCTCAGTGCAGACAGACTCACTTCTTACAGCTTCACAGGCAGAGGTCGTGACTACTACAGCTGAGACAGTAGCAGTGGAGCAGACAGAGTCTCCCAGGACACCTACTCCGCCTCGAGTTGTTGAGCCCTCAGCAGATCTCACTGACTTTGGCTACACTCGTGAGGAGTTACGAGAGGCTCTTGCCACAGGCACCTCTCCAGAGCAGCAGACAGCACCCTCCAGGACTCCTTCACCACCTCCAGAGTTTGAGTACACTGGCACTTCTTCTGAGCAGCAGCAGCCGCAGCAGGGCACCTCTTCAGCTCCAGGGCTTTCAGTGACTACTACCACTGTACCTCCTCCAGCCTCCGATGCGTAGGACAGCAGTTTTCTCTTTCCGTCTTTCTCTTTTTGGTCATTGGTGCCAAAGGGGGAGAGAGATAGAGAGATCTTGTATAGGTCTAGGGGGAGTAGTAGAGTGATCTTGTGCTCAGGGGGAGTGTGAGACAGCTTTTGTCTAGGGGGAGATCTTTTGGTACTTCATTGTATATTCTTTTGGTTCTTCGTGGTTCTTGTTGAGCTTGATTTGCTTTTGTTTGTGTTTGGCTCATCAAGAATGCACTTGGTTTCATTTACAACACTTGCTCTTATCCCTATATCTGCATATTGCTCTGTTGTTGATATATTGCTCTGATATATTGCTCTGAGTTTGTGTATGTTTACCTGGATGCACTTATTTATATCTATCTTGCCAGGTTTCCTCTTTCTGTGATGATATGTGCACTCACTTGCTTTTGCAGGAATATCTTATAATCTTATCATCACAGAGTTGTGGTCATAGCTCATGTATTTATTCCATATATATCGCCCATGTGCTTTAACTCTATTTTGCAGGTGATACCTTTTGAGCTATGACTACTTTGTTCTCCGTTTTTACTTGTTCTTCATTTCATATCCTATCTTATCAATCACTCTTGCGCTTTACATTCTCTATCTTATGATATGTGTTGTCACCAATCACCAAAAAGGGGGAGATTGTAAGCTTCATGACCATTGGAGTTTGGAAACCCCAAAGGTATGAATGTTTTGGTGATTGGGTGACCATATTGATGTGACTAACATTTCCTTGTAGGATATTCAAATGGTCATGTCAATGAAGCGTCGTCTCACATATTCTATCTATCGACGACTTGGTGTTGGTTGCCTCGACAATTCGGATCGAGAGCTTGATGGAGTCGCGGAGAAGATGTGGATCAAGGCTAAGGACATGCTAGATCCAAGCAAGTGTGGCTTGGTTAGATGTTAGCTTGAGTCCATAGGAAAAACCGGACTATCAAGAGGGATCGAATTGGTTCTCTTAGAGCACACTAGGTTAGAGATCAAATGGATGCATTGTGAGTCTCTTGAGGGCTAGGGTGGCTGAAGAGAAGAAGAGGAACCAAGGATGAAGAAGTTGGAAGCAAAGATCAAGAGTGGATCAAGTTTTCAGCTTATCCGGAAGAGACCGGACAGTACGGTCCTAGGGACCGTACAATGCGGTCTTCATTGAAGATCCAGACAGAGAAGTGAAGTCTCGGGATGCTGAGAAAATGAAGACCGGACAAAAGGACCGGACAGTACGGTCTAGGGACCGTATGGTACGGTCATCAGAGGATTTCCAGACAGAGAAGTTGAAGTTTCTGGAAGTGGAAGAAATGAAGACCGGACAATCGACCGGACGGTACGGTCCTAGGGACCGGACAGTACGGTCTTCATTGGAGATGAAGAAGAAGATGGAGATGCGCCTGGAAATAGAGACCGGACAATACGGTCTGGAAGAGACCGGACAGTACGGTCCTTTGTACGGTCTCTAGTTTCGCAGGGCACTTTTGGGCAACGGCTAGTTTTGGGTTGGTAGCCTATAAATAGTTGGTTGCCCGCCCCTTGAGGGGTCTCTTGGCCATTGTTGGAGTGCAGGAAACTCAGAGGAAGCCAAGAGCAAGAGAGAGAAGCACTTGTGAAGGATTTGGAGTGATCCTAGTGCTTGAGAGAGTAGCAATTGCATCCACTTGATCTCTAGGCTAGTGTGAGCTTGAGAGAGTCACTTCGGTTTGTTACTCTTGGTCTATGGCGAGGCCTAGACCGGTTAGGCGTTGGTGTTGAGCTGTCCAAGGAGATTGTGGAAGCTAACACAAGTTTGTACACGGTCTTGGAGCTTCCCGTGCGAAAGAAGCATCACTAGTGGAGCGCCCTTTGGCACGCATCAAGTGCGGAGCCTTACCTCCGGAAGAGTACCCGGGATCGAGCCCGGCGGGACGTGCCCGCGACTTCACTCGGAGGGTGAAGTGTGCTCTAGGAGGGATCGCCATCGAGCGGAGGGACGGGGTCGAGACTCCGGCGGGAGTGACCCAACGTGGAGTAGGGGAAGGCGCCACCCTTCCGAGACCACGGGAAAAATCATGAGCATTCCTATCCTTATCTCCTTTACATACTAGCATTTACGCTTCCGCATTTACTTTTATGTGCTAGTAGAATTGCATGATAGGTTGTCTCTTTACTACTTGGTAGAATTGCTTGTTAGGCTTTACTACTTGGTAGAATTGCTTGCTAGGGTGTTGCTTGTTGCATAGACTAGATTGTGTGCGCGCATCGCTTGCTTTTGTTATCACCATATCTAGTCTTGCTAGCTTCACGCCTAAAGTACGTTTGGGAGAAATTGTTGACACACCGATTCACCCCCCCCCCCCCCCCCTCTCGGTGCCCTTGATCCTTGCAGACACCTCAAAGTTCACAGGTATGAAGTGTGGCTTGCAATAACTTATGTGTAGGCTCTCATTTATGAGGATGAGTATCTCCCGCCTTATGCTCGCAACTTTACTCGAGGACGAGCAAAGAGCTAAGTCTGGTGGAGTTGTTGACGGCTGTAGAGCAAGAATTTACCCGTCAACTAGCTGCGCTTTTTATAATGAAACAATCACCAAAAGTAGACTTAGGGCTTTAAACTAATGATTTCCACAAGTCTTGGTGAAATTGTGAGTGCAGCTGCAATTCATAGGAAAACGGGGAAAAGGAAGCATAAAAGGCCCAAGTTGGAAACACTAATTTTCCCCGGAATAAAGAATTATCCAAATAAAACCCAATCCCAATAAAAGGCTTCAAGTCCACCCATAGCAGGTGGATCAGAGGAGAAGGCAACCAGGAGATCCCACCTGAGAAGGCCCAGGCCCAGAGGGGCCAGCCACAGGTCGGCCGACCCCAAACCCTAGGTCGGCCGACCCCCTGCGGTGGCTGTTGGCAGTCCTAAGGCCTAACAGAAATGAATCCGCAAGCGCACGGATACCGATGTAGCTTTCACCCCAAGAGTATTCCTAAGGTATCGAATCCACAGGGAACGAACAGTGTACTAAACTCGAGATCTATGCAGAATATCCGTAAAAGGGACACGCTAAGCAGGGGATTAATACAGTAAAAAGATAGTCCTCTGGCCAGGTAATCTAATGCAAGATATTAAATAACTGAGCAATGAGATAAGGGTTTTTCGATATCATCTACTTCGGGGCACGGCCGCCGCCAAGACACGCAACCCGAGAACTAGGTTCAACGTATCCGGTCAACGGACCGCGTCTAGGCCCTACACACTCAACCCGAACGTGGTGGACTACAGAGACCGGTGTAGCTGTCACCTACACTCGCGGCTACCACAACATCCCGTGGGGTTGAGGGCAACTCAGGATAAATCAAAGTATAAACACCACGTTTACACCTATCATTAATACCAGCAACTAGCAATTTCCTAGAGCTAGCACATGCAGTAAATAAGAAATACTTACTACACACCTGAATCCCATAGATAATAAAGAAGAAAACCTTACTTTATTGCTCAATAAATAGTACCTTACATATTACCTGGCCTGGAAGACTATGGCGACTACTCCCAGGCGGAGTATAGACCCGAGGCACTGAGGAAGCAGAACCCCGACATCTCCGGAGCTTCCGCCCTTCCTCCTCCTCTCACTCACTCTCTACTTCACTTATCAAAGTGTTTCTCTACTAAGGTGCGAGTTCTACCGTGGGAGCTATGTTGGTATTTCTTACACCAAACAGAAAACACCACCTTAGGCTGGTTAGGCCTAGAGTGAATATTCCCGGTTCGGCGCCAGAAATACCTGGGGTTAAGTTACTTGCTTAGGATACATAATAATCCACAACTAGCAACGAGTGCCAGATATGTATTATTAGTAATTAATCATAAAAGATAATCCGCAAGCGCACGGATAACCCGTTGTAGCATTTCACCCGAGAGTATTCCAGGGTATCGTTATTTATATTTTCCCAAAGGAAGACGTGGTTGACAAGTGTGTACTTATACTCATGGTGTTACAAATGATAGATCATAACCAATATCCAAATGCAGGGGTAAGGCAATGTATGGATAGAGCATAGTGTGACACACACAGCAGGCATTTCCACTCTCTGATAAAAGGCGAGAGGCGGCTCTAAGCTAGACTAAGGTTAAGTAAGAAGAACTGCTACTCCTAATGTACATCGTCAAGTAGCGTGCGTAGCATCTACCTATAGCCTAAGCTGCACACAAGCCAAGACTAAGCTGTTCTACTGCCAAGCCATCATCGGGAGATCTAGCGATCAGAGTCTGCCCCAATCTCCGGACATTTCATATATACTCCTACGCCATACCCGAACGTGGAGGATTACAAGGGACGGACAGGGCTGTCACCACCTGCCGCCTACCTCTACAAACCGTGGGGCACGAACACGCATCCAAGGGTGGAAAGGAAGCCCTAGCACCATGCTAGCGTAACTAACCACAACTCTAGATCCCTCGAGGCACCTCGCAAGGCGATAAACCTAGAGCACTCTTGCAAGACAATGGGCCCGATGACTAAGCAAAAGGAACAACTAGGTCTAGCAAGCGATTACTTAGACAAAGGATCAAAGCTAGCACTACGTTAAGCATAGGCGTTCGTCGCTCAAGAACGAGCGACGAACGATGAACGATGAAGCACGATCATCGTTAACCGATGATCGAGTATGAACGAACGACGAACGAACGATGAACGATCATGAACGAACATCGATGAACGATGAACGAACGATGAACGAACATGAACGAACGAAGAACGTTCATCCAAGATCAAGGATGAACGATGAACTAGCATAAGCACATAACTACTACAAGAACGATGATATTCCATTGATAAAGAAATAAGTCTTACAAAGAGAGTAAAAGGATACAAGGGAATATACCCCAAACTCTCCAAGGGACTTGGGAGCCAAAAGGGCAGCCCACTACTCAGCCTAAGCCTAACTAGAGAGCCCCTAGCTCTGGATGTGTGGAGGAGGGAATGAGCCTCTCGTGTTGTGTGTCTTCCAAGGGGAGGGGGTACCCCTTTATTTATAGCCCTCCAAAGGCGGTGGAATTGAGGCGGTTCCTTAGGTCGGTGGCATTGATTGCAGGTGGAACCACCTCCTGAAGTCGGTTGCAAACCGCCATAGAAAGGTGGACCCAGGGGCCTCCCAGTCAGGTCGGCCGACCTAGGGTTGGGGGTCGGCCGACCTGGCCCTGGCCCCCCCTGGGCTGGGCTTTGGCAGGTTGGCTCCCCTCGGCCTTTTAGCCTCTTTTCCAGGTGCGTGGCCTCAGTTGATATTCTGGGTGGTTCTGGGCCTTTAATCCTTGAATTATATTCCCGCGGCGAGCGTCGTTTGATGGACGTGTTGGAATCGTCGCCTTGGGCCTTGTTTACACCTGGAAATCCCTGTTTTCCACCTGCACATCCAAATCTAGAGGTACACGTGGAAATAAGTTATTTGATAACAAAATGCAAGTAACAAGTGTTAGTTCTTCCTTATTTATAGAGCTAATTGACGGTCAAAAACTGGGTCTAAGGACCGTCAACAACTCCCACAAGCTGTCCTCCTTGCTCGTCCCGAGCAAGAAGTAGGACTTAGGATGTTGATCAGGAGTTGCTACAATGTTTCATATCTCATAGGTACCATGTACACAACAAAATACTCTCCTTTGAGTTGAAAAAGTTGGCATGGTAACTCACCCTTTACCTTACTCCTTATGGGGCGTATGGCTTTTTCCTTGTCTTGGGCGGTTGAGAGATAGAACGGTTATAACAGAGCACCAATCACTTGTCCATTGTTTGACTTTTATTTTTCGGAGGTTTTCAAAAGTTTTGAAATAAAAGCAAAGTTCCTCAAATGATGCTCTCGAATCGCTCAATAAGTGTATATTCCTCACCAAGGCATTATTGTGTTGCCTCTTTGTCATCCTACTTCTAAGGCTTGTATGTGGAGCTCAAGGTAGGGATGATATGAGGCATACTTGCATCACACATATTGCTGAACCAAAAGAGTGGATCCATGGAGAATGCAAGTCATACAACCTTGATCAAGATGTGCATGTGTGTATATGGTGGTGGTGAGGTGGAAGAACTATACTCCTTTTTATTTGTTTCCTCTCTCTCTTTTTGAATTTTTGAGGAGATCATGGCTATCTTTCTTTCTTTCTTTTTCTCAACATTTTTCTTTCTTTATTCCCCATTTTTTTCATCATGCTCTACTTTTGTATGAGCAGGGGATTATTCTTTTTCTTTCTTTTGCATAGCCATGTCTCCAGTGATAAATTTTGAGAGAGAGGTAACAATGAATTTTTGGAGTATTTATTTTGGTGGAAAGTGTGGTGGTATTGCTTAACTTCCAGTGTAGAAGTTTAGCATGCGAGGTGGAGTGTACGTGATCTTGATCAATGAGAGTATGACAAGCTTCTCACTAGGGTCACACAATTTTGATAAAGCTCAATGCAATGACAAGCAGCATATGTGTAAGGGTTTGCAATGTAAGAACAACATATGGCTTTGGTAGGAATTTTGATCATTGAGGAACTTTATCATTTTTTTGTATTTTGTAAAATAAAACTCCGGAAGTCAAGTCTTACTTTGAACAAGATCATAGCAGCCCTATTTGTACCATATCATATCTCACAACAACTTAGACTTTGATCAAGCACTATGCAGCCCACAAGTTTCAAGCTCTAGGTAAGCACAAGCCAAAAGTCTCAAAACTTCGGAGAGCACTAAGTTGTGACTAGGTACAAACGAGAGATAAAACAGAGCAACTATTCATCATCTCAACGTAAGGAAGGCTAAACACTCATACTCGCATATAAAGAGAAACTACGAAAAACTAGAAACCACACTAAAGACTATTTTTGTTCTTTTTAGTTTTGTCATTTTTATTTTATTTTCAGATTTATCATTTTTTTGGTATTTTTCATGAGAGATGCAAGAACAAGCAAACAAAAGAAACAAAAGGATACAAGTTGCGATACATGATACCTTAGCGGGGGGTATGGCATTCCCCCCCCCCCCCCCCCCCCCAAGCTTGTTCTTGCTCATGGGTGACGTCGAGGATCGAACCCGGTGTGGCGAAAGTAAGCCAACATATCGGCTTGGCCCTGCTGCGTCATGTTGGTGAGGTTGGTGAGCTGGGCATTTGTGTTTTCTTGCCACTGGTGGGTCTGCAGGACGTGTTGGTTGAGAGTGTGCTCAACGTCCTCTCCTCGAGTCTCGATGCGTCCCATTTGCTCGGTGAGCGCATTCATTTGCTGCTCGAGATATGGATCACGAGCTGCAGACGAACGTCGCCCACCGGCCCGTGGTGAGTAGGACGTCGAATCGGAGGAGATTTCCTCCCATTGCGCGCGGGGATGGTGCGTCCATTGGGCTTGGCCCGCACCCTGCTGCGACGAGCCGCCGACCTCAAATGGTGGTGGAGTGGTGTACCCACCGGGGCCATACCCGGCGTGACCGTAGCTTGGCCCATATGCATAGGCCATGGGCTGCGGTGCGGGCGCCCCGGTGTCGGCGGTCGGCTCCGGCCTGCGCGTCCTCCTGCGAGAAGAAGTACTCCTGCGTGCAGCCTCCTCTTTTTCTAGAGGTGTGGTTAGATTTTTACAGCCATACAAACGAAGTTCCCGGTTAGGTAACGGGAATTCATTTGTATAACCGACATAATAAAATATGAGAGAATTATTTGGACCATGTTTAAGTGTATGACCTTGAATAAGATAATCCTCGGTGATAAGAGAGCGGGGTGTATCAAGATAAGCAACATTAGCATCATGCAAAGCACCAACACCCGCAGCAATACGTGTAATCAACGAGGTGCACTCAATCGGTCCAGTCATTCTAAAATTTTCTAACCACTGAGAAATCATGGACATGACAGGAGCAATCTTTATTTTCTCAACCATAGCATAAAGAATTTTCAGATCATCCTCGCGCACAATCCTAATATCACTTCTAGGAAACAAGGTAATGCCAAGCCACATGTGCAACAAGCGCAAGGTAGGATGATGAATATGATTAGTTCGGGGTTTCTCACAAGTAGGAGATGCAGAAATTCTTTGCCAAAAAGCTAACTTTGAGTAACCCGGAATCGAACTATCAACATCAATGGTGCAGCGAGAATTATAGCCGAGGCATTGACTAAGGATTTTCCATGTCAAATGATATTCCTCCCGGAAAAACCGAAAGGTAATACCGTCATCTACCACGCGTAGGGTGCATAAAAACTGTAGTGTAAGTAAGCGGGAACCCTGCTCATCTACACTTGCAAACTTATCCCACCCTATTGCTTTAAATACTCGAGAAAATTCAGCATCCATACCAATCTTTTGCAGCAGTTCCGTATCAAATGCTCGCGTAGGAGCAAATGTACGGAGTCGGAGAGCTTCGTAGGCGCCCATCTCTTCGTCGCCCACCAAGTCGAGGTCGGTGTCGACGAGAAGACGATGCTCGGTGTTGGCTTGTTCCTCCGTTGCGGCTTCATGTTGAGGGCTTGACACTTGCTCGGTGGTGGTGCGGGCGCGAGTGCGAGGTCGAGATGAACCCGAGCCTGTGCTCCCGGACCGGAGCAGCGAGGCGAAGGCCTTGCCAGCGCGCTTCATGCTGCAGCGAGGTCGAGCAAGAACGCAAGAACGAAAACTCCGAACGGGTTATGAGGATGAAAACCAATCGATGAAACCGTCGGTGTTCTTGCAAGCGAGAAAACGCAACTCGGAAAACCAAACCAAAACAAAACTGCAAAGCAAACCAAAGGAGAAATATTTTTGCAGAATTTTGAGGCAAGAACCAAGTGAGCACAATGGAAAACTTGAGAGCAATGGAGTGAAGAGTGTTGAGGAGTGGAAATGAGAGTGTGAGAGGGAGAGAGCTTGTGGCCGGCCACCTCCTCTTATACATGAGCCATAACGGCCATTTTCGAAAAGAGGAGAGGACAGGTGACCGTTGGGGCAAAGGGGAGCGCGCCCAACGGCCACCCTGGGTCTGCCGGCCTAGCAAGTGGGGTCGGCCGACCCCCTGTGGGGCCATCCTGTCATCCCTCTTGGCCCACAGCCCCCAACGGCCATATTGGTGATGACCATGGTTGCTATGTCCAGAAAATCCTCAAAATTATTTGCTCAAAAAGATTTCCAAATAAAAGGTTGCCTCGCATTCAAAATTTTCCAAAAAAATCAAAAATCGACATGTTGATGAAAAATTTCAACATGCAAAAATATTTTTGGCTTTTCCATGATGATACAAGGGTGGTCTAAAAATTTCATCCAAAGATGAGTCATTTTGAACGCAAAAGTGTTTTTGAAACTTTTGAATTTTAAATGCATGGCGAGGGAAAAATTCAAATATGCTGGCGGAAAAATCCAAATAAATTTTTGGTGGAGGAAATAAATATGCAAAGTGGTTTGGAAAGAAATCCAAATGCAAATGTGGTGAAAAAATTCAAAAAGAAAAGAGAATCAAACCGAATGATAATGCCGGTTTTCCTGGCGGCCAGGGCCGTGTCGTTTAAAGTCCGACGGGCTAAGACTTCTCCAACGGGTTTAGCTTGGTGGCGCGGACCCGGTCCTTGGAGATGAGGACGTAGAGGGCTGCGCCTTGACTTGCCACACTTGTTTCATCTTTGGTGGTGTAGGTGGCTTCTCGGACTTTGGGACGGGTTTCTTGGCCCATAATCCCGGCCTCGTGGTCGCAGGTTTCTTGGTTGAAAATGCGATGGATTTTCAATCTTTGCCAAGCTCTTCCATAGAGCAATGAGGCTGTCCGTTTTCCTGGCTGTCACTTCAACTTCTTGAATGTTGGAGCTGTTTGGCCCATACTTGACCTTGATCATCGAGCATTGTTCTTTCCGAGGTTGGAACTCGAACTTCTCCTCCTTCCCATTGATGTAGAGGCGGATTTCTCCAACTCCAACATCAATTTGGGCCTTTGTGGTGCTAAGGAAGGGACGTCCCAAGATGAGGGGCGTTTCCTTATCAATATCCATGTCAAGCACCACAAAGTTCACCGGGACGGTGTGGCCTCTTATGAATACCGGCACATCCTCCGCAATCCCCATTGGAAAGCGAAAGGATGAGTCGGCCAATTGTAGCCGCATCGCTGTTGGTGTGAGGAATCTGTACTTTAATTGCTCGAAGATTGCCTTGGGCATAATGCTCACGCTGGCCCCAAGGTCACACAGTGCATAGTCGAAGTGGAATCTCTTGATTGCACAAGAGATTACTGGAAAGCCTGGATCAGATTTTATTGTAGAAGGTTCTCCTCTTATTTGCCTGTTCTCCCCTGCATGGTTAGTCCCACGAGAGAACATTTCGCCTCTCATAGTGATAACATTAGCTTTTTCAATGGGAGATTCTGGTTGCCCAGGAATCTGCCCAGATTTAGCAGAAGGAACGAGAGCAGCAAGTTGAGCTAACTGGGTTTCTATCATTTTATTAAAGCTCAACTGATTTTTGAAAGCGGAAGAAAGACCTTCTATTTTTGAATTTAAACTCTCTAAACTTTGATCATTGGCAGCAAGCTTTTTGTTGATTGATTCGTTGATTTTAGCTTGGCCATAAACCAAATCTTTCAAAGAAGGCTGATTATTATTAAAACCAGAGAAATTATTACCTCCTTGATAAGATTGGCGGTTTTGGTTAAAACCTTGACCTCCACTTGGACGATACCCATTGTTGTTGTTCATGTAGAATGCTTCTTCATGGGTATGGTTGGGGCAGTCCTTCCCCATATGGCCAGTGTTGCCACATTCCTCACACGTGATGCGTGAGTCAAGTGAACGAACACTACCATGCGTGTTGAAGTCGTCCAAGCGCTTCATGACGAGGTCGAGCTTGGCGGACAATAAGTCCACCTCCTTGATAGGGTGTACGCCTTTAGAGCGTGGTTGGAGACGTTCATCGCTCCACCCTTGATTGGAGACCATCTTCTCAATAAGTTCTTTAGCTTGAGCAACGGTCATTGAGAAGAAGGCTCCTCCAGCAGCGGCATCCATATGTCCACGGGTTGTTGGTGTCAACCCGTTGTAGAAATGTTGAAGAATGAGCCATTCTTCCATCCCGTGGTGTGGGCAGGCGGATATGTAATCTTGGAGCCTATCCCACGCCTCGGCGATGGTTTCATTGTTGGCTTGCTGGAAGCTTGATATTCTTCCACGAAGGGCATTGGTTTTGCCCAACGGGAAAAACTTTGCGAGGAACGCGGGTAGAACAGCGGTCCCAAGTGTCAATGCTGGCACGATTGGCATAGAACCATTGTTTCGCCTTCCCAAGGAGGGAGAGGGGAAACAAACGAAGTCGAATGGCATCTTGGTTGACTCCGGCGGTTGCCGATGTGTTGCATATCTCAAGGAATTGCTGGAGATGAGTGTTGGCGTCCTCCGTGGCCTTTCCACAAAAGGGAATGGCCTGCACCATAGTGATTAGGCTTGATTTGACTTCAAACCCTGCGTCACCGGCGTTGACATTGGGCCCAACGGGAACATTGGCAACGGAGGGAGCAGAGTAGTCACGGAGGGTCCTTTGATCAGCCATGTCAATAAGTGATGATGGTGCGGATGATGTGGGTTCGTCTGTCGGGAGTGTTGCTTGTGAGGGAGAGTCGACGCGGGGTCGGACTTTCCTTACAAGCGACTCTGGATTATCAACGAAGTTTTCCGGCAAGTTGAATCCACGCATACACTATCCTGTTTTCACATCAAAGAGAGAAAACAGATCAAGGTTAGCCTGCAATGGAAATGGTTAAATCACATCAAGTGTAATCATGAGTAATCATTGTATACACTTGTCAACAATTGTCTTCCCCGGCAACGGCGCCAGAAATGCTTGTTGGTATTTCTTACACCAAACAGAAAACACCACCTTAGGCTGGTTAGGCCTAGAGTGAATATTCCCGGTTCGGCGCCAGAAATACCTGGGGTTAAGTTACTTGCTTAGGATACATAATAATCCACAACTAGCAACGAGTGCCAGATATGTATTATTAGTAATTAATCATAAAAGATAATCCGCAAGCGCACGGATAACCCGTTGTAGCATTTCACCCGAGAGTATTCCAGAGTATCGTTATTTATATTTTCCCAAAGGAAGACGTGGTTGACAAGTGTGTACTTATACTCATGGTGTTACAAATGATAGATCATAACCAATATCCAAATGCAGGGGTAAGGCAATGTATGGATAGAGGATAGTGTGACAACACAGCAGGCATTTCCACTCTCTGATAAAAGGCGAGAGGCGGCTCTAAGCTAGACTAAGGTTAAGTAAGAAGAACTGCTACTCCTAATGTACATCGTCAAGTAGCGTGCGTAGCATCTACCTATAGCCTAAGCTGCACACAAGCCAAGACTAAGCTGTTCTACTGCCAAGCCATCATCGGGAGATCCAGCGATCAGAGTCTGCCCCAATCTCCGGACATTTCATATATACTCCTACGCCATACCCGAACGTGGAGGATTACAAGGGACGGACAGGGCTGTCACCACCTGCCGCCTACCTCTACAAACCGTGGGGTACGAACACGCATCCAAGGGTGGAAAGGAAGCCCTAGCACCATGCTAGCGTAACTAACCACAACTCTAGATCCCTCGAGGCACCTCGCAAGGCGATAAACCTAGAGCACTCTTGCAAGACAATGGACCCGAAGACTAAGCAAAGGAACAACTAGGTCTAGCAAGCGATTACTTAGACAAAGGATCAAAGCTAGCACTACGTTAAGCATAGGCGTTCGTCGCTCAAGAACGAGCGACGAACGATGAACGATGAAGAACGATCATCGTTAACCGATGATCGAGTATGAACGAACGACGAACGAACGATGAACGATCATGAACGAACATCGATGAACGATGAACGAACGATGAACGAACATGAACGAACGAAGAACGTTCATCCAAGATCAAGGATGAACGATGAACTAGCATAAGCACATAACTACTACAAGAACGATGATATTCCATTGATAAAGAAATAAGTTTTACAAAGAGAGTAAAAGGATACAAGGGAATATACCCCAAACTCTCCAAGGGACTTGGGAGCCAAAAGGGCAGCCCACTACTCAGCCTAAGCCTAACTAGAGAGCCCCTAGCTCTGGATGTGTGGAGGAGGGAATGAGCCTCTTGTGTTGTGTGTCTTCCAAGGGGAGGGGGTACCCCTTTATTTATAGCCCTCCAAAGGCGGTGGAATTGAGGCGGTTCCTTAGGTCGGTGGCATTGATTGCAGGTGGAACCGACCTCCTGAAGTCGGTTGCAAACCGCCATAGAAAGGTGGACCCAGGGGGCCTCCCAGTCAGGTCGGCCGACCTAGGGTTGGGGGTCGGCCGACCTGGCCCTGGCCCCCCCTGGGCTGGGCTTTGGCAGGTTGGCTCCCCTCGGCCTTTTAGCCTCTTTTCCAGGTGCGTGGCCTCAGTTGATATTCTGGGTGGTTCTGGGCCTTTAATCCTTGAATTATATTCCCGCGGCGAGCGTCGTTTGATGGACGTGTTGGAATCGTCGCCTTGGGCCTTATTTACACCTGGGAATCCCTGTTTTCCACCTGCACATCCAAATCTAGAGGTACACGTGGAAATAAGTTATTTGATAACAAAATGCAAGTAACAAGAGTTAGTTCTTCCTTATTTATAGAGCTAATTGACGGTCAAAAACTGGATCTAAGGACCGTCAACAAGCTGCCCTCTATTTATAGGCCTAAGTGAGGTAGAGTGGCGGGCACGTTGCTCAGGAAGTCGGTGGAGCGATTTGGCCGAAAAGTCAGGCCGCCGGCCTCCCACCTTGGCCGGCCGGCCATCCGTTGTCTTGGATGGCCACCGCCTTCGCCGTGGATGTTTGGGATCGCTTCCCGAGGTTGGCTCCGAAGTCGGTTTTCGAATGGGGGCGGCAGAAGTGCAGAAATCATCAAATTAAGGCCCAAAAGCCCACCTTCCGGATGTCGGTTGTTCACCCACCTTGGAGACCACTTGGGCTTGATGTTTTATGATGCGTATAGCCCACTGGAGGAAGATCGGGTCCATTGGAGACAAAAGTAGGCCGGCCGGCCTAGGGGGGTGGCCGGCCGGTCTGGGAATTTCAGCATTTCCTGCAATTTTCGTTGAGGCATAACTTCTGCTCCCGGACTCCGAATTGGGTGAACCAAAAGTCAATTTTGACTATCTTTTCGAGGGCTTTCACATGGAGATATCAAATGTTTTATTTGGATAAATTATCTTCATGGCAAAAACCCTCTTTGTTTATAGTTTGTGGTGATTTTCCTTAATAATTGTACCTGCAATCAAAATATCACCAAACTTGTGGAAAGCCATTAGTCTATAAAGAAAGTTCATTTTATTCTTGATTGATGGCTTTTATAAGCTGGTGTTGGCGGTAAAAAGTAGTCGTTAAGGACCACCAACATCCCCCCCCCAGACTTAGATCTTTGCTCGTCCCGAGCAAAAAGATTGAACCAAAGAAAAGGCATCATCAAGGAGTTATGGCAAAGTTATTTTGACAATTACTTCAGGCTCACTATGTGGAAGTGGCTAAAGCTCACTGTCTTCAAGAGTTGAGAGATTGAATAGCAATAATCAAAGATTCTTTCAAACTCAAAATCCCTCGGGTTTCAAAAATTCCCCCTTCCTTGTATGTCACAAAATCCATAACACATGAGTCACTCAATGTGATGAAAAAGCCTTTCTTCTCTCAAAAGATATCTTCCCTATCTCTAATAGGCTTGTATTTGGAGCTTGGTAGGGAGAGCACAATCTTTTTGCAGAATTTTGTAAGGCTAAGAAAGAATTCTAAAGAGAATATTGCACATCCTCATTGTTCAGTCACGACAAGAATTGATGCACGTGGTGGGGGAGAAAATGAACTCACACTGTGGGAGAATTTTGATCTATGTCATGCCCAATTTTGAATTTTGAAGTCAGCCATAGTGCCCCCCTTTTTTTTTTTTTTTGACATCGGGGAAACTCTCTTTTCTTTTTCTCTTTCTTTTTTTTTTTTAGAGTTCCCGCGATGTATGAGGCAACTTGTCTGGCTCCTTTGACTTCCTTCATGATTTTGTGGGCTTGAACATAGGGACAAAAATTCTTTGAAGATGAAAGAATTCGCTTGAATTTTGAGTCAAGCAAGTTTTCTAGTGGAAGGATTCGAGAACACACGCGAAGGATAAAGACTGAGCTTTGAGGAGTGCATTTTTCTCAAGAGAATTAAATCTTAACCGAACTCACAACAGAAAGATTGGCTTTTGAAGAGTTCATACCTATTTATCTTTTTGGCTCTAATAGGCTTTTTCAAAAGATTTTGTGACAACAAGTCCGAAGGAAAAATTTGATTCCCAAGAAAATCAAGAGAAGAAAGAAATCAAGATTTATGCATATATCAAATCTCACAACAAAATAGATAGGAGCGTCCTTAAATTTATTTTTGTGAGCAAGAAGAAACAGCGAAATAATAATGCCATAAACCTGATGATTAGCAAGAGTTTTATTTGGTTCATCTTCAAAAATTATTTTGTTTTGTTTTCTGGGTATGTGAAACAGAGCAAAGGGGTCAAGATAAATAATGAGGAAAAATTGGACCTGATTGGAGTTTCACCAAGGCCGGCCGGCCCGGGGTGTGGGCCGGCCGGTGGATCCCTCCCCTGTTCCTTCTCTGTTTTGTCGGGACGATGCGCCATTGTGTGTTCACAATTTTGTTCCTGCGCACTCGGGAAAATGTGAGTGTACAAAGGTTGGTTTATGTGGTTTCCCACATAAACCAACACTCAATTAAATACAGCACTCACACAAACATGTTGGTATCTTATTATCTTATTTTATTTTTATTAGAGAAAAAGAAAGGAAGAAAGAAAAACATTGCTCAGTTAAGGTCGGGGCCAGACCGTAGATGAAAACATTTTCAACTTTGGATAAATTCGAGGACATCTACTTCCTCGAGAGCAGGCATGGAGGGTTCAAGGAATACTTTTAATCGCTGGCCATTTACCTTAAAAAGGCTTCCATCATCGCTCTGGAGAGTGACGGCCCCGTGGTTGGAAGATTCCACAACGGTATAAGGGCCGTCCCATTTACTCCGGAGTTTACCAAGGCCAAATAATTTAGCGCGGGAATTAAAAAGTAGTACCTTATCTCCTGGCGCGAAGTGTTTCTCACGGATGCGCTTGTCGTGCCATCTTTTAGTTCTATCCTTGTACAACTTGGAGCTATGGTACGCCTTCTCCCTCCATTCTTCAAGCTCGGCGATTTGAATTTGCCGCTTGACTTGGGCTTGATCTAAATCCATGTTCCATTTCCGGATTGCCCAATATGCCTTGAACTCTAGCTCGACAGGTAGATGGCATGTCTTCCCATATACCATTTGGTATGGGGTCATGCCAATGGGTGTCTTATAAGCTGTCCTGTAAGCCCATAATGCTTCATGCAGTTTGCTTTTCCAGGACTTTCCCATCTTATCAACGGTCTTTTGGAGGATATTCTTGATCTGTTTGTTTGAAGTCTCCGCTTGACCGCTGGTTTGTGGGTGATAGGGGGTCGCTACTCTATGTTCAATTCCATATTTGTGTAGCATTTCCTTGAAGGTTTTATCAATGAAGTGTGAACCCCCATCGCTAATAATCACCCTTGGTGTGCCGAACCTTGGGAAGATGTGTTCTTGGAGCATTCTCTTTGAGTGGGTGGAGTCTGCATTGCGGCATGGTATTGCTTCTACCCACTTCGAGACATAGTCCACTGCCACTAGGATGTACTCGTAGTTTTCTGACTTTGGAAAGGGTCCCATGAAGTCAATGCCCCATACATCGAAGATATCGATTTGGAGGTTATTTGTAAGGGGCATCGCATCTCGAGAGTTTATCCCTCCAATTCTTTGGCAACGAGGACATCTCCGTACATACTCTTTGGTATCTTCATACATAGTCGGCCAGTAGAATCCACTCTGCCAGACTTTAGCATTGGTACGGAATGCTCCATAGTGGCCCCCATACGGTGAAGAGTGACATCTGTCAATGATCTGCATTGCTTCACAGGTGGGCACACATCTTCTGAGTAAGCCATCAGAGCAGACTTTATATAGATAAGGATCATCCCATAGATAGTATCTGCTATCCCTGATGAGCTTCTTCTTGTCCTCCCCTGGTGGTATGTATCCCGAAACGATATAGTTAACAATATTTGCATACCACGGGTCGGTGCTTGTTACCTTTAGTTACATATCATCTCTCAAGTAGTCATTGATAGGTAATGCATTGGGATCTTCAACTTGTAGACGAGAGAGATGATCTGCCACTGTGTTTTCTACTCCCTTGCGGTCTCTGATTTCTATGTCAAATTCTTGGAGGAGTAGAATCCATCGGATAAGTCGTGGCTTTGCATCCTTCTTAGTTAACAGGTACTTGAGGGCTGCGTGGTCAGAATAAACTATCACTTTCGCGCCCACCAAGTATGACCTGAACTTATCAATGGCATAGACTACTGCAAGCAATTCCTTCTCAGTGGTAGCATAATTGAGTTGTGGCCCTGTGAGAGTCTTGCTTGCATAAGCTATGGCATGATGCTTCTTATCCTTGGTCTGTCCCAACACTGCCCCAACGGCATAGTCGCTTGCATCGCACATGATCTCGAATGGGAGCTTCCAATCTGGAGGCTGGATAATGGGGGCCGAGATTAACGCTCGCTTGAGTTCATTAAATGCCTCCATGCACCTCTCATCAAAGACGAATGGTGCATCCTTAGCTAGCAGATTGGTGAGAGGTCTGGCTTTCTTGGAGAAATCTTTGATAAATCTCCTATAGAATCCAGCATGCCCTAGGAAACTGCGAATCCCTTTAATGTTCCTCGGGGGTGGAAGTGATTCAATGACTTCAATCTTAGCCTTGTCGACTTCTATCCCTCTGGCAGAGACCTTGTGTCCTAAGACAATTCCCTCCGTTACCATGAAATGGCATTTCTCCCAGTTCAGGACTAGGTCGGCTTCCTTGCATTTTGTAGCACCTTCTCTAAGTTTCGTAGGCATCCATCGAATGTCTCTCCATAGACAGAGAAATCATCCATGAATACCTCCATTACTTTCTCAACAAGATCTGAGAAGATAGCCGTCATGCATCTTTGGAAGGAAGCAGGTGCATTGCATAATCCGAACGACATCCTGCGGTATGCAAAGGTGCCATAGGGACACGTGAAGGTTGTCTTGTCTTGGTCATCAGGATGGATAGGAATTTGGTGATATCCTGAATAACCATCTAGAAAGCAGAAGAACGAATGCTTTGCCAGCCGCTCGAGCATTTCATCGATGAATGGAAGAGGATAATGGTCTTTTCTTGTTGCCTTATTCAACTTCCTGTAGTCGATGCACATCCGCCACCCTGTCACAGTGCGCTGAGGGATCAATTCATTCTTTTCATTCCGCACAACAGTCATCCCTCCTTTCTTCGCACAACCTGAACTGGACTGACCCGTTGACTGTCTGTACTGGATAAATTATCCCTGCCTTGAGTAGCTTTAAGATCTCTTTTTTCACTACTTCTCTCATGGCATTGTTAAGACGTCGTTGGTGTTCACGAACAGGCTTGTGGTCCGGTTCCATTGGGATTCTGTGGGTGCAGAATTCTGGACTGATCCCCTTGAGGTCTGCCAGTGAGTAACCTATTACTGATCGATATTTCTCCAGTAAGGCTACTAGCTTCTTCTCTTCTTCTTGGGATATCTTGTCACTGATGATAACTGGGGTGCTTTGATTCCCAAAGAGGAAGCTGTACTTGAGACCTGGCGGTAATGGCTTTAACTCGACTGGCGTTGGAGCAGTTTCTTCATGCTTGTCTAGTTCAACATATGGAGAAGCATCTTCATCTTCAGTAAAGAATTTAGTCTCTTCCTCCATATGGGGTGCTTCCAAGAATTCTCCAACTATTTCTTCAATAGAGGCTAATTCTTCCATAGTTTCAGGGTGCGTCTCAGCTGTGGTGTTGAGAGCACGCTGATGTCAACGGGGAAGCTTTCTTTCCCAATACGAACATCCAACTTCTCCTGTAAGTACTTTATTTGGGAGAATGTGTAGATTGGAGTTCCGATCAGTAAGAAGTCTTGCTTGGGTATATCAAAAATGTGAAAGACGAGAACCATGGGCTGTTTTTCTCCGTCTCCACTTCCCGCAAAACTCCTACCGCTGGGTAATATTTGTTCTCGAAGACCAACCATTTCTCTGAAGGTGTTAGGTTGCCTTCGGACAGCCATCCACTACTCTCAGCCAGATGCTTTGACATGATATTGACTTTGGCTTTTAAGTCATATATGGCTTTCCTCCTAGCAGTGGATTGAATATTCACCATAACGCAGTCGGGTTTTGGATTCAACTTGATTGTCTCCCTCGTGCATTCGGCTTCTTGAAACCAATCTTCCCCAGAACAGCAGACAGTTGATGTATTCTCTCTGTCTGTTCTTCTATTTCCTCCCCATCCAGTTCTTCGGTGTTATCATTGTCAGGGTGACAATTTCTCTCTATCGGATATGATCTTGTATCCCGAATTTGGTGAAATCAAATTCCTCTTCGTAGGGCACGAGAGGAAGAATTGGTTCCACCACCTGAAGGCTTTCAGCTTCGGCAAGAGTTTGACCACCTTGGAACAAATTTGGATTTGTTGGGCAGACATAGAATGGTTCAGGAGCTTCTTCCATGATCGGAGCTTGAGGAACCTCAATTTGAAGCACAGGTTGAGCAACGGGTACTTCTTCTTTTGGTAGCTCGGGTGTAGGTGGCACATAGCTGTCCAGATTGCTCAGAATCTTCCCAAGAAGTTCAAATCCTTCAGTAGGAGTGTTTCTTATGAAGGATCCCCCAGAAGCAGTATCCAGAAAAGTACGGCTTTTCGGAGTGAGCCCCCACATGAAGTGCTGAAGGAGTACCGCTGGGGAGAGTCCTAGATCTGGTCCTTTGACGGTGTATGACATGAAGCGCTCCCATGAGGCTCCCAGTGTTTCATTACTGCCCTGTTTGAAGGTAAGAAGCTCCATACGAAG
The DNA here is from genome assembly GCA_012490785.1 of Eragrostis nindensis. Taxonomy (NCBI): domain Eukaryota; kingdom Viridiplantae; phylum Streptophyta; class Magnoliopsida; order Poales; family Poaceae; genus Eragrostis; species Eragrostis nindensis. Next base: position 95,805 of record JAAXCT010001384.1, read on the forward strand.
AGCAATTACCTTTGCAACAGGGAAGTATTTGAAACAGAAGAGATCTCTGAGAGTTGTCCAATTTCCGCTGGCCCCTCCTACTGACATAGCATACCATAGTGTTGCCTTTCCACTGAGTGAGAACGGGAATAACTTCCACTTGAGCGTGTCCTGTGGAAATCCCTGGGTCGAAACAGTGGAACAAAGCAGCTCGAAGTATCTCAGGTGTTCATATGGATTCTCATCTTCATCTCCGCGGAAGATGTTCCCCTGAACCAGTGCTATGAGTTCTGGACGAATCTCATAGCTCTGGGCTGTGATTGGTGCAGATGCTGGAGGAGGCTCCAGCAATTCTCCTTTCGGAGCATTGGCGTAGGCGATGGAGGATGGGTCCATGGTAATGATAAAGAAAAAGAAAAACAAAAACAAGACAAAACAAAACAAACCTATTCACGGATGACTCTAGACTCGAGCTAGCACAGCTACCGTTCCCCGGCAACGGCGCCAGAAAGCTTGTTGGCAGTCCTAAGGCCTAACAGAAATAAATCCGCAAGCGCACGGATACCGATGTAGCTTTCACCCCAAGAGTATTCCTAAGGTATCGAATCCACAGGGAACGAACAGTGTACTAAACTCGAGATCTATGCAGAATATCCGTAAAAAGGGACACGCTAAGCAGGGGATTAATACAGTAAAAAGATAGTCCTCTGGCCAGGTAATCTAATGCAAGATATTAAATAACTGAGCAATGCGATAAGGGTTTTCGATATCATCTACTTCGGGGCACGGCCGCCGCCAAGACACGCAACCCGAGAACTAGGTTCAACGTATCCGGTCAACGGACCGCGTCTAGGCCCTACACACTCAACCCGAACGTGGTGGACTACACAGACCGGTGTAGCTGTCACATACACTCGCGGCTACCACAACATCCCGTGGGGTTGAGGGCAACTCAGGATAAATCAAAGTATAAACACCACGTTTACACCTATCATTAATACCAGCAACTAGCAATTTCCTAGAGCTAGCACATGCAGTAAATAAGAAATACTTACTACACACCTGAATCCCATAGATAATAAAGAAGAAAACCTTACTTTATTGCTCAATAAATAGTACCTTACATGTTACCCCCGGCCTGGAAGACTATGGCGACTATTCCCAGGCGGAGTATAGACCCGAGGCACTGAGGAAGCAGAACCCCGACATCTCCGGAGCTTCCGCCCTTCCTCCTCCTCTCACTCACTCTCTACTTCACTTATCAAAGTGTTTCTCTACTAAGGTGCGAGTTCTACCGTGGGAGCTACCCTCTATTTATAGGCCTAAGTGAGGTAGAGTGGCGGGCACGTTGCTCAGGAAGTCGGTGGAGCGATTTGGCCGAAAAGTCAGGCCGGCCGGCCTCCCACCTTGGCCGGCCGGCCATCCATTGTCTTGGATGGCCACCGCCTTCGCCGTGGACGTCTGGGATCGCTTCCCAAGGTCGGCTCCGAAGTCGGTTTTCGAATGGGGGCGGCAGAAGTGCAGAAATCATCAAATTAAGGCCCAAAAGCCCACCTTCCGGATGTCGGTTGTTCACCCACCTTGGAGACCACTTGGGCTTGATGTTTTATGATGCGTATAGCCCACTGGAGGAAGATCGGGTCCATTGGAGACAAAGTAGGCCGGCCGGCCTAGGAGGTGGCCGGCCGGTCAGGGAATCAGTTCAGCATTTCCTGCAATTTTCGTTGAGGCATAACTTCTGCTCCCGGACTCCGAATTGGGTGAACCAAAAGTCAATTTTGACTATCTTTTCGAGGGCTTTCACATGGAGATATCAATTTTTTATTTGGATAAATTATCTTCATGGCAAAAACCCCTCTTTGTTTATAGTTTGTGGTGATTTTCCTTAATAATTGTACCTGCAATCAAAATATCACCAAAACTTGTGGAAAGCCATTAGTCTATAAAGAAAGTTCATTTTATTCTTGATTGATGGCTTTTATAAGCTGGTGTTGGCGGTAAAAAGTAGTCGTTAAGTCCGCCAACAGTGGCCCCACTGGCCCATCTTCCTATGGCGGTTTGCCACCGCCTTCCAGAGGTCGGTTCCACCTGCAATCAATGCCCACAAAGTCAGGAACCGCCTCAAGTTGCCGACCTTCCAAGGCTATAAATAAAAGGGTACCCCCCTCCTCCAAAAGACATCACAAGAATCCCAAGAGGAGAGCACCACTCCCACATCTCAGGCCTAGAGCCTCTTGTACAGTAGTAGAATAGGGGAGAGGGCAAGGATCAAGAGAGGGATAGCTTTCCTTTAGTTATTTCCTTATCTTGTACCTTGGCGGATATTTATCTTATTAATAGTTCATCGTTCTTTCTTTGTTCGTTCGTCGTTCGTTCTTCGTTCATCGTTCGTTCTTAGTTCGTTCGTCGTTCGTTCATCGTTCGTCGTTCGTTCTTAGTTTGTTCATCGTTCGTTCTTCGTTCGTCATTCGTTCATAGCACGATCATTGTTCTTATTCATAAGATTAGTATTCGTGGTGATATTGATCTAGCGAGTTTTACATACTAGTCGTTATTCTTGTTATACTTGTTTACGGGATCATCGCTCCGTGAGGGGTGCTCTAGCCTTCCAGATTGGTACCTGGACCGGGGTTAGAGTAGTAATTGACGGCATAGACGTGGTGTCTAGGCTAGAGGTTACCTTTGTTTGCCGCGTGCCCCACGGTTTGTAGAGGTAGGCGGCAGGTGGTGACAGCCCTGTCCGTCCCTTGTAATCCTCCACGTTCGGGTTCGTCGTAGAGCTACAGGCTGGCGTGACTTGGCAGACCAGGTCTATACCAGTGCCCGAAGTAACAAGTAGAACTTGAGTGCGATCGTCCTACGGGACAGCTAGATCTTTATTCATCCTCTCAATCCTACACTACTACCATTCTTGTTGTCCTTGGGTAAAACTAACCTTGCTGCAGATTATCACCGTTCCTTGGGGAAAACAAATACGATACCTTGGAATACTCCCGGGTGAAGTGCTGCAACGGTATTCCGTGCGCTTGCGGATTTATTCGTGTGTAAGAAATACCAACAGTGTGCGGGAAATCCTCTAGCAAAGGACGAGTGTTGACTGACGTGTGGGTCCACAACATGCTGACTAGGATGCGGGTGGGCGAAATCCCCCCTCCGGTGACGAATATGTGGGTCCACCATGTGCTGACTAGGATGCGGGCGGGCGAAATCCGCCCTCCGGTGACGAATATGTGGGTCCACTATGTGCTGACTAGGATGCGGCGGGCGAAATCCCCCTCCGGTGACGAATATGTGGGTCCACCATGTGCTGACTAGGATGCGGGCGGGCGAAATCCTGGAATGAACGGTAGTGACGCTTAGTTTTCGTCATAAACGACCTGACCCGTGGGCCCGAATGGCAACAGTGATGCCTTTTCGTCACCAGACGGGTCTGTTTTGGCATTTTTAGTGACGAAACGCGGAAACGTCATAAAAGTTGGCTGAAAACAGGGAAAACCCCCCAAAATAGTGACAGATCTACAGTAATTTCGTCATAAATCAGCAGATCGGTACTAGTGATCCTCATTGGAGAAAATCGCTTTTAACCTTCATAAGGCTAGACCAGAAGTGAGAATCCCCTAGTTTGCCTTCTGTTTGAGTAAGTGTTTTGTTGCTGAAGTATTTATTTTTCAATAACCTTTGCCAAATGCAATCCTCATTAAGAAGCTAATAAAGCCACTTACTGAGAAGATATATATTTTTTACTCGAAGGTTAGTTATGCCAAGTCCCTCCCTGATCTTTTGGTAGACAGAGAATATCCCATTTGGCCAGGTAGTATTTCTTTTTATGACTATCCCCTTCCCAAAAAAATTTGGAACGAATAATTATCCAATTTTTTCAGAACCCCACAGGGGATTTCAAAGAAAGACATCAGAAAACTGGTAAGTTACTCAGTACTGCATTCATTAGCACAAGTCGGCCTCCTGCAGACAAAAGTTTGCCTTTCCAATTGCTCAGCTTCTTTTCAAACTTCTCAATAACCTTTTTCCATTCACTATTTCTTAGCTTTTTGTGAATCATCGGTATTCCTAAGTATTGGAAAGGCATATCACCGATTTCACATCCAAACAAATGTGTGTATTGGTCCTCTTGTTCTTTCGCTTCCCCAAAGCAAAATATTTCACTTTCTCAAAGTTAATCTTGAGGCCTAATAGTTGTTCAAACACGGACAACAAGAGCTTCATATTATTAGCTTGTTGAATGTTATGATCCGTGAAGATGATGGTGTCATCGGCGTATTGTAGTATTGATAACCCATCATCTACAAGGTGGGGGACAACTCCAGTGACCTGACCATCTCCCTTAGCTCTTGATATTAGAATAGCAAGCATATCAGCAGCCAAGTTAAATAGAATTGGAGATAGAGGGTCGCCTTGTCTTAGGCCTTTATATGTTTGGGAAGTACGGGGCAATGTCATCATTTACCTTGACTCCTACATGTCCACCAGACACAAACTCTGAATCCATTCACACCATTTTTTAGAAGGAGAAGCATGCCGACAGCAAGATGAGCCGCAGATCCTCCACAAACTCCAGAACGAGGAGTGCCATAGCCACCATGAACTTGACCACCAGCATATAGATGCCTTCAACTGCAACGGGACCAAAACATGGAGCAGCTGACGACCGCAAAGCCACCACGAAGCAGTTGGGAAGAGGGCCTTATGCAAGCCGATTGGCACACCGGCGGTTCACCCGGCGGATGCCTCAGGCCACGCACTTGAAGGGTAGGAGTCGATGCCGTAGATCAGTGATGAGCAACACCAGGCATGACAAGAGATCGAATCCTCCATCCGAATCGGGGATCAACGATCAACCCAAACAGAGGAATCGAAACATCTGTTCGGAGGTATTGGCATGCACAAGCCAAAGCAAAAGCCTCGACGCCACTGTACTGCAACATAGCAGCGCAGCAAAAGAACAGAGGAAGGAGACACCCGTCAGGGAGGACCCGACGAGGACAACGGCCATCACGGCAACAACCATCAAGAGCAACAAGAGCTACCGCTGGCTTCACAACCAGAACAAATCACCGGGTGGTGAAGGCGAAACTACAGAGAGCTCCAATTTATTCCTACCGCGAAACTAAAATCTACACCTACAGCTGTACACAGGAAGTCCCCTCACCCAGATTCACACCGGCAGGAGCCGGAGCAGCGGAAAAAGGCGAAGGCGAGCATAACCTATGCCGAGCGGGAAAAAAAAACTATAGGCTGCCAAATGAATTTGGCTAACTCAGTTCATGCGTTTCCTATGGTAGCATCAACAGATGATTCCACAATGAATGTAATGTCGGATTTTTTTTTTTTCGTGAAGCCTAGGAAATAATTCTGTACTGTCATTCCAAGCCACAGAATTATTGCACGACACTCGGCCTTTTTTTACTTGCTCGATCGTATCATGCATTCAGAGGCTTAAAGCATTTTATTTAAATTCGTCCCTTATTTTATTTGCCTTTTCGATTGCCAGGTTCTGCTTGTTATTAACCTGCAATTTTTAATTAAAACTGTGTGGAAAAGTCCACCGCCTCGATGCGTCATGATGACTTTCCTCACATACTAAGCCGTCATGTTTGACTTACGACTCCAGCCAACACTAGTCACTGCAAAACAGGCTGAACATCTTTAGCCCACGGATTTTCTCCTGAAATGCTCCAAGAACAACCTCCTCTCTCTCTTCCTCAGGAACTCTCCATGACAGAGGCGATCGTCTCTGCCGTCGTGGGCGAAGCCATCAGCAGAGTGATCTCCGTGGTCCACGGGGAATTTCAGTCACCAGCAGAGCTCCAAAGCCAAGCTGCAGATGATCTGCCGCCTGCTGATCAGGATCCGCAGCGCGGTGGAGGAGGCCAAGTCGCGGCAGATCGAGAACCCCGGCGTCCTCCAGTGGCTCGCCGAGCTCATCGCCGGCGAGTACGAGGGCCGGTACTTGCTCGACACCATCGGTGCAGCGAGCACGATCAGCTTGTAGACGATGAGGAAGACGGTCTTGGCAAGGCATCTCTTCCTCGATCTTCCTCCGCCTTGTCCCTGTTCAACCCGGCGAAGCGCGTACGTGTCGCGGCAAGCGCTGTGAAGAGCGTGCTGTTGCGCCGCGCTGCTCTTGGTGCCGGCGTGAGATTGACAGGGTGCTGGACACCTTGCAAGGGGCGTCCGGTGACCTCTCCGAGTTCATCATTCTCCTTCAGGGGTACCAGCCAGTCCGCCGGCCTCTGGCCACAAACATCTTCATAGAAGGCCAGATGTTCGGTCGACATGTCGAGAAGGAGAGGATTGTCAACTTTCTCCTGCATTACCATGGTGCTAGCTCGACGGAGCATCACCTGGGCGTGCTACCGGTTGTCGGTCAAATCGGGGTCGGGAAGAAGACCCTGGTGCAGCACGCTTGCGACGATCCCAGGGTGCGCGGCCACTTCCGCGTGATCATGCTGTTCAACATCTCGTGCACCTACATGATCGCGACGCTTGACGATGCAACCGTCGTTCTGCGGTCGAAACATGCCATCGGAGACGCCGCCGGAACGAGTATGACGAAGGACCCATTGCAGCTCGTCGAGAGGGATTTCCGCAACAAGAGGTTCCTGATGGTGTTCGAGGACGTCGACATGCGCAAGAAGCAGATGCTGGAAGAGTTGCTGCCAGGCCTGAGGAGGAGTGGGGCGAAGGGTAGCAAGATCGTTTTCACTACTAACAACAAGCGTGTTGCGAGCATCGGGACGGTTGAGCCGATCATGTTGAAGGTCTTGCCTCACCCAGAGTACTGGTTCTTCTTCAAGGCGCACGCGTTCGCGGGCACAGACATTGAGGAGACCCGAGGCTCGTGGCGGTGGGCAAGGAGATTGCGAGGAAGCTGAATCGTCGTTCTTCAGCGCGAAGATAGTTGGAGGATTGCTCAAGGATCATCCAGATCCCAGGTTTTGGTGTAAGGTGTTGAGGAGCAACATTGAGGGTCTGCCGTTGTTGGGGATGGTATTGCCTACAGTGCGGATTTGGCTGAGAATTTGCAGCAGAGTCATGTTGACATACGCCAGGTAACCAATTCTGAGGATACGTATTCCTCTCAGACATAACTAACTAGGTTCCAGGATATGTGCAAGCCCCGTGGCAGCGAGGCTACCTGTCTGGCAGACGACGTCGTTTTTGCGAGAGTAGTATTGTGTAAGTCAGTGCTGCCGTTCTATAATCAGTGCTATGTTGCTTCCTGCACTATATATATAGGCCCAGAAAGTGGATGTTCAGAGCTCACTGTGAGGTCATATCTCTATTAACCGTATTGTGAAATAATTGCTTTTATATAATTTATATACGCTTCCTTCTTTACAAATGTGATGTATTAACTTTGTATATCCTTCTGCGCGGTCCAATTTTGTCCTGTTGTTTAGTTTCTCTAGAGTACTTGTCAACTTCAATTAGCTTGTCCTTGGAGTAGTAGTGCCCACCTACTTTCAAAGGGAATGGTTATCTTATTGACCAGGGCATACAACAGTTCGGACAAAGAAGGAAATTTGGAGAATTCAGATTCCTGTTACCGTTTGCTCTGAGGACAAACAACAATGATCCCTGTCCATGAGCTCGGCACTATCATCTATAGATATCATACGCTATGGTGGAAGATATCAAAAGCGCCTGGGCACTGTTCACAGTCCGGCACGAAACACAACCCGGCAAAACTGGACACCACCACCAGCTGATATTCTGAAAGTGAACATTGACGGGGCGTTTTCTAGCCGAGGTAACTCAGAAGCATGCATGGGGATTGTTTGTGAGCGCCAGTGATGGACTTGCAACGATGGCTGGAGCGGGAAGTTTGATGGCAGTTCATGTTTGCTCTTTGTGGGAGACAGATGCGTGTATGCAAGCACTCAAGGCATGATGAGGATCCATATTGAGACAGACTCCGGCAACCTGATTAAAGCTATGACAACCTCGGCCTTTGACCAGTCTCCAGGAGGCGTTCTTTTTAGAGAGGCGAAGAGCCTCGATTCACTTCATTTCTTCATTCATGTATCTAGAACTGGTAATAGTTGTGCTCATGCAGGGCCGTCTCCAGGAATTAGGAGGCCCTGTCCGAAATGCAAACTAAGGCCCCCAAATTCCAGCCACTTATTTTCAGTTTGAAAATGAGTTAAGAATGTAAAAATCCAGGTCTACTCCTCTTACTTTGGCCCAACTAGGCCCAGGCCAGTCCCTTCTTCATCGTCCAGCCGAAACGGTTGGATGCTTGCGCTCTCTCTCTCTACTTCCACCATTGTTGACAAGGCAAGCTCGCACAGGAGCACCAACAAATGGCCGAGACGCCAATAACCATCAAAATGGAATTCCTATTGGCTCCTCCATCACTATCCTCAGTCAAATTCGAAACTAAATTTGCATCTGGCAACGTGAAGCACAACTGCGACCATGGGTGAAGATTGAACTGGGGGCCCCTTTCCCTAATTTTTTGGGGGCCCTGGGCAGTCGGCCACCTTGGCCCTGCCAATCGACGGCCCTGCCTCATGAGCTTGCTCGCTATGGGTTTAGTAGGAGTCTAGAGATCCGGACCAGCCAGAGATTTGGCTGGATCCCCTCCATGAATCTGTATCTGACTTCGTGACTCGCAATATCAGGTGGCGATGAATAAAACCACGCGAGCTTGAGGATCAAAAAAAAAGTGTGAAGGGTCTAGATGTCCGACATTGTTTTCAATCTATATTGCAATTGTAATTTCCTACAAGAAAAAAAGGGTTGTGTGCCTCTGCTATCGCACATGAACCTCCAACAAGGACGCCGGCTTGCATGGGACCTCCAATGGTGATGTCGTCGATTGCCACTACGCACCTTGCTACCCGAGCAAGGACGTCGTTAGCTGTTACGCACTTCGTTACTTGAACAAGGATGCCAACGGCCGCTAGGCCGCTGGCAACGAGCAAAGGGGTGCTTGGGGGTGCGCGGAGGAGACAGGACATTACTTAAGAGGTAAAATGGGGAGTTTTTGGATATTGTTATATTAGAATGTGAGATTGACAAGTAATTCCTACTTAATTAAGATGGCAAGGGCGTGCATGCTATCTAAGCCAAGCGAAAAAATCCTAATATATTGTCTAATGAATTTAGTTTAACTCGTTCATGAGTTTTTATGGTTTATCATACCATATGTCATTTGTGATAGAGCATCAGCATGAATGTTATGTCATTCCTAGTCACAGAATAATTGGACACTCGGACTCCATTTACCTGCTAATTGCTAGTAGCATGCATTCAGATCTAATAATTTGTTTTTTTTTTTCGTTTTCAATTAACAGTTTATGCTTCTGTTAACCTGCAATTTATAATACAAACTCTGTTCGGAAAAGTCCACCGCGTCAACACGTACCTTTCAGTTCTTGGGCACGTCTCTGCATTTCTTGTCTGGGTCGCTTTCGCCATAACTGTTGACTGCAAAACACGCTGAACACATCCCAGTCAAAACAAGAAAAGAAAAAAAAAACAAACACACACACGCTGAACATCTTTAGTCCACACATTTTTCTCCCTCTCCCAGCTAGAGGAATCTTCTCTCTTACCCGAGGAACTCTCCATGACTGAGGCGATCGTCTCTGCCGTGGTCGGCGAAGCCATCAGCAGAGTGATCTCTCTCGTCACCGGGAATTTCAGTCCCCAACAGAGCACCGAGGCCAAGCTGCAGAGGATCTGCCGCCTGCTGATCAGGATCCACAGCGTGGTGGAGGAGGCCAAATCGCGGCAGATCGAGAACCCCGGCGTCCTCCAGTGGCTCTCCGAGCTCATCGCCGGCGAGTACGAGGGCCGGTACTTGCTCGACACCATCGGGTGCAGCGAGCGCGACCTTGAAGATGATGATGATGAACAAAGCTGCAACAACACGGTATCTCTTCCTCAAGCTTCTTATTCCTCCCTGTCCCTGCTCAACCCGGCGAAGCGCGTGCGCGTCGCGGCGAGCGCCGTGAAGACCGCGCTGTCGCGCCGCGCCGCTCTCGGCGAGCGCCATGAAGACCGCGCTGTCGCGACGCGCCGCTCTCGGCGCCGGTGATGAGATTGACAGGGTGTTAGAGAGCTTGCAAGGTGTGTCCGGCGACCTCGCCGAGTTCATCATGCTCATTCAGGGGCACCAGCCGGTCCGCCGGCCTCTGGCCACAAACATCTTCTTCTACGGGCAGATGTTCGGACGGCACGTCGAGAAGGAGAGGATCGTCAACTTCCTCCTGCATGACAATAGTGCTAGCTCAACGGACAAGTTCATTGGTGTGCTACCGGTCGTCGGCGACATTGGAGTTGGGAAGACGACCCTTGTACAGCACGCCTGCGACGACCCAGGGTGCGCAGCCACTTCCCTGTGATCATGCTGTTCAACTTCTCGTGCACCTACACGATCGCGACGAATGAAGCAACCATTGTTCTGCGGTCCAAACATGTCATCGGAGACGCCGGGATGAACATGGTGGATCCGTTGGAGCTGATCAATAGGGATTTCGGCAACAAGAGGTTCCTGATGGTTTTTGAGGACGGTCGACATGCGCAAGAAGCAGATGCTGGAAGAGTTGCTGCCAGGCTGAGGAGTGGCGTCAAGGGTAGCAAGATCATATTCACTACTAACAACCGGCGTGTTGCCAGCATCGGGACCGTTGAGCCCATCGTGCTGAAGGTCTTGCCGTGCCCGGAGTACTGGTTCTTCTTCAAGGCGCACGCGTTCGCGGGCACAGACGTTGAGGAGAACCCGAGGCTCATGGCGGCAGGCAAGGCGATTGCGAAGAAGCTGAATGGTTCGTTCTTTGGTGCAAAGATAGTTGGGGGATTGCTGAAGGATCACCCGGATCCCATGTTTTGGTGTAAGGTCTTAAGGAGTAACATTGAGGGTCTGTCATTGCTCGGTGATGGCATTGCTTACATTGCGGATTTGGTGCAGGACTTGCTGCCCAACCATGTGGACATGTCCCAGGTGACCATTTCTAATAAACGGTATTCCTCTCAGACTGAGCTGGCCAGGTTCCAGGATCTGTGTGAGCCCCGTGGCAGCGAGGCTACCTGTATGGCAGACGACGTCGTCTCTGCAAGAGTAATGTTGTGCAAGTCAGTGTTTGCCGTTCTATAATCTGTACCACATCGCTTCCTGCACTATAGGTTCAGAAATAAGATGTTCAACTCTCTGTGGCTTAGTTTGCTAACGTGGTGGGGTCATCTGTAGTCAGCGTAATGTGAAATTAAGGCTTTATGTAATTCATCTCAGTTTTCTTCTGTAAAAATGTGCTATTAAAGTATAATAAATTGCCCATCCTTTGTGTGGTCCATTTTATCCTGTTGCGTAGTTTATCTAGAGTAGTTGTCCACTTCAGTCAGTTTGTCCTTGGATTAGTAGTGCTCACCTACTTTCAAAAGCCATGGAGATTAAATTGAGCAGGACATATAACAGTTCGGACAAAGAAGGATTCTTGTTACCATTTGCTTAGGTGAGGACGAGCAACAATGATCACTGACTTTCAGCTCGGCATTACCATCTTTAGAGATCATACCAGAGTGCAGCCGATGCATTTTCTGATCGTATGCTCTGAAAGTTCAGAGTTTGTGATATTGTAGTGTCCTTCATCGCCAACTGTCTGCTAAGTTTGATTTGCATTTTTCTATTATCACTTCATCCTGGGCTTTCCAAGTTAACTGAACTAGTCCCTACCAGGACACCTTGTAAAGTCTCCCTTTCTTTTAGTTGGGTGTATGTCCACATACTCCAGTTTGCAGAATGCATGGTTAGCTTGTACGCCATCCAACCATAAGTATCCATTCGTCTGCCCATGTTCCATTCCATCCCCTGCCCAAACTGCCGCTCCTACACACTCAAAGTGAAGCCATATATCTTATATGTTCAACTATTCCCTCTCACAGTTCCCAAGCCAGATCCGTTTATCCTGCTGCCTTGCTTAGAATCCAATTCCAATTAGTCCACTCTGCCACCCTATAATCTATAATTTCTTCTCTCAGTCAACTGATCCTCTCCATCTCTCCACACCACTCTTGCGAGATCACCTCCTGTTTGACCTTGCAAAGTAGCCATCCGAGGGAGCAGAGGAGGTTACAGAGGCATGAGGTTTCGCAGAGTCAAGAGCTCCAACAAGGGCAGGAAGGGCTGCACTGCTCCATTGCAGAATGGAGAGAAGAAGATTGATGGAGGAGCTGGCACCAACAGCAGGCAGGTCGCACCGGAGACTCGCTTGGAAGTGCTGATTATGGTAATGTTATTCTTTTGATGTATTGTAGATGTTATTTAGTCAGGATTGAATATATAGATCGTTTCTGCTCTTGCAGTTCAGAAATATTTCGAATATGCATGTCTCTGTTCTGCAATGGTGTTAGTATATTTAGTTATCGGTGCTAGTCATGAATGATATGTGTTCTTTCTGTACGAAAACGAGCACACTAATTTTGAGGAACTTGATTACATGGTGTTAGCATATGGGTACTTTTCAAATGTCCTTGTTTTTTTGAAATCTTGTTTATCTGAGTCGAATTTTTGAGTGGGTATTCGAATTTTTTTACTTACATGATCTTTGATAGAACAGAAAAATAATGGTAGATGACTGAAAAATGATGTGGCATGTTAAGAAAATTTCTGTACTCTGTAGTAATGGCATGAAGCACAGTTATAGAAATTAGTGTACAAATCAGTCTGATATCATTCATAAATGTTGACACCAAACCCCAACAAACTGTACTGTGCTCGTCTCCAACAATGGACCACCATCATTGCTTCCACATCAACGTGCACCACACCACAAACTTTCTTGAGTAATGTCAATCTACTTCTATACCACTGCACTATATATTTGATGTATCATTTTTATGTGAATTTACTTACAAATATTTTGAAATTCTGAAAACATATTATTCCGGAACCAAATCTTTACAAAGACCCTATAATAAAAAAAAGGGGATAAATACATAAATTGGGCAGACTATTTGCATATGTTCCATGCCACAATGGACCAGATCTCCTGTTAAAGGAAATTGTTGTCTTATTATCCGCTGGAGCAGATCGAATGTTGACATCCCTCTGCATCTCTTCTTTATGACATAAGGCCTCCCCAATTTTGCTTACAATTACCTCCATTGGCATTTGCATCACTCTCATTATGAAACATGATTGTTCTTATACCTGGACCGCAATGTGATCATGATTAGTTGTCCACTTCTTTCGATCATCCGGCCATGATTTGTAATTATGTCCAAACTGAATCGGAAACATGATCTAGGTGTCCATGATTTTCAGTACACTTGGCTGACAGACTTCTGCAGGTAGCAGCAAAGACGACACATTCTATGAAGCATGTCCCTGGTTAGAATCGGATTGCGACGATGACTTCTACAGTGTAACTGGAGGTAAATGATGTAAATTAACAAAACCTTTTCAAATAGTCCCATTCAATTTAAAAGAACAAACCATTCATGCGAGCAATTTTAAATCATTATATTTGTTTCATTTCTGAGCCATCAGATCTGACTCCAGCAAGATCAATAACATCCTAAAGCAGCAAGACCATACCACCTGGTTCTCCCATACTGCGCAACACTTGGTGCAATCCTTAAGGCAGAGCCTCTGAAGCCGTCCAAGCAGCAGAGGAAGCTCGCCGACTTCCTACGGGAGTCGCAAGATGGTGATAGCGCGGTCGGGGGCCCCGATGAGCTCTCGAGGGATGACTCCTTTCGCCTCGGGCAAGAGAAGGGCCGGTGCTGCGCACCGCAGTTCACGCGGGCCATCAGCTGCAATGGGGAGGGGAGGAGGAATAAGTAGGATGGGTGGCAACAACAGGGGAAGCTAAATGCGTGATGTACCACATAAATGGATCAAATCAGCCATCCAAGTGTATATAAATGATGTACCACATAAATGGATCAAATAGGCAGTAGGAAGCTAAATGCATGATCTATGTCAGGAACAGAGGAATTGTGAAGGATTTGCTCGGCTCCCTGGAAAACAATGCTTGGGGATTTTTGCATATTATTCTGGGTGAAAGATAAAGTCCTCAGACAAACAGTGTTTTCCATGTGCTATGTAAAAGTGCTCTGATAATGGGACATGCTAAGAAAGTGCCAAATCAATATCGAAACTTGGTGCAAATCTTCAGTTACACGACTCCCTCCATCCCAAAATATAAGGGCTCGAAGGTTTAGTCCATGTCAAAAAAAAAATTAAACTTTGACTGTGAATAAATAAACATTGGGAAACATTACCGAACTCTAAATTATATCATTTGATTAATTGACAACATATATCATAATATGTATTTTCTTTCATTTCAAATATTTTATTTTATAAATATTATTGATCAAGATTAAAAATTGACTTAGACCAAACCTTCAATTTTTTTATATTTTAGAACGAAGGGATTAAGTAAATTAAAATTTAAACAAAGCTACGGTAACGTTACAAAGAAGGGGACCTCCTATATGCAGATTGGTCTACAAATAGCAACTTGTAGATCAGCCCACTAATGGCCCATGGGCTGTGAAAGGATCAAGGGCACCGAGAGGGGGGGGGGGGGTGAATCGGTGTGTCAACAATTTCTCCCAAACGTACTTTAGGCGTGAAGCTAGCAAGACTAGATATGGTGATGACAAAAGCAAGCGATGCGCGCACACAATCTAGTCTATGCAACAAGCAACACCCTAGCAAGCAATTCTACCAAGTAGTAAAGAGACAACCTATCAAGCAATTCTACTAGCACAAGAAGTAAATGCGGAAACGTAAATGCTAGTATGTAAAGGAGATAGGGATAGGAATGCTCATGATTTTTCCCGTGGTCTCGGAAGGATGGCGCCTTCCCCTACTCCACGTTGGGTCACTCCCGCCGGAGTCTCGACCCCGTCCCTCCGCTCGATGGCGATCCCTCCTAGAGCACACTTCACCCTCCGAGTGAAGTCGCGGGCACGTCCCGCCGGGCTCGATCCCGGGTACTCTTCCGGAGGTAAGGCTCCGCACGTGATGCGTGCCAAAGGGCGCTCCACTAGTGATGCTTCTTTCGCACGGGAAGCTCCAAGACCGTGTACAAACTTGTGTTAGCTTCCACAATCTCCTTGGACAGCTCAACACCAACGCCTAACCGGTCTAGGCCTTGCCATAGACCAAGAGTAACAGCTCAACTTGACTCTCTCAAGCACTCCCTAGCCTAGAGATCAATGGATGCAACTTGTTACTCTCTCAAGCACTAGGATCACTCCAAATCCTTCTCAAGTGCTTCCTCTTCTTGCTCTTGGCTTCTCCCTGTCTCCCTCAACTATTCCAGTGGCCAAGCGACCCTCAAAGGGGTAGGTAACCAGCTATATATAGGCCTCCAACCTCAAACTAGCCGTTACCAAAAAGCAGTCTGTCGATACAGTCACCGTAGTAACCACCGTATGATACGGTGCTATGATACGGTGACTGTAGCACCGTATCATACGGTGACTCCTTTCTCACCTGCCAGAGCAACTCCATTCTCTGGTCTTCATCTTCTTGGGTTCACCGTATCATACGGTGACACCCACCGTATCATACGTGACTCCTTCTCTTCAGCTTCCAGCCAACTGCCAAGTCTCTGGAAATCATACGGTGACCACCGTATCATACGGTGACCACCTCACCGTATCATACGGTGACTCCATCTTCTCTGCCAGGTCATCACCTCATCTGGACTTCTCTCCTCGCAGTCACCGTATCATACGGTGACTGGCACCGTATCATACGGTGGCTTCTGCTGAAGCTGATCTTGATCTCCTCTTCGATCCTCGACTCCAACATCATCCTTCTTGGTTCCTTCACTTCTTCCCTTCTACTCCAAGTGTCCGAGAGACTCACATTTGCATCCAAAGATCTCTACACTATTGAGTACCCAAGAGAACCAACTTGAACCCTCTTGATAGTCCGGTTTTTCCTATGGACTCAAGCTATCATCTAACCAAGCAACACTCGCTTGGTCTAGCATGTCCTTAGCCTTGATCCATACATTCTCCGCGACTCCATCAAGTCCGTTCTTGTGTAGATGAAGGCAACCAATCATCCTTGACGTTTGAATTAGGGTGTGTCGGCGTACACCACCAACGGACGGAGCTTTCTTCATATGTGACCATTGATCAATATCCTACATGGAAATGTTAGTCACATACATAAGGGTCATCCAATCACCAAAACATTCATACCTTTGGGGTTTCCAAACACTCCAATGGCCATGAAGCTTACAATCTCCCCCTTTTTGGTGATTGGTGACAACATGAATGTAAGACATCAAAAGATGTAAAGGATAAGGAAAATAAAGCGCAAGGATTGATCGAGATGAAAGGATATGAGATTAAGCACAAGGTAGACCGCTCATAGAATAAGACATGGAGAACGCAAGAGCAAAGCGGCATCTCGAACAAGATAACAACTATGCATCATGATATAGGATAGATAAAGCAAAGATCATGATGAATAGAGAAAGCGTGGGTCATAGCTCAAGAATGTATCACCTGCAAAAATAGAGTTAGTGCACAGTAGGTGATAACTAAGGAATAAGCCAAGTGAGCTATGACTAACACCCCTGCAATGATATGATAAAAGATAAGTCCTGCAAAAGCAAGTTAGTGCACATATCATCACAGGTACAGGAATACACAAGAACATCTCAGGCATATATATATATATAACAGGAACTGAGTATGTAAAAGAAACCAAGTGCATTCTTAATGTGCTAAACACCGAGACAAAGAAATCCAAGCACATTAAGAACCACGAACTCCAAAAGAATATACAATAGAAACACCAGACTCCCCCTGAATACAAAAACAATCTCGATCAAGTCTCACTCCCAACTCCCCCTAGACACATTCTCTCCCCCTTTGGCACCAAGGACCAAAAAGATCATAGAGAAGAAGATATACGCTATCCTACGCGCCGGTGTCTGGAGGTGGTGCAGTGGCAGCAGGTGCTGAAGAACTGGCAGAAGTCTGAGCACTGTCCTGCTGCTGCTGAGAAGGTGGCACTGGAGGTGTCCAAGTCCAAGTCCGCGGCATCCCCAAAGACTCCTGAGGCTGAAAGAGTGGCGTGTACGGCACAAGCTGTCTAGAAGCCATCCCAGAAGAGTCTGCCTGAAGAAGGGTCTGCTCAAGCTGTACTGCATACCGGACTACCTCATCATCAGAAGCTGAGTGAACTGACGGAGAAGGAGAGCGACTGGGAGTCCAAGTGAAACTGCCAGTAGGTGATGATGCCTTTGCCGGTGGATCCTGTCTGGTAGCAAGAGCTGCATCGATCTCCTCACGGGTATAGCCAAAGTCAGAGATGTCTGCAAGCCTGGTCATCTCATCAGACGCTGCAACTGTCGTAGTGACCACTGCCTCTGTAGTAGTAGAAAGAGGAGCTGAAACTGAGGCTGTCTGGGCTGAGACTGAAACTGTCTCTATCTCACTGAAGTCTAGTGAACGTGCAGCTAGCGGAGAAGAGAGCTGAGCAGCTGAAGTAACAAGTCCCTGCCCACGAACTGGAGTGGTACTCATCAGGAAAGCAGATGGTGTCATGTACTGCCCAGGTGACAGGAAAGGAAACGAAGACGGTCCTGCCTGAGAGGGACCAGCCTGAGAAGGTCCTGCCATCCCTGTCACTCCAGCGAAGGTCGAGCTCATCAAACCCTGAGAAGTCTGGCCAGAAGGTGTAGCTGGGGCTGAGAGCATCGAAGCAAAGAAACCTGGTGCTGCTGGAGGCTGCTGCAACTGAAAAGCTGGAGGAGGTATCATCGACGGTAGTGGCACTGGTGGGAAAGAAGGCATCCCTGGAATGAACTGGCCCACATACCCGAAAGCTGCAGCAAAAGAACCGAAGATGGTCTGGTTGGTCAGCTGAGTGGCCCTGAGAGTGTCAGCAACCTGCCTGGTCAACTCTAAGTGTGCGGCATCTCTCTGCTCCTGCTGAGCTCTCCACCTGTCCTGCTCCTCAACCCTCCGTCTGAGATGCTCAAGCTGTGCAAGTATGGAGGGGTCAGTGGCTGCTGCTGCTGGAGCTGAGTGTGGTGCTGTCACTGGAACCTCTGGTATTGCCTCTGGTATGTCATAATAAGGCGCAGGTGAGGCGTGTGAGAAGTCCTGGCCTGTCTCCTCTGTAGCTCCGCTGCCACCAGCACCATCCCCTGCTGTGGACTGAGAAGCACTACCCTGTGAAGCAGTAGCCCTCCTGAGAACTCGTCTGTCTGTGGGGGGTAGGAGCACGTACTCAGAAGTAACCTCAGGAAGTGTAGAGTACGTCTCATGGGACATGTAGCCAGTCATCCAGAGAAGATAGCAAATATAAGGACCAAAAGGAAGAACTCTGGAGCCCACTCTCTCTGCAAGGATATCCTCCATCTGACTCAGAATCAGGTCGACAAGATCAAAGGAATGTGGCTGATCAGTGAAAGAATACCCCACTGGAACAAGCAAGAGATCCTGTCCTGGTATCCACCTCTGGGAATGATGGTCCTACTGAGAAGTGCCCTGATAGCTCTAGCCTCATGTGTCAATCTGTTGGGCATCCTGCTGTAGTTCTCCGGATACGGAGGAGGAAAAGCAACTGACATGTCAGCGTCTGGAGGCTCAATTCCTCCTACCGGTCTGCGAGGTGGCCTGACTCCCTCATTAGCGAGCCCGTGGAGAGTCCGCTCAAACGTGTCTGCATTCAGGGCTGCCCTGATCTCCTCTCTGGTCCACCTGCAAGGCTGTCCATTATACATGAACCACACCTCTGACCTGTCCTCAGCAATCCAAAGTGTGGAGTAAAACTCTCTGACAATGTTGCTCCTGTACCTCATCGGAGTAGTCAGCAAGGTCTGGAGTCCTCTCATGAAGCTCAAAGACTGTGACATGTCCTTCCCTGCAGCCAAGGAGAGACGAGCTGCTGTAACGTGAGAGTGCTTGGCATACAGCTTGTCCCCCTTGGTGGTCTCCCTCCTGTGATAGGCCTCGCCTATCCTCCTCTGCAGCACTGTCCAGTACCTGGGACCAGCCTCTGGATCTCTAGCAACTGGTGCCCAAGTCATCCTGTCAACCTGTCTGGCTGCCTTGATGGTCTCCCCCTTGATCTTGAGCATGTCTGACTGAAGAAGAGCCGGGTAGCCTGAAGCTCTCAGAGCTGCCATCTCTGCTCTCTCTGCCCTCTTCTTCAGAACCTCTGGATCCTGGTCAGGAGGAGTGTCTCTGTAGAATCCTCCAGAGCCCTGACTGTCTGAGCTGGAAGTGGAGCTGGAGCTGGAGCTGTCCTCTGCGGGTACAGCCTGCTGCTGCGCAGTCCTCGACGGACCAACCTCAGGGATGGCCGGAGTCTGCTGCGGTACACCTCTCCGTCTAGTGGACCTCCTCAGGGGTGTGTGCTCCCCCTGGACTGTACCAGCTCCCTCTCTGATCTGGAAGCCTGTGCTCCTGCCAGTGGGTATGTCCACTGATGCTGCCCTGAGAGCCTGGTCCCACTCACGATCACCTGTCTTCTGCTTCTTCTTGGGCGGTGGATCTGGAGCCTTGCCCTTTCCTCTGTCCTGATCACCTCTGCCTCTGCCTCTGCCTCTGTCTCTAGCCATAGCTGCCAACTATCAAGCTGCCGCTGACAAGATAGGGCGAGTGAGCTTGGCCCACCAACCCGTCCACTGACAAGCTGACTGCCACAAAGATAGGATCAAGGGCTTGGCCCTAAATCCGTCCACTGAGAACTCTGCACTGTCAACTGTCACTGTCCTCTGGGCTGCTCAACTGACAACTGCCACTGCACGATAGGATATAGACAGGGTATATGAGTATAGAATAACCTACTATAATCTACAAGCAAGAATCGTAGGTAAGCGCGTAAAAGTCTATGTGAAACCCTAGCGCTGAGGTGAAGGACACAATGCCGGCAATTAAATGCAAAGGGGAACTACGGCATTGTCGATTATGGGTGGCGATTAACTAGTGCACATATAGAAGATTCAATGTGACACTAATTAAGGATCAATAACTAGTGACGTGATTAAGTAGAGGACAATTATGCTCGATCATGACACTAGGACCTACATGCCGTAATAAAAGATTGAACTTTACGACAATTACGACATATAGACTGGAGATTCAACTAGGCTAGCTGTAGGAAATAAGCAAAAAACATGCTTTATCAGCTAGACATAGATGAACTCCTAGACAATTTGGGCACATTATCGATGAATGGAGTGAAAGGCTAACAAATTGCCCTAGGTATGGACTCCTACTACTGTGCATTGCGATCAATCGAGCCAATTTCGCCGGAAAGCACCTCACCGGAAAAGAGAGGCGACGACGTCGACGGCGAAGACGAGCTGGACTCGGTCCTCTTCTTCCTGTGCGCGAGCAGCAGCTCGGCGGAGCAGAGGGAATCGACGGCGGCGGCTCAAATCGACGGTGAGGCGCGGCGGTGGCGCGGTGGAGCGGCGACGGCGAGGGTGGAGATGAGCGCGCGAGTACGGCGGCGGCGACGATGGTGCACAGTAACAGGGAAAGGTTACGGTGGGTTAGGGTAAAACAGAACGGACGGCCGAGATTTATTAGAGTTTGAATCAACGGCTCAGATCGAAAAGAATAACGGTCAATGCGTAGGTCACCGTATGATGCGACGACTAGCACCGTAGGATGCGGTGATCTCCAGGAGCTGGGCGCAGAAGCCACGGTCACCGTATCATACGGTGACTGGCACCGCATGATACGGTGACAGTAAATGCCAGCTCACAGAAGATCAGAGGCAAAAGCCTCACCGCATATTACGGTGACTATCACCGTATGATACGGTGAACACCAGAAAAGCTGATTTCAAGGAATTTCTTTCTAAGTCCATACATCTCACACAAAGACCAAATAAACACCATGCATGGACTAGAAAGGGAACACTCAAACACTCCTTTGAAAATAGACCAATATAGGTTGCGCATAGGCTTATAGTAATTTTTCAACCGGCAAATAAGATGCAACCAATAAGATCCAAAAGCGATAAAACCAAAGGAGGGGTATGTATGAGCCATTTGCCTATGATCCGTGCAAGTAGATTTAACCTTGAGGATCATTTTAGCAAGACTCAATGGGCATGAAGCGCAATTCTTTTCTTTAGTCACACTTTTATGAGATGTGAGATCATATTACGAATGAAGCACTTCCTCATAGTGTGACAACTCCTTTGTGATTTCCTATATGCAATGCATGAGACAAGCATATCATACAAATGCAAGGGAAAGTAAACATGCCATGTGATATGCAAGCAAAGTTAAGACAACGCATAAAGGAAACCTACTCAAGGTCAAGTTTGAGCCTCTCTCAAGCTTACTCACTATGAGCCAAACCTTGCCTTGAGTCCATCGGTCCACCAACTCAAGCATCCCCCATGCTCATAGCTATCTTGAGAAAGTTAGACCTTGAACTAATTTTTATGTTCTTTTCTTTTTAGTTATTTACATATGCATGAATGCAAACATACTAGTTCACAAAGGAGCACCTAACTACCATGCAAGCAATGCAAGAAAAGAAACTACTATGATACAAGTTACCTCCTTGAAGAGTAGATTTGTCGATGAAGCACTCGAAGCTTGTGGTGGACGTTCATGAATTGACGTTGCGGCGCACGGTCCACCACCATCACCCTTCTAGGTCTTGTTCTTGGGAGCCCACTCGCACTTGGTTGGCCTCTCAAGGTCAACTATGCATTTGGGCACCCAAATCTTCCTCATCATCCTTCTCTTGTCGGGTGATCCAAGAGGCTTTGCCTTCACTCTTCCTTTCTTGTCCCTAAAGAGCTTGTAGTGTGTATTCCCATGGAACAAGTTAGCGTTAGGCAAAACTTTGGAACTTCTCACCTTGGGACAATTCTTGCTAGTGTGCCCATCACGGCAACACTTCTCACAATAGTAGTCGTCCGCCATGAGAGGGACTACCCAAGGTGGAATGTCATCGTCCTTGCCGATGAGGTTGATGGCGGTGGGGTAGGAGCCGAGTCCCTTGTGCCCGGGGTTGTTCACAAGGTTCCGACCAAGTATCTCCTTATGGATGGTCCTTCCCTTGTGAGCCTCTCGAAGCCATCCATCACCGAAGCTCTCTCCTCCTTGAGTTGATGATATTCCTTCAAGATGTTCTCATCAAGAGAGATGCTCTCAAGAGAGGGAGTTAGTCCATCACAAGTAATATATGAAGAATCGGAAATAGATGACTTAGAAGAAGAAGTGTTACACTTTTCGAGGAGGGATTGATGTTCTTCCTCAAGAACCTTGAACTTGCCGTTGAGCCTCATGTGTTCAACCTTGAGCTTGTCATAGCTTTCATCCAAGGTCATGAGCGAAGTGGAAAGGTGCTTGATCTCATCCTCTAGTAACTTGGACTTCTCCTTGAGCTTCATGTGGTCTTCCTCAAGCTTGTCATAGTCCTCATCAAGAGCCTTGTGAGAGATGGATAAGTCCCTAAGTTCACCCTCAAGTTGACGAACTCGGAACGCGGCCACTTCATGTTCCTTCTCCAACCGAGCAATGGTCTTGTCCTTCTTCATGACCATCTTGCCGGTTAGGAGAATGCTATCCAAGAGTTCCTCATATGTAGGCTTATCCTCCTCACCAAACTCTTCATCGGACTCGCTCTTCTCATCTTCACTACTATCCTCATCTTTGGCCATCAAGCAAGTAGGTGGTGGAGGTAGAGTCTCGGACATGTTTGTGAGAGCAATGCCGGCCATCTTCTTTCCCTTGGAGGATGAGTCATCACTTTCTTCTTCATCACTATCATCATCCGAAACCCACTCTCCAACATAGAGTCCCTTGCGAGATGATCTTCTCTTGTCTTTGCCTCTAGAGCTTTCCTTCTTGACAAACCTCTTCCTTGCCTTGTACTTGCTTCTAGGGTCTTCTTCTTCATCATCGCTTGACTCTTGAGTCTTCTTCTTGCTCTTCTTGATTGGCTTCGGACATTCCTTGGCAAAGTGACCCTTCTCCCCACAATTGTAGCACTCGGCATCTTTCTTGTTAATGAATCTTCTCTTGAAGAAGTTGCTTCTCTTCATGAGGAGTGCTAGATCATTGGGATGAAGTTGCAACAAGTCTTCAACATCTTCTTCGAGCTCTTCATCACTTGAATCTTGAGTCACCACCTTCTTCATCTTCTTGCTTGACCCCTCGGATGCAAAAGCAAGATTCTTGGAGGGCTTCTCATCAAGCTTCTTGTCGAGGTTGTAGCTCTCGAAGGCGGTGATCTTCCCAAGTAGCTTGTGGGTTGTGAGGGCTTGAATGTCGGTGTTGAAGAGGCATGTGATGAGTGCTCCATATTTCTCCCTTGGGAGAATCCTCAAGATCTTCCGCACAAGGTCACCATCATCAATCTTGTCCTTCACACCAAGAGAGTTGATATCCTCTACAAGCACATTCAAGCGGGAATAAGTGTCATTGATTAGCTCATTTGAAGACATGGCAAAATCATCATACTTGTTCTTTAGCACATAGTATCTTTCCTCTTTCACGTCCGTGGAACCCTCATGAATTTGTTGAATTTGAGTCCACACTTCATGAGCGGTACCCGCGGACTTGACTCGAGCAAAGACCTCTTTAGTGATAGCTTCAAACAAGGCATTTTTAGCTTTAGCATTTGCCTTTGCGAGATTCACATCAAGAGTACCAATGGGATTCCTTAGAGAGACACCGGTACTTACCACCTCCCATGCGAGAGGATCGAGAGCCTCGAGGTAAGCTTGCATGCGAGCTTTCCAATAGGCATAGTCGGTCCCATCGAACGGGGGCGGCCCATGTTCTCTCGGCATCCTTACTCAAGGCGGTTAAGCCCTATTTGAGCAACGAGGCTCTGATACCACTTGAAAGGATCAAGGGCACCGAGAGGGGGGGGGGGGGGTGAATCGGTGTGTCAACAATTTCTCCCAAACGTACTTTAGGCGTGAAGCTAGCAAGACTAGATATGGTGATGACAAAAGCAAGCGATGCGCGCACACAATCTAGTCTATGCAACAAGCAACACCCTAGCAAGCAATTCTACCAAGTAGTAAAGAGACAACCTATCAAGCAATTCTACTAGCACAAGAAGTAAATGCGGAAACGTAAATGCTAGTATGTAAAGGAGATAGGGATAGGAATGCTCATGATTTTTCCCGTGGTCTCGGAAGGATGGCGCCTTCCCCTACTCCACGTTGGGTCACTCCCGCCGGAGTCTCGACCCCGTCCCTCCGCTCGATGGCGATCCCTCCTAGAGCACACTTCACCCTCCGAGTGAAGTCGCGGGCACGTCCCGCCGGGCTCGATCCCGGGTACTCTTCCGGAGGTAAGGCTCCGCACGTGATGCGTGCCAAAGGGCGCTCCACTAGTGATGCTTCTTTCGCACGGGAAGCTCCAAGACCGTGTACAAACTTGTGTTAGCTTCCACAATCTCCTTGGACAGCTCAACACCAACGCCTAACCGGTCTAGGCCTTGCCATAGACCAAGAGTAACAGCTCAACTTGACTCTCTCAAGCACTCCCTAGCCTAGAGATCAATGGATGCAACTTGTTACTCTCTCAAGCACTAGGATCACTCCAAATCCTTCTCAAGTGCTTCCTCTTCTTGCTCTTGGCTTCTCCCTGTCTCCCTCAACTATTCCAGTGGCCAAGAGACCCTCAAAGGGGTAGGTAACCAGCTATATATAGGCCTCCAACCTCAAACTAGCCGTTACCAAAAAGCAGTCTGTCGATACAGTCACCGTAGTAACCACCGTATGATACGGTGACTGTAGCACCGTATCATACGGTGACTCCTTTCTCACCTGCCAGAGCAACTCCATTCTCTGGTCTTCATCTTCTTGGGTTCACCGTATCATACGGTGACACCCACCGTATCATACGTGACTCCTTCTCTTCAGCTTCCAGCCAACTGCCAAGTCTCTGGAAATCATACGGTGACCACCGTATCATACGGTGACCACCTCACCGTATCATACGGTGACTCCATCTTCTCTGCCAGGTCGTCACCTCATCTGGACTTCTCTCCTCGCAGTCACCGTATCATACGGTGACTGGCACCGTATCATACGGTGGCTTCTGCTGAAGCTGATCTTGATCTCCTCTTCGATCCTCGACTCCAACATCATCCTTCTTGGTTCCTTCACTTCTTCCCTTCTACTCCAAGTGTCCGAGAGACTCACATTTGCATCCAAAGATCTCTACACTATTGAGTACCCAAGAGAACCAACTTGAACCCTCTTGATAGTCCGGTTTTTCCTATGGACTCAAGCTATCATCTAACCAAGCAACACTCGCTTGGTCTAGCATGTCCTTAGCCTTGATCCATACATTCTCCGCGACTCCATCAAGTCCGTTCTTGTGTAGATGAAGGCAACTAATCATCCTTGACGTTTGAATTAGGGTGTGTCGGCGTACACCACCAACGGACGGAGCTTTCTTCATATGTGACCATTGATCAATATCCTACATGGAAATGTTAGTCACATACATAAGGGTCATCCAATCACCAAAACATTCATACCTTTGGGGTTTCCAAACACTCCAATGGCCATGAAGCTTACAGGCTGGCCTACCAACAAATACGGTTTTTAATTTTTTTTCTCTTTATTTTAATTTTTAAGATTTAATCATAGTAATTAATTTACAGTTATATTGTAATAATATTTTTTATTTTCATATAGATTTAACATTTGAAACTGATATATCAACATTTTCAAAAAACCTATGTCAACATTTTCGAAAAACTATGTCAACATTTAGTAAAAATGGTTGACTATGTACATATAAATGTTGAAACGGTACATATAAAATGTTGACAAAACATTTAAATTTAAAAAATATTTATATTGGATCTCATTTGTAGAATTAATTCTAAAGAACACGTAGATTCAAACAGATTCAAAAACGGGCTTACGGTTTGAGAGAAAAACATGTTTTAAGTTTCGAATTCACACTCAAATACCTCTCACCCACCCCGCGCCAATAATAGATCGACACGTGTCCCAACTCCCAACTGCTGGGCTCCCACCCCATCCCGCAGCTCGCTTCCACCGTCGGATTGCTCAGGCGCACGAATCTTGAAGTGATTTACAGGTTGCTAAACTTAGGACGATCTACATATTTTTTTTGAGAGGTTTCCCACAAGAAGTGCACAGTGGCCGTCTAGCCGAGTGGTGGACCGGGTGGACGGTGGGCCGCGGCCCACCTTGAGTTTGGCCTAGCGCAAAGGAGGGACTCGGCGACCGGCGGACAGGCGTTAGGCAGTTTACAGACGGGGCGGCGGCGACACTAGCACCGACCGCGAGCAAAGTCCGCCTGCCGCTGCAAAGCAGGAGCGGCGGCATCGCTACCCCCTTCCCCCCCCCCCCCCCCCTCTCTCTCTCCCGTCACGCGCGCGGCTGGAGATTGAGTGAAGGCGGCGGCGACGATAGGCGAGAACTGCCTCGTCGAGATCTATCCCATCGAGCTTCGTTTCCTCTGTACGTTCTCCTCTCTGCCCTCTCGTCGCTCTCTAATGGACCTAGCTCGAGTTCGATCCTTCTCTGATCGCTAGCAAGTTTCTGATTTGCTCAGAATTTTTAAGATGGAAAATACCTGTTCGTTCAGACTTGAGAGAACAACTCTGTTAAAGGAAGCAAAGCATAGGTGCTCGAGTCCTTGATAAGATCACTAAGGCCTCCTTTGGAACGCAGGAATTTCAAATGAATCGACAGGAATATCACAGGAAACAGTTCGATTTCACAGGAAAAACGCAGGAAAGGAAAAATTTTCCTCCAATTCAAACAAGCTCTAAGAGGACTTTACTTTGTGCTGGGCCTATCACAGTTATTAGCATTGTGTGTGTTTCGACATCCACGATGAGCATTGTTGTCAAGCAAACAAGATTAGCATTGTCTATCCTGATGCATGTTTAATCAATCAACTGACAGTGTATGGTGTACCCTATATGTTTATTTGTTGTTGGGAAAAAAAAAATCATCAGCCCACCCTATCTTTGCATCCTAGCTCCGCCACTATAAGAGTTCAGTTACTACCTCCGTCCACAAATATAAGGATTTGTTGACTTTTAGCTAACTCGTTTGACCACTCGTCTTATTTAAAAAAATTATATAAATATTATTGATTTTATTATGACTTGTTTTATCACTAAATATACTTTAAGTATGACTTATTTATTTTTTTTATTTTTATAACTTTTTGAATAAGACAAGTGGTCAAACGAGTTAGCTAAAAATCAAGAAATGCTTATATTTATGGACAGAGGAAGTATTCGGCTGTACGTTGGGATAAGAGAAGCCCATAGCATCAGCTCTGTGCCACCATTTTGGGGTGGGCTAGCCCAACTCAAACAAAAGCTACACGTCCCGTGCAGGGACAACACTTTGTTATTCAGCACTTCTCTCTTTGGGCATACGTGGCATTTTTTGTGAGATCAGATATAAAAATTGAAGGAACGCTCCTTTGAGTGCGCTGGCATAGCAAGACCATGCTTTAGCTAAGATAAGGCACCGAGGTATTCGATCATTTTTTATTTCGTTATTGTCTGATTCAGCTGTCTCATCCTGATCTATTATCATCTAAAGGTTGCCTCGCACACGGCTCCTTCCATGGATAAGAGGTGCTTGAGGGCAGGTTAATAGCATCGATCATCTCAACACTGAGGCAAGCACTGCTGATGTGTTCACCATATGTTTGTGCTTCGATTGTGCTACCTGTTGTTCGACATGTGTTGAACGTGTTGGTCGGAAATAAAATATTGGGTTATTTAACTTAGAAAAATGTTTCTTCTCTTCTGGTGTTTTCTGCCCATTTCCTCTGATGCAGCTTGTTAGTACAATTGTTTCCCTTGAGCTGATCTGACATCCTCTGTATTGTTCGCTAAGTCGTCGAACATAACATTTAGCAATCACATAGAAATTCAGTATTGGAACCTTTTTGTTGCAGGGGCATGTCCCTCACTGAAATCAGGTCATGTAGCTCGTATTGACTCGTAATTTGTGTGATAGACACTTAAATTTAATGATGTTATATTTATATGCTATATAAATTATGCAGGATGGAGGATGTCAGCATCAGCAATGCTCGGACCGAACTTTTGTGGTGAACTCACTCTACCCTACGTTGCCCTTGTTGAAATGCCCAACTCAAGCTCAGGACTGATACAAACAAAGAAGTGGCTTCATTGGAATCTATGGCCGTTTTTCCTATGGCAATGTACTACAGTATTAGCACACAAGCACTCCCCATGTGGCCAGCTGGCAGCGTCACATTGCAGTCATGATTGTCTAGCTAATAGTAAGCAGTTGGTCCTAATGTTTGTTTTTCTCCACCCTAAACCCCGGGTCAAAGCAAAGTTGTTCCGTGATCAGCTACGCCGTGCATGCTTTGATAACAAAATCAGCCAGTACTGAAATCGATCAGAGGTATAGGCAGCTAGTACTGAAACTAGCACTTCGTGCCATCTCAATTGAGTCATGGTCATGGACCTGGCCTACGTGGCCATCCTCTCCTTGGTGTTCCTCTTGTTGCTCCACTGCCTGGTTGGCCGCTCCAGCGGAGGCGGCAAGCCGCACCTGCCGCCGAGCCCCGCCTGCCGTCCCGTTCCTCGGCCACCTCCACCTGGTGAAGAGGCCGTTCCACGCGGCGCTGTGCCGCCTCGCCTCGCGCCACGGCCCCGTGCTGTACCTGCGCATGGGGTCCCGCCGCGCCGTGGTGGTGTCCTCGCCGGAGCTCGCGAGGGAGTGCTTCACGGAGCACGACGTGGCGTTCGCGGACCGGCCGCAGCTCCCGTCGCAGATGCTCGTGTCCTTCAACGGCGCGACGCTGTCGTCGGCCAACCACGGCCCGTACTGGCGCAACCTCCGCCGCGTGGCCGCGCTGCAGCTCTTCTCCGCGCACCGGGTCCGCTGCATGTCCGAGGCTGCACCGCCGCTGCGCGCCATGGCGAGGAGGCTGCACCGCCGCTGCGGCGCCGGCGGAGCGGCGGCGCGGGTGCAGCTGAAGCGGACGCTGCTGGAGCTCTCCCTCGGCATCCTGATGGAGAGCATCGCGCGGACCAAGACGTCCCGCACCGCCGCCGGCACGGCGGACGACGACGACGACGACGACGTGTCGCCGGAGGCGCGCGAGTGGAAGCAGATCGTGGACGGGATCAGGCCCCACCTCGGCACGGCCAACCTGTGGGACTACCTCCCCTTGCTGCGGTGGTTGGACGTGTCGGGCAAGAGGAGAAAGATTCTGGCCGCGCTGCGCAGGAGGGACGCGTTCCTGCGGCGGCTCGTCGACGCGGAGCGGCGGAGGCTGGACGGCGACGGCGACGACGAGAAGAAGAGCCTGATCGCGGTGCTGCTCGCTTTGCAAAAGTCAGAGCCTGAGGTCTACACCGACACCACGATCATGTCCATATGCTCGGTGAGTCTTGCATTGTATTTCTCCTTCCCTCGCCCAAAGAAAATATAAGTAAATTAAACCCCGTGACTGATCCATCGTGTGAATAATTATAAAAAAACGAAGAACCTGTTTAGCGCCGGGACGGAGACGACGTCGATCACCATAGAATGGGCCATGTCGCTGCTGCTCAACCACCCGGAGGCGCTCGGGAAGGTGCGCGCCGAGATCGACGCCGCCGTGGGCACCGCCCGCCTCCTCACCGGCGACGACGTGGCCGGGCTCGGCTACCTCCACTGCGTGGTCAGCGAGACGCTCCGGCTGTACCCGGCGGCGCCGCTGCTGCTGGCGCACCAGTCGTCGGCGGACTGCGCGGTGGGCGGCTACGACGTGCCCCGCGGCACCATGATGCTCGTCAACGCCTACGCCGTCCACAGGGACCCCGCGGCGTGGGAGGCCCCCGGCGAGTTCAGGCCGGAGCGGTTCGAGGGCGGCGACGCCGACGGCCGCCGGCTGCTGATCCCGTTCGGGATGGGGCGGCGCAAGTGCCCCGGGGACACGCTCGCGCTGCGGACCGTGGGGCTGGTGCTCGGCACGCTGGTGCAGTGCTTCCACTGGGAGAGGGCGGACGGTGTCGAGGTGGACATGGCGGAGAGCGGCGGGCTCACCATGCCCAGGGCCGTCCCGTTGGAGGCCATGTGCAAGCCGCGCGCGGCCATGCGACACCTTCTCCAGGGGCTCCCATGACGACCCACCTATATGGTTGATATATAATAACTGATTTTTCTGTCACCTGTATGGTTGATAATAATTGATTTTTCTGTCACCGGTATGTATTATTTGGAAGAAATCGTATAAAAATGCTACTTCAGCGATCTCGCACCTGAAGACGCACACTGACAGGTTTGCAGCTGGATTATCTTGATCTATACCTAGTAAGTTGATCGAAAGAGTGGACAAAAATAAGGTTGCGATTTCTTTGCGTGTAAGTAAATTAAAATTTGAACAAAGCTACGGGCAAAAGGTTGGCGTAAGAGTTCAGCTACGGGAACAAAGCTCCACCACTGTACATATTTTTTTTGAAACCACTGTACATATATGAGTTCAGCTATTCGGCTGTATGTTGGCATAAGAGATAACAGAAGCCCATAGCTTGCAAAGTGTTGATCACCAAGACCATATCTTGCAAATCATTGTACAACTCATATTGGTGTTATGGTTAATATGTACTGTCATGTTCACTGAATTATCGTAATCTTAACCTTTTTTTACATATATTAAGGCCCAACTTTGATTATGCTAGTTTGATGTTTATATTGAGAGGCCCAAATTTAAGTTTCGTCCTGGGCCACAAAATCTTAGGACCGGCCTACATAAGAAAAGCCCATAGCAAACAAAAAGCAAAATGTCCCTTGCACGGACGACATTTGGTTATTCAGCCCGTCTCTCTTTGGGCTACCACTTGTACATAAATTTATTTATGAGCTCATTCCTAGGTCAGGTATAAAAATTGAAGGAGTATGAAGGAAACAATTTATACAAAACATTTCTCTTGTAGAAAATAAGTATAGCGCGCGGCCTCATCCCAGCGGCTACAGCCAGGCTCGCCTGATCCGGCTACCTGTCTGATCTGGTTGATTTAGGTGAGCTCCTTCACTTCCTTCCTTTTATTCTGGTTTGTATTTAAGCCCAGCTTTTACATTGTGTTTCTAATATGGAGAATCCCCCGTTTCTGCAGATAGTACCTCGTTTTGTCAGGATAGAAACAAACTGATGATTCATTAGATTTTTCTTCTTTATTTGAACAAAACAATATGTTGACAGCTCTTCTGCATCTTAAGGTTTGGTGCTCCTTTGTGGGGTTATGTTTCCAATTGATTTGCTTTATTTGGAGCTGTCAACAATTAGGCTATTGCCCCCTATAGAAATCACGGTCTACGATGTCTGTCTGCTTTGAAATTGATCAGTATTCAGTTTTATTCAGTATTTGCAAAAATTTTAGCTACCATGGTGTATCCTCAATTGACGACTGCTTTATTTCTTAGTGATGATGTTTGTAACAGGCATAAAACATCAAGTAACTGGCATATGCACTTTTGGTTCTTTAAGCACTTCTGGTTGATTTTTACAACCATGAAGTTTCAACTTTAGTCTCGAGCGGACAATCTTCATGGGGAAATGGTGGATTGAGGTCACAATTTACAGAAGAGAAATCTATGCTCAGAACTAAAGAAATGCATTGCTGAAGATCCTAATTAGCTGCCAAGTTTAGCGGTTTTGTTTAATTGATGCAATATTCATTGAGGAGGATGTCACATATTGGAACTTATATTTGATACATAGTCATGAAGAAAGGTAAAAATATTATTGTTTTATTTTATTTTACTACTTCCTAGCTGCCTTATACAGAGTTATTTACTTGATGTCTATTCTCATCCAGTTTTTATTTGGGCTTACCTAACTAGACCGCGTCAAGTGTCTCCAATGTTTTGCCAGCTAACGAGTTTACTTACCTGACCAAAAATATATATGATAAAAGGATTATATGCAGGATGTTATTAATATATCCATATTTTGTAAAAGAAGTTTTGACATTGTGATTATGTATCTCGTGAGAGGTCCAACTATACTGTGCACATTAATTCCATTGAATGGATAGGAGATGGAAGGCCTAATTGCATCGTGATATGTTCACTGAACCAAGCTCTTGATTCTGATGTAGTGGCATGAATCATATAGCATATTTTTAAAGTTGATGGTATTATACTAAAATTGGTTACTCTTTTCGGAATTTCTGATCAATATTCACTGTCACACAGCTTTTTATACCGCCTCAAAATTATGGAGGGTGGTATATTAATGATATGTTTTATTTTATTCAGTGTCGCTTTGCTTACTTTTAGTGTTGTGCGGAACAAGGTCAAGGAACATGGTGCCGATGTCTGGTGGCCACAAGGCCGCTTCTAAGGGCAACAGTGTGCAGTCCTGGTATGCTTGAATTCGCCCGGGGCTCACAACATGGTGCCGATGTGTCAATTTTTCTTTGTGAGACAACATTTTGCTCAGCTTACTCGATTTCTTGATTAATATGCCAAGAGCTTGCCATTGATATTGTTATTATTTTTTTAATCTTAGATTACTTGAGATCTCTTCAGTTTCAGAAATTTATATTTTCTGAAATGTATGATAGCAGCTAAGCAGCAGATGAGATTGGATGGTTCTTGGAAAAGGACCGATACAACATTTGCTCTGTATCTCAAGAATGAGTTGAAATTTGTTTCATAATCATATTTGGCAAAAAGGGAGCAGAGGTATGCAGGTTTTCGTTAATTAATTTTGTTGATGACAGTGTAGTTTCTTGAGTAGAGAAAAAGTAAGACAGCATTTATTACTGAGGGTCATATTATGCCTCTGTCATTTACCTACTACATTCATGCCCCCTTTATATTCATGTCTGAATGCTTATGCTGTGCAGATTGGGACTGATACAAGTTCCGTAGCTGCTGAGCATAGATTTTTATAGAGCCTGCTTCACTTTTGTATTATTTTGTTTTTTTTTCTTTTGGATGACCTGAATCATTGAGTAGAGGCTTCATTTGACAAATATGAATCGCAAAGTGTTCAGGAGAGGAGACAAAGATTTGTCCAGTTTGGTTGACTCAAAATAAGACTGTCTGAATTGTGACCACAGAGCAAGCTTTCGGATGGTAGGTGATGTTATGGTTCAACAAAAATGGTTTTCAGCTTGTGTATTAGATAGGGGATTTCCATCCAGGGTCGGACCAGTTTCTTTTTTCATTGATGAAATAGTAAGTGATAAAAAATGCAGGACTTGGCAGGTAAAAAATTTGCACAGATCCACAAATATATCTACAATATTTTTGTAATAGATTGATTTGGTGACTGCAGATGGTTTGATGTTGTTGGGCTATGTCATAATCTATTACACATGATAATTTGCACAGATCCATTTATTTTCTGTTCTCTTGTACGATACATTCTTATTGCTGTAGTAACTAGAACATCAGTCTTTGTGCATTTTAGTTTAATAACTAGAAAAATGGTGCGCCATTTGGCGCGCGCCTTCTTTACATATGATAAATGCTTGTTCATCAATTTAGTAAAATTTTATGGTTAGATAAAAACTTTGACCTCAATATTTTTTTTCCCCCTATGACCTCAACCTTGTTAAGAAGAATAAGACATATACCAATTAGTGTATATTGACGTCAGATCCATGTCATTTAAACTCTTAACGTTTCACATAACATTGCACTTTTATGTATATAAGCTTGTGTTTCTTTTACCGCATATTCTCATAGATATTTTTAGAAATCAATCCATGATTTAATTTTAATTTGTGTGGTTGGCCAAACAAAAAGTAGCTATTAGCCTACACATTGCCATGAACCGTGATAAGAGAAAATGAATGAACTATTAAGCAGCACAAAGAACAAATATATACAAAATGGGGCAATCCAAAAAATACAATTATATACCTATCTGAATTCACAACAAAGTTAAGGGATGGGGCAAAGGTGCTGTACAATGATGCCTTAATGTGTAGAAGAAAATATCAACTTTCAAAGCTATAGATTTATCAACAGGGAGCAGGCCAAGGCCAAGAACAATTTATAGAATATGCAGGGGCCGAGCTACAGCTCTCCATCGGTGTCAGCTGACACCTATGGATTTCCGAAAACCTTAGAGTAAAATAGTATCAAACACTATTTAAAAGGTTAATGACACCGGTAGCAAACGAAGCTAACATCGACGAATCTGCAGGCTGGCTTCGCCAATGGTTTTACTGGGCTCCAAAGCCTCCAAAGGCATAAGTTCCTTAGGTTTGATTGCTGGAAATCGAACATTGTAGCCTTTTCTCTGCATTACAGATGGCATATATTGACCCATGGCTTTGAGAATTAGATATCCTTGAAAAGTAAAAGTGGTTTAAAACTCTCTTGATCTGAATACTCTGAAGGCCATTAGAAACCATTATGGTTTAGTATCAAAGGAGGAAATCACTGTTTTTACTTATGATTCATGTTTGAGCGTTATTGAAATCACTCTGCCAAGTGTTGTTGAACTTGCTGATTTCAGTTCAGGGCAGAGTAAGGTTATTGAATGGATTTCAATTGAGATGGTTAAAGTTTGGCAGTGTGGACTTAGCACGTGAAGAAATTACCTGCTTGCTCTCATTGTGTTTGTTTCTGAGATATGAAAATGGACTAAGATACAGGAAAATTATGTAGCCACATATATGGACAAATGAACTTGAAAGTTAACATTGTTTAAGCAATTAACAAAGATGATCATGGGGAAAGTTAGATAAAGGGTTACAGGCAACATTTTCACATATCTCTCAAATTTGTTAACCGCCATTTCCCAACTAAATACTAACTGTAGTGTTATGTAGTATCAATTTTATAATTAAATTCACATGGCATACACACACTTGAAATAAATCTGAACTTAAAGGAGCATGTACATTTCTAAACAGATCTCAAACAGATTGTTTGGTATGCAAAACTATCAAATTTATGGAGCAGAAATATGTCATAATAATTCATTTGATTGAACTAGGACAACCTATATATGTTATGTGCATGGATTTACCGGAATTTGGGGGAGGAATAGAGGATCGCCGATGGCCTAGGAGAGGCCAACGGCTCGTCGTAGTAGCGGCGGCGCAGCAAGGGAGAGGAGGAGAGGCGGCTGCCCTAGGGCATGCCCGCCCTATGTGCGTGGAGAGGGAGGCGGCGGCCAGCCGGCCGGCGCCCAAGCTAGGGCAAGGTGAGGAGAACCTCAATTATCCTTGCTTGATTTCCAATGGGTACAGGGGGCCTCTATTATATAGAGGAGACTCGACTTAACCCCTAAGCAACCTATTACAATATGGAAGGTTATGAAAATATCTGATTTGCTTAGAGGAGAAGGAACCTCCCCTGGCTGGCGGCTGCTACAGTACCGCGGGTACTGTTCATGCGCGTGAACAGTACCCTTGGGCTGTATTGGGCCGGCTGGCTGGGCCCTCCTGCTGGTTATTAGCCCATGGACCCCTTCTAGACCATAACATCTCTTCCCTCCTTTACATGCAGCTCGTCCTCGAGCTGCTATCGGAGGAGAACTCCAAATTCTGAGAGGTGGAGGCCATGGTTGAAGTCCGAGGAAGCCCCAAGCTGATGAAGGTGGGCTGCTCCCATGTTGCTCCATTAGACGGCGAGGTGGTACCGTGGAGAGTTGATGAAGACCTCCTTTCGTCGATGTACAACAATGTTGACGTCGTTGGCCCGTAGTCAAAGGAGGTTGCCTATTGTTATGGCGCTGATGGTGTTGGTGAAGAACATCATGCCAGCGCTGGACTCGACGATGATGGAGAAGTCGGTGAAGATTTTGCTGAGGTTGGTGTAGATGTCGATGTCGACGGAGTTGCTCATGGCCGGAGTGAAGTAGATGACGGATGTCACAAGTTGTACACTGTGTCGGGGTCATCATCTTGCCATCAAAGAAGGGCCATGGTGGCACTTGTCGGAACTGATGTTGTGTTGTGTCGGTGAAGGTGCAGAGAATGCTTTCATGGTTGCAATAGATGGACGTCGTTCCCACCTTCCATTGCGTACTCCCAAGATAGTCAGAAAATATAATTTTACAATTGGTATAGTTCTGACCTGTATCAATGATGATGCTGTCACGCAATCGACACGTAGTATGGTTGAAGCACTTTGTAAATTCTCCACCAGGATCATGTTCCATGAAGCCGCGCATGATGGATATAGTGCAATAGTTTCTGGAGCCAACATGTGTATAGCCAGGGAGAAATTTGGGCGTGAAATCCATGAAACATGCACCATACCTTCCTTGATCAGATTGCCATCTTCTGAATTGTGTGGATAATAATGTAAAGAAGATGAATAATATCCCGAGGAAGGAAAAAATGAAGCTGCCAATAGGTTGTCGAAGTAAAATCTTGCAGCTAGATGTCCTGTTGAAGAAAGTGCTAGCAAAACGTGTCTCTTGATTGTCTCCATTAACATGGAGAACAGCTGCTGTAGAAGGGACTGTGCCAGCACTTCCTACTAGAGGCACCATGTTGTATTCACCACAAGTGACCCTCCTGGTCATTGATATGCAACTATTATCATTCGTGGTGTTATAGACGCCCTGTAGCATGATGGTGCCATCCAAAGGTGATGTAGTATGAACTCCACCAGGATCAATCACCCATGTCGAAGTGTGACCGCCAGTGGGTGCCATAACATGGGCAGCGCCATCATTTGTTGAAGTGTTGGAGATGATCGACGCGATGGTATTCCCACTGTTGGAGCAATTGGTGGGGAAGCGAGGGTCGGCGACAACAACATCGAAGGAGAGGTCCATGGCGCTAGGAGCGCTAAGGCCTCCTGCCTTAGATGGAACGCCGAGGTCGTCGATGCTGACGCTGCCCGGAGGATGTGTCGTTGCCAAGAGCTCGGTGTAGATGTCCGTGCGTCGAGTGTCGAAGATGTTGTCATGCGCAGGAGCAGAGACAATATTTGGCGCCATAGGGCCCGAGTCGCCTTCGTCCATATTGAAGTCCGGGGACGACTGAAGACGAGGAGATGCAACGGCCCAGGTGGCCGTAGGCCTGATGGGCCGATCAACATTGCCATGTCCCGCAACATCAACAATGTGGAGAACATCAGGCGCCATGGGACCTCCTGTCCCTAGCGTGATGTCCATGTTCGTCACGTTCATGGCACAGAGATCTGGGGACGCGAAGATGACCGTCGGTGTAGACGCGGCGGCGTAGAGGGCATCAGGCGTCAGAGGGCCTCCTGCCCTAGGCATGATACCCGCGGCAACCGCGAGTGATGGTGTCGATGAAGCGTCGGATATCTCATGGTTGATGTTGATGGCGCCTTCCAAGATTGTAGCCGCGTGTTCCCCCTGAACACCATCAACTTCACCAGAAAAAATTTCTGGATTTTTAGTGACATCTCCCGTCACTTGAGGGGTGGCAACCATGTGTATCTTTTTAACACAGGCTGCGGTGCTTGCCTCGAGACGATCAAAGCATTCACCAATCTTTGAACCCAACCCGTTGATTGCAGCAAGGAGATCGGATCTGGAGGGTTCGGTTGCAGGCGTTACCGTGTTGCTGTAGTCGGGCTCCTGATGAACAGTGTCGCGGGTACTGTTCATCATGTGAACAGTGCCGCATGCACTATTCACGCCTGATGTAGAATTTGCCGGAGGAAGCCGTCGATCCGCGAGTGGAAGCCGTAGCCAGTTGATGTAGTCCAAGAGGACTTGATTTGTGATCTTGCCACGCCATTCCTCAGGATCGAGACCACCGGAAAAATCCATGGAGGAAAAAAAATTCCGGATTGGCTCTGATTACCAATATGTTATGTGCATGGATTTACCGGAATTTGGGGGAGGAATAGAGGATCGCCGATGGCCTAGGAGAGGCCAACGGCTCGTCGTAGTAGCGGCGGCGCAGCAAGGGAGAGGAGGAGAGGCGGCTGCCCTAGGGCATGCCCGCCCTATGTGCGTGGAGAGGGAGGCGGCGGCCAGCCGGCCGGCGCCCAAGCTAGGGCAAGGTGAGGAGAACCTCAATTATCCTTGCTTGATTTCCAATGGGTACAGGGGGCCTCTATTATATAGAGGAGACTCGACTTAACCCCTAAGCAACCTATTACAATATGGAAGGTTATGAAAATATCTGATTTGCTTAGAGGAGAAGGAACCTCCCCTGGCTGGCGGCTGCTACAGTACCGCGGGTACTGTTCATGCGCGTGAACAGTACCCTTGGGCTGTATTGGGCCGGCTGGCTGGGCCCTCCTGCTGGTTATTAGCCCATGGACCCCTTCTAGACCATAACAATATACGAAAGGGATCTTTGAATATCTTCACGAAATTATAAACAATGCATATAATAACTAATCAGATATAGGCTCATAGGGATTTACAATGTGAGTGAACAGTTCAAATCCTGTACATATGTATTTTGTTGCAATCGCGCGTCCAATAGATGCTCCTCTTTCTGGATAATCGAAAGAAGCTAGCATTTCCGAAGAACACACGGCTTAGCAGCAGACAAAGTATTAACAATTATTTAAGTTCTCGAGACATCGATATGCAATAAAATAGAGAGAAAACTTGTCAATTCGGGCATGTCATAGCTTTGCTTATTCAAGCCATTTCAATAAAGCTCTAAGTTGCTGGGCGTGAAATTGCAGAAAGTGAGACGAACTGTCAGGCAGTAAGAGAAAGTGAGCCTAATTGTTTCAGAATTAGGTGTATCTTTCAATATGGTATGGTAATACAGGAAAGACTAAGCCATTGATGCATAGTTACCTCCTGTCAGATTATTATTCCTTGTGTGTTAAAAAAACTCATTAAATTGGATGAGGTGACACTGAATTTTGAACTAAACTGTATTCAGTTTCATCTTTTTTTATACCTACGATTTTCACAGGATTTTTAAACCATATGAAATATGCTAAAATGGAAATGCCGAGTTTAACAACTATGAGCATTCACAAAATTTCCAAAGATTGATATGGGAACCATAGACTGGTCAGTTATAACAAAACTGTGGGTACTGCCCCTGTAATTCCAACGAAGCTTACTAGCAATTATCAAATTATTGATTGCTGAAATCAATTAAACTTTGCAAAAGGGACATCTAATAAAGTGCATCCAAACAATTATCGGTAATCTAACCTTTGTACAGGTAATGTCCCAAACATTGGCACGCAGCACATATGTCAACAAGTGGTGGAACGAACTTATGAGGTTCAGAGAGAGCTCCTTGCCGTGTGGTGATGATTGCCATAGTCTCTGGCTTGCTTCTCCAATCTCCATACAAGGCAAATTTGAAGAGGTTCAGAGATGTATGCTCAGTTGCCTTGCCTTTTCTCTTTTGGGAATCCCTTCTCTTTTTGTCCTGCTTTGCATAAGCCGTAGCCAACACCCCATTGCCACCATCCTGCCTCCATCCTGGCGTCAGTGTTACACATCAAGGACCGGGGCAGTGCATTAGGCCCCCTCTTCAGTCTTCACCCACGGCAATGGGCCACGAGCAGTTGCTTGAGGGGACGTCGGCACCTTGCACTGCGAATCGACGAGGTTGTTTCTTGACGCCTCTCCAACCGGATGGCATCCCCAGTAGTGGAATTTCGTCGAGCACCTCGGCAGCGAGGAAGCAGTGCCTCGTCATTCAGACATGGAAGTATACACGGAAAGACCGAAAGAGGCCGTGGCGCACGGGTAGCCTTCCCTTTGAATCTTCCCCGTGCTTTTTCATGCCGCGTTCTCTTTTCATCTCTGTGGAGACTGGTCGCCATCATCGCCGGCCGGATTGC
Organism: Eragrostis nindensis; assembly: GCA_012490785.1. Lineage (NCBI taxonomy): Eukaryota > Viridiplantae > Streptophyta > Magnoliopsida > Poales > Poaceae > Eragrostis > Eragrostis nindensis. The sequence continues at coordinate 135,493 of JAAXCT010001384.1, forward strand.
GACTTGGACCTTCGTGGGAATTTGGCGGAGGTGGGCTGCGGCTGGGAGACAGGCACAGGAAGGGGAGCGTTGTGGCGTCAACGCAGTGGGGAAGGTCAGTGTCGTGCTAGGTAGAGGGGGGGGGGGGGGGGGGGGGCGACGGCGGTGCCGCCACCGCGGCGGCGCTCGAGGAATCCGTTGCGGGAGACGCGGTGGAAGAGAGCGTCCGCACGAGAGAAGTTCTGGTGTTACAAACGGGTTAGGTGTTACCGTGTTACCAACTTCAATAGCGTCTCAAATATGCAACGAAAAATTGTAACAAAAATATGAATGGATAGTGCATGCAACGATCTACAATTCATATTTTTGTTCGAGGTGCAACCGAAGCTCGTACAAGAAGATAAAAAAAAGAGAAATCACACTTTAAATAGTAACGGGTTGCGGGTTCGTGATGAACAGTTACAACCCGCACTATTCACAGCCTGATTTCTCTTTTTTGTATCTTCTTGCACGAGCTTCGGTTGCACCTCAACCAAAAATATGAATTGTAGATCGTTGCATGAGCTATCCATTCATATTTTTGTTGCAATTTTTCGATGCGTATTTTAGGTGCTACAGTGTTTGGTAACACGGTAGCACCTAAAGTCACGGTAACATCGGAACCTTTCTCCGCACGCGAGAGCTCGAGAGTTCGGGTAGCCGGGCAAAGACCCGTTTCGATCTGCATCTGACGGTCTATGTCACCAGATTGGTCGATCGAACGGCACACGCTAACGGGTCGACGTGGACATATCCACATCCCGCGAACGCGACCACGTTGGGATAGTAAGAGATATGCATAAAACTGAAAATTATGTGACAGGACTAAGCTTCATGTGCTCTACTTATTTTCCTTTCAGGTTATAGCTTGACACCTCACCACTGTATATAGCCATTCCGTAATTTAATTGTTTCATTTGGCTGGTTGGAAGAATGCTGGGTGACCGACCTATTGGTATAGGAAAACTACTTTTGATGAGATTTTCCTGTTATGGTTTTGAGCCCTAAGGCCCCAAAAGTTTAGTTTTGCTGTCTCAAATCGATTCTTCGTGTTTTTTTCTGATGATTTTTGGATTTCCAGGTTACTGCAGGGAGTAGGAGAGATCGGATATCATCTCAGGAGAGGCTGATTGTTAGAAAAGAGAGATCAAAACAGTTGTAGACGCTTCCTTCAAAAAAAAAAAAAAACAGTTGTAGACGCCACGACTATCTGCATTGGAGCTATCCGTCTCTTGTCGTGAAAGAGTGCTGGATATTTATCCTCGGTATTTTTTTTTAGTTGCCAACATGTGATTCTTATAGATCACTGATTTCATGTTTCCTAACCATGTGAACTATATTAATGGTATAACTATATTGATACGGTGAATGAATAATATGTGTCGTGTATCTTATATCTAAAGATAATGAGTCAAAATGTGAATGAATATTTTTTTTTGTCTTGCATCTTATTGTTTTAACAAATGTGTCACTGTTATATAAATTTTATTGGTTTAATTAATATATTTTTTATTTCTTGAGAATATGTTGTCAGCTATATCATAAATATCATTTTGATTATTTTAGACACGTACGTGACGTACGTGCATTGGTACTAGTCAGAAGTAAAGTAATAGTACAAAGCTCAGCAACAACATTCAATCCTCAGTTGAAATAGTTTTAGACAGAAAGCTTGTAAATATCAGTGTGGGAGAATACGAATTGAACCGACAATATAAAGTAATATTAAATGTCCCATTCCACTGTTTAAGCTATATCTTTATGCAATTACGAATCTGAGTTTTTTCTTCGAAGAAGTGGTACACATTTGGTTATTAACTGCCAATATCGACCATTATGATTTAAAATTTTCAACGGTTCTAGGAATTAAGTAGTCAAGAAGACGTGACGAGAGCTGATGGTACGTGCAGGTGGGCATTATTACTGAGTACGTGCCTCCGAAGAGGATGAATTGTCTAGAACATGAGTCAGTTGTTCCCTCTGAAAGTGACCACCATAATACAAAATTTCAGATATTTTGATACAAAATCGAAACTTCTCAACTTCTTGACAGACAGGCCGTTAAATAAATCAAACATCCAGACCTCACTACCTCGATTTCTGATGGTGGCGTAAATTAACGAGCAAGTGATGATGTTGATTGCAACACATCGAAAGGGATCGCCCTGTTTCTTGCTGTCAAAATTTATAAGTAGTGAAGCAAGTGACCTCCAAGCTCATTGGTACTTATCCATTTGCTTAGTACTAAGTATCTTGACCACCAATCCTCTTATGCCATCAACTAGAATAATTTGTTATGGTTAGGTCAGTGACGATGCAGTGGCTAATTAACTGAGCGTATTAGATCTGTTTGCTCCGATGGGTGTGGTGGGCAGGGAAACTATCCCGAGCAGCTCCTATAGGAATATAGGATCTTTCAGCACATAAGCTTTTACCAGGTGCATTTCATCTAGAAAGGCACGCAGCACTGTGTTTTCGTTGACATTTGTCCCAGCGTAAAAACTCATGGCAAGTAAAATAAGAGTTTTGCAATGCACAATACTACTAGTACTGTACTGAATCTCTGAACTCGGATTGTGGCAGTTTGACTTTTCAGATCAGTCGTAGTACTGGAAGAATATGTATGTTTCATGTTTCATTTTTCCACTAAGAACTCAGTTTCTGTTTCAGGTTCTCCCACCCAAATTACCAGCCTCAACCATTGCAACTAGGGACTGAAACATCTCAAAACTTTTGCTGTATTTGCATCATTTTGGTGTGTGTCCCCTCCGATTACATCGGCTGTCGAGTGGAAAAGTACATGTGTAATTTTACATGAGTAGCAATTATTCACACTCGTAAGAGAACCAAATAACCTCAATCTAATTACAGAGAAAAAATATAACACAGAAAAAAGAAGAATCCCAAGGTACATCGAACCCTTATGTTTCAGTACAACAGACATTTGCCAAAAATGGTGCTTCTGACTTTTCAGTGCGTTTTCCTCTTGTTTGCCAGGTGAGGGAATGCACCCAGGATGTTGTGTGCCCGCAGGTCCTGCCTTGTCAGGATCCCCATAATTGGAGGAATCTGAAATGGTAAAGAAATAGAATGGCCAATTTCAGCAAATGTTTCGGTGCAATCAAGAAGCCTATTTTCTGTTTGATCCGTGTCTCCCAAATTAAAATGGATCATATGATATGCAGATTAGCTCATCAAAAAAATTTAATTAATTCAGCTCACCTCTGGTCCTTGGAACTTTGGGATGATGAGCATGTGCCGGAGCGCGCATGTCCGGAAGAGCACAACGGCCTTGGCGACGGACATGGTCTCGACGACGGTGTAGGGCGTGGTGTTGGTGAACGGGTGGAGGTCAATGTACATGTCCATCTCCTCCGGCGTGAGCTCAACGTCGTCGATGGTGCCAGCCTTCTCGGCGAGGTCCGTGGAGGAGAAGCGCTCCCTGGCTTCCCACTCCTCCGTCCTCCTCTTCTCCGGCAGGAACCAGCGTTTCCTGAGCACGGCGACGAGGTGGGAGCGGAGCACGAGTCCGTGCAGCTCCGACACGCCGGGGCGGGGGCGGTCGAGTACGGGGAAGCCGTTGTGGCAGGTGTTCCGCAGCGTCTCGACGACGGTGGACACCTTCTCTACCACCTGGAGCGAGACGGCGCGCGCGGTTTGGCCGCGGCGAGCTCGCCGACGGCGAGGTCCTTCATCCATGGCTCCGGCTTGGGCTCGAGGAAGGGCAGTCCCTTGAGGTCGAGGATGATCTCGTAGATGCTGGGGTTGAACGCGTCGCCGACGGTCTTGGCGATGAGGAGCACGAACATGGTGATGAGGAGGAGGAGCAGGTTGTTGATTTGCACGGACTTCACTGAATTTTTAGAGGCACTTCCAGAATTTCAAAAATTCTGGAAAATTCTCCAAAATTCTCTTTTCTGATAGGCTTCTACAGAATTTTTCTCCAGAGCAAGTTGTTATTGAAAAGTTCGAGTTGTTTCACGAGCATTGGTGTGGTAAATGTTTGGATTATTGATTTCGAATTCAAACTTGATTTGCTTTTGAGTTCAGTTTTCTTTTGGAATGTTTGTGCTACTGAGCTTCAGTGACATGGGGTGTCACATTAAGCACCCCATTGTTACTATGCTGGAGAAGAGCTTCATAGACATGTCGACGTTCTGTGTTTGTCAAATTTCTTCTTCTAGAAACACGCCCTTGAGCTGGAACTGGTGGCATGTTCATACTATCAGGACCTGCAAGTTTACAAGTACGAAAATTTACTAGCCAATGATTTGAATTGATCATGTTGTTTCATTTTTTGATGCAAAAAACCTGTGTCGTCGTCACTTGATGTATCAAGCTCCTCTTCATCAAACATCATCTGGTTGCTCATCCTCGTCGAACTCGACGTGAAAGTGCTCACCATACACAGGTGCATTCTCATCTGTATGGAGACAAATTCTAAGCTAATCAGTCCAAATAAGCTGGGGAAAAACAGAATCTCTAGGGATAACAGAGTCCTAAAGAGCAATAACAGATTATGGATTTATCTAACGTGAACAAACAATCTTGAGATGCCATCAGATAAAGTAAGTGCTGAGTAGGAGTATTACCTGATTCTGTACCATAATCTTCTGGTTCAATGTTGAGATCAAACAAGGCATCATCATTTTGTGCTTCTACGTTCAGGGTAGGATCTTCAACTTCAACCCGGTGGCGCATCAGATTGGGAACCTCTCCTTCTTGGCCGGCTGCAGCATGACGACCATCGTCATCACCATCTTCTGGTGGAAGGAAGTTTAGATCAATTGGCATGTCTGGACATAGAGATGTAGAGAGTGTGAAAGAATGAGGGAGTGGTGTACAGGAAGCAGGGCTGGTTATATAGGAATAGGTGGTGACGATTTGTGTTCCTGTTTCATTTTTCGTTTTTCAATTGGCGCCAGAACTTTTCCTTTTTAAATTGGCGCTTGTGTCTGTTTCAATTTGGCATGTGACGAGAGGAAAACTGATTTGTATTTGGCGCTAAGCACAGTTTGGCGCAAAACAGTGAGGAGATAACTCTGTTTTGAAACCTGTGAAAGGATTAATGAGTATCGGTGGGAGCAAAAAAAATTAATACGGCAGCTGGGTGGCCGCTCGGGTGTTGTGATTAGATTAATGAGTATTTGGTGTTAATAGGGGCACAAGGACATTTGCCATCTCAGCTAATCTGTCTTAAGATTCCTAGATGGACACTATATTGTTGGACGGAGGGAGTAGTAGCGAAAGGGGATGGTCTTCATTCCATCCACGGACGCCGTGATTGTGGGGAAGCTAAGGAGCACTTAGCTTACTACGTGTCCATGCCGGCAACCATGGGGGAGCATGGCTCTTAGCCATCTACTATTTTTCTTCTCTCTCTCAGATCGCATGCATGGGTTGGTCTTGCATCCATGGCCTCTTGGAGTCGTTCATCCACATGCTCGGGCAGTCATGTCCATGACGTCACCACCGCGGCAATGTTGCCGATCGCCGGCGACGACGCTGGACACGGAGCCTAAGATGAGGGCGACAACGACGTCGCCGTCTCGCTGCTGCCACCTGCACCGACACCAGCCGACGTCGGCGTGAAGCCCCGTCAAGCACACGACGCCGCTGCTGCCGAAGCCGACGTCAAAGCGCCGTGAAGACGAAGAGCCGGTGTCGCCGGGGCCGTCGGCGACGAGGCACGCGAGACGCTGCTGAAGTCGTCCAAGACTCCAAGCCACATCACTCCTCTGCTGAAGCCCATATCAGCATGACGTGGATATACATGAAGCATAGATCAGTGCATTACACACACGCATGCATATACCCGTGTACACAACCAATATGACGAAGCCATGCGATGGAATCCCGCGACCTGTATCTACACCAAGCCTCTACTCTGCTACTCACTTCGACGAGGCCGGACGACGAGGGCGGGTGCAGCTGACGCTAAGGTTGTGCTATCAACGGCTCATGGACCGACAAGGCCATGGATGACGACCGACATCAACGCACTAAACATATCGAGATTGCATGTTCCTACTAGTTCACAAAAAAAAAGAGTTCAAAGGTCCGACGTCCCACTGAAATTTCATTAAGAAGAAGAATCACAGCCCACTGATTCAATGAACATCTGAAATGCCAGTAACACCTGGAAGAAGAGAACGTGCCTGGGCTAGGAAAATGAATGGACGCCCTTTCGACTACCGTCGTGACTGTACGGCGGCGCGTATCCGTATCCGCCGGTGTTGATCTGGAACGGCGGTTTAGCCGACATGCGAACGTAGCAAAGCAGTCTGTGTTCGACATACACCACTCTGCTTCACACTTGCACGTTGTGCTCCACGCATGAACCTGCAGTGTAAGCTCTGGTTTGTTGACTCCTGCAGACACACTTCTGTGTTCTTCCCGGTGCAAAGATCACGGTATCCATCAGTTTGATGACTGTGCAAGCTTGGTTTTCGACTGACTGCATCACATACAAGCGCCATGCAGCTGTAGCACTCCTTTCATCCCCAAAAAATAATATTTTGGTTTGTCCTAAATCAACCAAATTTTATATAATCTTGGTTTAGGCGTGTAAATTGGCACTCATATCTTTGGGTGTAGCGGTAGCACACATCGCCACCTTTGCATGCAAGTGGCAACGAGAGTGCTTCGTTTTCCCTTGCCGCGCGTCTGAGGGAGCAGAGCATCTCCCGCTGCGTGCTTCACCAATCCCGCCACTGCCGCTTCGCCGCGGCCACATCGCGCTCTTGCCCGTCCACGTAGCCCGCTCGGCGAAACATGGAAATCCCGGAAGGACACGACAAGTTGCCCAAGGCCCTCAAATCTCGCTCTCTGTGCAGCTACACTCGCCTTGACTCGTGGAATCGCCACTACTGCTCGGTGGCGCCGGACGTGTAGTCGAAGGCCTCGCGGACGACATCTTGGTGAGCGTGTGCTCGCACTGCTCCAGCGCCTCGCCAGGGAGCGCAAGGAGGCAGTGGTGCACGGGGAGCTGCACCTCGCCGACGATGTGGAGCAGGATGTTGTAGCTGCGGTTGAACTTGTGCCTGAAAAGAAAAATGAATGGCTGTGGTTTTCAGTTTTTTTTTTTTTTTGGAACATGAAATCGACAATCCACATGTTTAATTTGCATTGCATCATCTATTTAAAACAAGAATCTTTGTTTCTTCACGAAGAGCAGCACAAGAGGCGATCCGGCTCCGGCATCGTCCAGATGCCATTCAGGAACTCAAGTCGATGAACGTGGACGCTTTGTGATCCACCGTCGCCCCGCGTGCACCATGCAGTCTGCATGCCCCGTTCATGCCGACCAGAGGGGCCGGTCGGAGGAGCGGGAGCTTGACCCGCCGAGGTTTTACGTCACTAAATCATCATGGTATATGGTTTTTCGTCACAAAAATAACTTGTTAGTGGCGGGACACTAAAATGACAATAAATTTGTTGAAAACGGGAAAAATGCCAAATAGTGACTGAGGGTTTGAAAATGTTATAGATCAGCAGATTTATTGTGGTGGTAATGGTTTTAAGAGAAAACAACTCTGATACGACATCACTTTGTGTTTCTATGATTTTATCTCTCTTGCAATCTGTGTTGTGGGCTTTGGACTAGAGGACTAGCAACCTTGAATTCTATGTTTTTGCACATATTAATTTAATTTAAAAATTTATCTCTTGTCCGGCATATGGATCGTTTCCCGGCATCTGTTGCTAAACATCTTTGGACCAGGAGCTAGCGTTCTTGACTGTAACACCTTTTTCTTTTCATTCAAGAGCACAACGATCGCTACTATATCACAAGAACATTAACATGTTTTCTTAAGACTTGCTTGTAACACTTTCCATCTAATTAAAACAGTCACACATATATGTAATACAACTGTCATCACTTGTAAAACATTTAAATAGAAGTAGTAACACATATAGGAGTACTTGCTACAACCAATACTGCGATAGTAATTTAATACAAGCACCAAGATAATTTTATTCATGAGATGGGTTACTATGCCTAAGTCAAAGACTTCTAGCGTCCCTCCAAATCTGTAACAGAAATTGAGCGATCAGTTGCTGCTGTTTCATCAGTTCCGAGGTTCCTTTTTGCAAGATATTGAGGTTGCCTTGGAGGGGATGACAATACGGTTCCCATTTTGTCCAAATCTGATACAACAGATGACATTGTAGGACGATCTCGTGGATCTCCTTGAACACACCGGAGGCCATTTCGACGCATTCCGAAGCTTCCTCAAGAGCACAATTCTCCACACAGGCAGAGTCCACAAACTTTTCTGTCTCGCCTTTTGTCCACGCGCTCCATGCCTGCATTGATTATGTGTTATATATACCCGCGAAGATACACAATTACAGTAATTGATGTATACGAGTGTTTCACAATACTTACAAAGTCCTTAAGGTTGGAGTAATCGTCTGGTATCTTGTTGGAATTTATTTTGAATCCACTCACAATCTCTAAAATGAGAACCCCAAAGCTATACGCATCGGACTTCATGGAAAACACCCTTCGATAGCGTATTCTGGCGACATGTACCCCTGTATGAAACAATAATATCCAATTATTTCTGGTCAAGTACAGAATAATAATATCATAATGATCATACTTGTATTATACTAGCAAATTACCCGTGCGTTGCAACGGGATGAAAAAAAACTATGATGAGTAAATAGAGATCTCCTTGTAGTTTGTGATTCTGGTAATAAGATATAGAATTTTAGCTCACTAATAATTTTGGTCTTATTATACGTTAGGTTCAAATTTAATCAAACATTCATTCATATTATTTGATTAAATTATTAGTGATAAACTATACTAATATGTGTCTAAATTAATCTAAAATATCCTGAAAATTGGGTAAAAAAGAAAATCTATTCAGGCCAATAGCCATCATTATTCAACCATCAAAAGTTTAGAGGGAAAGAGAAAAGAAATAGACAACTGAATTGGGCTTGAGGTAAACGTGCGGCCCAATAGCCCTTCATTAGTTGGCCCATGAAATCAACTGTCTAGCACGAATGAATGGTTGTCTTCAACCTCTGGCTGTCTCACCCGAACACCATGGCCAGCACTACTCAAGCTTCGATTGGACATGCACAGATTGATCAACCACGCCCACAAACAAGAAAAATGGAATTCTGTATGTCTCCTCCACCATCCCTCTTATACAAACTGAAATCGTAGTATAACGGCTAGACTTTTGTCTATCTACTCGCCGGCCCGTTTGCCGCTGCTATGCCTTAGAACGTGGGTAGGGTTAACAGGCGAATCATCTGGGATCCTGTTTTGGGACGTCGGAACGCCATGGAAATGCGAGGGCTGCGGGAGCTAGACTCGGATTCGTTTTGTTTTGACGTACAACACTCGAACTCGATTCAGTTTCCACGTACAGCAATGGTCTGAAAACTGAAATCCGAAGCTGAAAATTTGTGCCGACGACCCACTTGAGACTTAATATGTAGTAAAGATAAGATTATTCACTCACAGTGTGCCTGCAATGTGATCGGTGTTTACTTCTTGCTGGCTTTCTTCAACTGTCCTCGCAAGACCGAAATCTGCAATCTTTGGGATCATTTGTTCATCCAAAAGAATATTACTTGATTTTATATCCCTGTGGATTATCTTCAGCCTTGAATCTTGTTGAATATAAAGAAGACCCCTGGCTATCCCTTTGATTATTTTGAATTTTGTTGACCAGTCCAGTATCTGTTTCCTTGTGGAACCTGTATTTAATAGCATAAATACAGGATACATTGAGTTATGCTTGTTTATTTAACTAGTTACTGAATTTCGGCAAAAGAAAGCAAGTCTTACTGAAAAGGAGGGAATCCAAACTTTTATTTGGTAAATATTCATAAATTAGTAATCTCTCTTCTCCATGTATGCAAACCGAAAAGCTTAACCAAATTGGTGTGCTGCAACTTTGCAATGAGGGCAACCTCGTTTCGAAACTCGGCTGGCCCCTGGCTAGAAGTCATGCTCAGCCTCTTAACAGCAAATTAAAAAAACTCGACCTGCGGGGGGTATGACGGCCCCCGGGCATTTTTTAAGGAGAACGATCGTCTCACACAGATCGAGAAAACGCCTCTTAACAGCAAATTGTTTACCACAATTAAAAGTTCCCTGCAGAATCGCAATTTTCCTTAGAGCAGATCAGATGGAAACATATCTACTGTGAGAAAATATTTTTTACTACCTTGTAGACATTGCCAAATCCTCCGCTTCCAAGAAAGTTGGAGAGACCAAAATTGTTTGTGGCAAGTTCTACTTCATGGTAGCTATAAGAGGGAATGTTTTCATGCCCAAGTTCATCAGAGCTGCTGAAAGGTCCAGACATAAGCGTGTTCCCACGATCTTGTTTCTTTGAGTGGCTGATGGGCATAAAAATCATTTGTATGGATCAGATAGCGATGCGAATGCTATATATGTAAACATTCATAGGGGGTTACAGAACGAATATAGGGATGTACCTTGGCAGTAGTAGATAACAAGGAACATGCATATGAGGATGAACAAACTTGACAGTACAATTGGCAATGCAACACTCAGCGTGTTGCTCCTTGTATGTTTGTCAGCTGAAATTTGACCAAAATAATTTTTAAGAAATTGCATCAGAATTGTAGAGCAGCAAGACTTTATAACGAGAATCCAGAATGTCCCTGAGACTGTCAAAATTTTTGATCCTGGGTTACGGCTTTTGATCTATGGCAAGCAAGCCACGCAGAAAACCTAAATCAAAGAAGGCAGCAAGAGTTTGTTTGGCATGGTGTTCCTTTTCACGGGTTGATGTTATGATTAGTGAAAGCTCCTTGATGAACCCATCTAGTTTTTGATCTCTTACTTTCCGCAGAAAGGTCCAGACCAAGATCGCGGTGCAGACCACTAAGGCAAAAGAACCCACTGTGATACCGGCCACAAGAGCTGCGCGACGACCAGCGTGAGGTGATGACTCTTTGTCATAATAAAGGTGTGGCGTATCCTAATATTTCATATATAGGGGTTGCATTATCCATTTGCATATATCTATAATACATTCAAAATAGTGACAACACTAGACGCAGCGTGTTGCTGGGCAGGCGAGAGCAGTCATCGTATTTAGCATGCAAAAAGTTGGGACGGTGACATTCCACTACCCACTTGCCTGCTTTTTATTATGGTATACTAGCCAGTTCAGCTCTTAGAACAGATATGCAAACTTAAATTCATTGCAGACCCAGTAGGCAACTGTTAGAGTCCAAGGTTATCATGTGATACCCACAAATTACAATCAAATTCTAACAAAAACTTGTGCAACAATTAATCAAACCTCTTCCAGTCACGTTAACTTGTCGAGGAGCCGACGGCGGGGGTGCTGGCGCTGGCGCTGGCAGCCGCACGGATGGACGACCCGAGAAAAATCGAACCACATCGTACTGATGCCACACCGTATCGTTTGCACGGTACAGCTCAGGTTGCCGGTGTACTCCGGCAACATCTGGAGAAGATCGTCCAGGCATGACATGATCCTCACGCGAGAGATAAGGCATGCACTGAGAAACCCCGTAGATCATGTCATGCCTTGCATCCACCGTGATCTCTCCGGTTCCGAACAGCTTGGCCGATGTTGCTGCAGCAAACAAGCTTGTAGCGTTAAGCAGCTCGCTGGCGGCGGCGTCAAAGACGCTCACCGGCGAGCTCACCACGGTACGGTTGTCTGTGTGGACGAAAAGGTCATCGGTAGTTTTGTCCGCGATGATGTCGATGTCGGAGAACCTGATGTAGCAACGATCGGAGAACAGCGCGGCGTCCTTGTAGAGGGGACAGAGCTGCTGCCCGTTTATGAAGGCCTCGGCGACGCAGAACCCGCAGGCCGAGGCGTTCGTGTCCGCGCGGCAGAGAGCGACCCCGTAGACAACGTTGGGAGGCCTCCAACGGAGGCTGTAGCGAAAAGAGACGCCGACGAGGCGATCTTCTCCGTGAGCTTTGTGGCTAGCTGGCCTAGATTTTTCTGGTAGATACTATTGAGGGTATAGAAGCCATGAGCTTCCTGGCATATCTGCCATGGCGGCGGCACTGCTCCCAGCTGCGGTGGCCTGAGGAAGGCGACGGCAAGGAAGAGGAGGAAACTTGCAGGCAGCGTTGTCATGGCTACGACAGGGCAAGTGCACCACCACCACTAGGTGTGTTCACGCTGCGCAAGAGAACAGGTACCTTGTATAAAAAGAGGAGGCCGCGTGTACCAAGATGCAGAAGGACACGGCTCCTCTGAAGCCAATGGAAGGATTTGTTATTTCTTGAAATGTGGATTCTAATCATCATTCGATTTTTCTGTTGAAAGAAAATGGTGAAAACGGCTCCTTACTTATATCTGATGACAACACTAGACTGTACCGTTGTGCATGCAGCGTCTTATTCGCTACGTCCACAAAGTCTAGGCTTGGTCAAAGTCAATCTTTTCAATGTTTGACCATAGATAAGCTATATTATTTCAAAAAACAAGGTCATTTCAAGGCAAGACAGGTAACATTATACTCGTTTTGTCAATAATTTTTCTTACCTTTTCGCTCTTACGTTGACCTCAAAGGGATCAGCCCCGTCCCGATAAAGGCACTGTTGTTTCACCTAAGGGGACCTTCATTGTCGGCACTCGCAAATATCCATATAGGCGCGCTTTCACCCGGTGCCTACCCGCAATCGCAAATTTAAACATCCAATACGTATGCATATCAAGAAAATGTAAAAATGCACTTGATTAAGTGCCTTTATTTTATTAATTATTGGCACTTGTAATGTCCATCTCAACAACCCATTGTACTGAAAAATGAGCTAGTTGCTTGATCCATTTTTTATCTTTTAAGAAGACACATTTACTAGCCTTTTGTCCATGAAGTTAAGGAATGGTTATTCGTTTCTGTAGATTTGAGATGTTGTCTCCATTCAGACAACTAAAGGTAGAACTTCATACACTTAAATATTTTCACAGGGACACAAGGCTGATAAACAATTTGCCCATTTGGTCCAGGAATATGTTTTGATTATTACAGATGAAATTGTAATTCAAGTTCTGTCGTTTCACAATTTTTTTATTACACTTTTTTAGGTATCATGATCTCTACAAATTGATAGTATAATTTTTCACATGATATTTCATTTGCAGAGTACAATCACCACCTTCACACTCCATGATGATCCTCCTGTGCAAGGGAACGCCATCCCCCTGACAAAGTGGCCATGCAATTCCATCCGCACAAGGATCAAATGCCTACCCCATGCATCGTGCATACTTTCTCCACCGTGAAAGGTGCCTCCCTTCACGTGGAGGATAACCGACCGCCGCTACACCACATGCGCCAAGCCAAGAGCTCAAACATCTTGAAACCGTCCTTGACGTCCAACAAAATGAGAGGGGCAATGAAAATGGGAGAGGATAGAAACCACATACTTGATGTTGCATGGTTTTTGTAAGATTCTGGCTCCGGCAGCGGAAGGGGGATGGGAGGAGTTGGGGGCTATAGGATAGCGGCGCTGGCCCGTGCTTCGCTCGGGTTGACGTTGGTGTGTCGCTAGGATTTGTTCAAGTCAAGACGTCTGGGTATAAGCCCAAATTCATTTTGTTGTTTTCCCGTAATCATCTTCTCTCTTGTAATCAGCAGCAACGGTCGTCGTGAAACGGTCGACCGCGGGCGGCTGGCGCCTGGGCTCGTCCATGTGTAGTGCACGGAATTCCTTGTTGCGCTTGAGCGAACTGCAAAACGTATACTTTTTGAGTTACATTTGACCGTTCGTTTTATTCAAAATATTAGCTTTGCAAAATTATAAGTTATATTTCAATTTCCTTTAGTGATGAAATGAAACTAACCATAACAAAATCTATGGTAATTTTTAAAAGATTTTGAATCAGACGAATGGTCAAACATAACTCAACAATAGCCAAACGAAAACAATTTAAAACCGGAGGGAGTATATAATATGGTAGGGATTTCTCGTTTTTTTGCTTTTTTTTTTAGAGAAAAGGGTCGCGCCCCTAGTTTCATTAACATTGAACCAAGTTTAGTTCAACTGTTACAGCACTCGGGGTCAGCACACCAGCTGCCCCATTGAAATCAGCCCTCACAGCTACATTGTTCAACGCCATCTCATTCACACCCTCACCCAACGCAATGTTTCCATGGATGTTCAGACTCGTCTCTCTACCAGCTCTTGGCGCTATACCTCTCCCATATTCCTAGCTCTCCATGGAACACAGTAATCTTGGCCATTCCTCCGACTTCAAGTTCAGTTTGTTGATGTAGAGGTCCAGTCGTTGAAGCAGTTCTCCACCGCATAGCTTTCTCCATGTCCTTAGCGTACTCGTCGTCCTGTGCCATAGCTCCTTCATCCCTGTCCACGTCTGCCCCTGAAAACACATAGCATTTCTTTTAAGTTCCATAAATTCCACATCCCAGCAGACGACAGTATATTAAGAACACCATTTTTCTTGTTACTCAACCAACACTTGGCCACTGATTCATAATCATGGCCAATGTTTACACAGCATAACTCTGAAAGAACACTCCACATTTCCTTTGCCACCACACAATGAAAAAACAAGTGGTTTGTGGCTTCAGTTTCCGAGCAAAACAAGCAAGTCATGTCAGGCACCTGTTTTTTCTTGGCTAGGTTAACTCTAGTAAGTATCTTATCGTTAGACATTAGCCATAGGAACACATGTATTCTTGAGGGTGCAGTCACACTCCAGATAGCTGGGGTATAAACTAGCAGCACTCCTCCATAAGAGATTATGGCATACAAGGATTGGGTATCATAAATCCCATTTGATGTGTACACCCAAATAGGTGCATCAGGTTCACTCACCAGGCAAATTGACTCTGCAATTGCTACTAACTCTAACCACCTGTTATACAACCTGTCATCCACAGATCTCCTAAAAGTTAATCGAAGGTTTTCACCATCCCATACTTCAGAGATTGAGCTGTTATGCACATTACATATCACATAAAGATCCCAGAATTGGATAGCTAAACTGGAAGTCCCAAACCATTGATCCTCCCAAAATCTTACTTTTTTCCCATCCCCCACTTTCCAGCTGTAACCTAATTTTGCAGCTTCCATGGCCCACATAACTCCCTTCCAGAAGGAGAACCTACATTTCTTGGACAGCAGAAAATGTTAGGGGAGGAAGTCTTATATTTAAATCTATTATTTGTTTCCACAGCTTATTCTCATCCAAGTGATATCTCTTGATCCATGAAGCCAAGAGACACATTTCATCTCTCTAATGTTTGCAACCCCTAGACCACCATACTCCTTCTTTTGACTCACCAGTCCCCACCTGGCTAAATGAAACCTGTGCTTTTCCTCAGTATTGTCCCAGAAAAAGTGGGCCATGTGGGTGTTAATCACATCCACCGCCCATTTGGGAAACTTGATGATGGAAAGTAGATAAATGGGGATACTAGACAAGCATGCTTTTAAAAGCACTAGTCTCCCCCCATAAGAAAGTAATTTCCCTTTCCACCCCTCAATTCTTTTCATCAGTTTGTCAACCACAGGTTGCAAATCCTCTTTTTTAAGCTTGCTGTGTGTAGAGGCACCCCAAGATATTTCATGGGGAACTCACTTCTTTTACAGCAGAAGATCTGTGCAAAAACATTAATGTCTTGATCTTCTAGATTTAAAGCTAGTAGGTCACTCTTATAAAAATTAATTTTCATACCAGAGATTTGCTCAAAACAGCTCAGGACCCATTTCAAGTTTCTAGCACAATCAATTGAGTTTTCTACAAACAGGATGGTGTCATAAGCATATTGCAAGCTGATGACCCCCTCAGGTTTAAAATCACATAAAAGCCCTCTGATTTTACCTTTCTCTGCTGCTTTAACCAACATCCTAGTAAACACGTCCACTACAATGTTGAACAACAAGGGGGACAGGGGATCTCCCTGCCTCAAGCCTTTCCAGCATTAAAATAGCCACTGTTCATATCATTTATTCTAACACACATCTTAGCACTTCTAGTAATGCTTTTCCAGCATTAAAATAGCCACTGTTCATATCATTTATTCTAACACACATCTTAGCACTTCTAGTAATGCTGTTAACCCAACCTATCCACTTTTCTGAGAAGCCTCTTAGTCTAAGGACCTCCTCAAGGAAGTCCCAGCTGACCCTGTCATATGCTTTCTCGTAGTCTAGTTTTAAAACTAGACCTTGAGATTTACTAGTATGCACTGAATGAATGATTTCGTGGGCACACACCACACTTTCAAGAATAAACCTCCCTCTAATAAAGGCACTCTGATTTGGAGAGATCAATCTCTCACAAATCTTATTCAGCCTCATAGTGAGGACTCTAGTGATGATTTTCAAACTGCAGTTAAGGAGACTTATAGGCCTAAATTTTTTCAGATTTTTACCATCATTTTCTTTGGGAATTAAAGTAAGCATAGCATAGTTTAATCTACCTACATCCAGTTCCCCTTTTTCAAACTCCCTAACTACCTTCATGAAGTCATCTTTTACCACTTCCCAGAACTTTTGGTAGAAGAGGAAGGAAAAGCCATCTGGCCCTGGGCCCCCTCGGCATAGGATTCAAAAACGGCCCTTTTCACTTCCTCCTCAGAGATTGTTTCTATCAAACCCTCATTTTCTTCAGTGGTCACTTTCTCAGAATCTTCCCAGAAATCCCTATCCAGCTGCATATTTAGTCTGGGTTCAAACCCAAAGAGTTCTTTATAGAACCCAACAGCAACATCCAAAATATCTTTAGTTTTATCTACTGTCCCATTAGGGCCTTCTAATTCAGAAATGAACTTTTTCCTCCTCCTTTGATTTGCTATTGCATGAAAATAAGCAGTATTTCTATCCCCCTCCTTAACTACTCTATCTCTAGATCTTTGTCTAGCTGCAGTCTCCTCTTGCAGCCAGATAGGATCTAGCTCTTTTACAATTTCCTTCATTCTTTTCCTATCTTGGTCAGTTAACTGACCTTCTTCCGAAAACCTATCTAAGATGTCATACTCAGTAATCAACTCTTTCTTCTTTTTCTTTTTACTGGCAGAGACATTAATGTCCCACCCTTTTGCCTTTTTTCTAAGAATTCTCAATTTATGTTGCCAAACATCCATGGGATTAGTCTCCTTACAAGGAGCTTCCCACACCTTCTTGACCAACTCCCCAAGATCTGCTTCTCCTAGCCACCATTTTTCAAAACGAAATAATTTTGTCAGCAAGGGAGCATGGTCACTGCCATACTTAGGTAAGGCTTTAACCACAGAGAGGGGATATCTACTTTCCCAATGTGTAGTGGCAAAAACTTTGTCAATGGCAGCCATAATCAGGTTATCCTGATTGTTGGCCCATGTATATTTTCTACCTGAAACTTTTAATTCTATCAAACCAACTTATTAACCCAGTCATTGAACAGAAAGGTCCAGTGAAGGTTAGCACTACCATTACTTTTCTCCTCTTGTGTCCTTACTAAATTAAAATCTCCACCCAACAAGGTTGGGCCATCCCAACTTTCTAAAACATTATGCAACTCATCAATAAACAGTAACCAACCTCCATACAAAATTATCCTTCTTATTTCTCAAGAAAAGGCAAACAGAGAACTCATTCAATTGGCAGTTTATCAACTCAAACAAATCTTTTTTAAAACCCACTAAGATACCACCAGCAGTATTCTTAGCAGGTAACCATTTCCAACCGAAATCATTTCTACCTGAGATAGTGTGTAAAAAACCAGGATCAAAGTGAACTTTCTTTGTCTCCTGGAAACCCACAAAGTCGAGCTCATTTTCAGTAATAACATCAAGCAATTTTTGCATTCTGCCGGCCTTATTCAGGCCCCTAGGTTCAGGCCCCTCACGTTCCAAAAGGCACCTATCATTTAATAATATTTGTATTAGTTTTACTCCTATTCCTCTTAACTACTGCAGACCAACCTGCATCACTCGACTCTTGTGGGTTTTTTATGCTAACACTAGTACCACTAGTCTGGTTAACCAGAGGTGGGAAATCCTCAACAAAACCTAATTCATTTTGATTTAACTCTTTTACTGCAGGAAGCAGAATCTCAGGATTCTGCTCAGCAAACTTCTCCTGCTTATCTACTTCTAAAGAAACTAGACTCTGAATGTTATCATTAACACTTTGCTCAGAGTCCCCCATCATCACCCCAACAATGTTAGCATTCTCATTTAAAGTATCAACTGATAAAACAGCAAAGGAATTACCAATAATTCTTCTGTTGGCTTTCTCCAGGTTGTGGCATTTCTTCAGCTCTTGTACTTTCTTTAGGACAGTCATATTAGTCCCTAGATTCCTCCTGCTCTTCCTTTCCACCAACACTGGCCCCCATTTTGCTTTCTTCTTTGGTTCTCTTTTGGGCTTTGATGCAGTTCTTGTTTGGTATCCTCAACCACCTCTGTGCTGATTTTATTTTCCATCTGATTCTTGTTTCTCACAGAATTTTGAGTACATTCCTCAAATTCCTGAGGAAATTCCACAATTATCTTCTCATCCACCTCTGACTCATAGTCGTCTAGTTCCATCTCTCTAAGCATCTGCAGGCATGTTTCCTCAGGCACTTCTTTTTCTCCTTGGCTCAGGAAGGCCAACCAACTCGACTTCTGTCCCTCATCCATATTGGCTCTCTCCATGCAATGCCCCCCTATAATCTCTTCTTTGTTACTTTGTAGAACCATTTGTTTCAGTACCTTTGGGCCTGTTGCTGGGACTGTTTTCCCATGTGTGACATTAGAGCTCATATTTTGACTTGCAGATTTCTGTTCTGGAGTTGTGGTAGCCATCTTGTTATCTGTCTCCCTGTTTTTTGTTGGAGCTTCTTCCTCGTCTAGATCATCTGCCTCATCATCATTATCAGCATCATCTCCTCCATCTCCTTCTTCATCCGGTTTGTTCACTGTACTCTTTTGCCCCCCATCTTCTACTGCAAAGTAGAGCTTGTAGAGCTTTTGCTTCATCTCTACCATTCTTGTTGTTGGTATCTTGGTGATATCTCTGCATAGGACTTGCACTCTTGCCTCCTCATAGAAGGATTTGAACAAGATGCTCCAGTCTACTTCCTTCAGTATCCCAAAGCATAAGACCACCTGAGCTATAACTTTCCATGTGCACCACTTTGGAGGGATCCCTAAGATCTGAATCCAAGCAGGTTGCAATTCTCCAAATGGGTCCATATCACCTTTCCATTCCTGTACTCCGATTGATGTCCCTTCCTTCAGCAGATCAATGCCAGGTAAATCCTTCAAATCACACACTTTCTTCTGTGGAGGGAACCTGACCAGGAATTTATTTGTGTCCAGGATCCTTATCTGCCATGGCCAATCTTTACTGAAGATTCCTGCTAAGTTCTTTTCCAGCTCATCCAGAGTGACACTTCCTTTTTTGACAGTTACCACTCCACAATTTCTAAAATTGAGCCACTTAACTTCCTCATTCTCATCAATGTCAATATGATAGAAACCTAGTCCTTGGCCTGAACTTCCAAAGTAAGTTGCACACGGGTGACATTTCCTACTCTCTGGGCATGTACTTGTCAGATGTGTTGTCGAATTGCAGATGAAACAGAACCTTGGCTTAGTACAGATCCCAGTGAAATGCCCCGGATCTCCACAGTTGAAACATATCAGATGCTTGTAGCGAGGATCAACCAGTACATCATCCACTGGCTTGTCCTGGTGGGATTGTGGTTGCAATTGCTGTTGAACCTGAACTTGGCGCTGAGGAGGTCTAGCTTGCTGATAGGGTTGCTGATGCTGTGGTTGTTGATAGCTCTGCGGCTGATGCCAAATCCCCCCCTGGTCTACTTGATTCTGGTGCTGATACTGACCACCCCATTGCTGCTGGTACTTTCCTCCTCCCTGTTGCGGCCTCTGTTGAAACTGATTGTTTTGTTGACCTTGAAACCTCTGCTGCGGGTAGCACTTCTTCTGCCTGTTGACCTGATCCACCATGGATTCCTTCTTCACAGCTTCAGCAAAAGCCTTCCTCAAACCAATCTGCTCACACAACACCTTGGTGAAATCGACCTTCCTCGGAACATTAAATCTCACATCCGCTGGTCTCGCCGGGAAGCAATCCGCTGCCGAGAACGAATTCACCACTACCAAGTCTTTCCGCACCCAAACATGGGTGGAAGTGGCGGTGGCGGCGGCGGTAGTTGTGGTGGAGGTGGATCTGTTTGGGACCCTAACCCTAGGAGGGGTGGAAGGGATATACCACAGCTGCCCGAAGAATTCCTCCACCTGCTCTTCCTCCTGATCTCCACGGGTCGCTCCTGGGTCCCCTCCCTCACGCCCACCTCCCGCAAGCACTGCGATGTTGCCATGTGTCGAGCATCGGGGCGGGGAGCAGCTCACCGGCGACGATACACTGCGAGCGGGGCCTCCTTTGTTTGAATTCCGGTACGTGCCTTGCTGCGACGACTCTGCTCTGTCTCCATCCCCGGGATCCGGCGGAGGATCATCGGAGTTGGCCTGGGGATCGCCGGAGATGGCCGACGGGGCCAAGGCCCATCGCGCCGCCTCACCTCTCTCTCCTTTCATTCTTCCCATCACATAATTATTCTTTACTACCGATCGACTGGACTTGTGCCTCGTTTTTTTGCTTTTGAGCACATGCATGATCGTATTTCCAAATGTAAGCACGCCTGGCCTGTATTCTAACCTGTAGGCACACACCCACATACGTTGACGCGCTCCGGACGATCTGACCGTATAACTGGCCGAGTCGCACATTACAGTCCATGCCTGGGCCACGTGCATGCAATGGCCTAGTAACTTAACGTATTAACTTTTTTTTTCTTAACAGCGAGGGAACGTGCATGACTAAATGAGTTCGTGATCCATTAAAAAAAAAAAGAGTTCGTGATCTAGGACATAAACCATTCGTGCAGGAGATGGATTTGGATTTTTTTTTACGAGGGATGAACTGGATTAAGTTGACTTGAGAAATCATGGGTTAGGGCAGGCCAGCAGGTGGAGGCGAGAGGTTGTGAGAGTGCCGCTGGCCTGTGGTCTCAATTGTGAGACTGGGCCCATTATATGGCCACTAGCAAAAGTGCCCGTGCGTTGCTACGGGTTTTAAAAAGATTACAACAAATAATAGGTATCCATATTCTTGATAGATATATTATGATAGATATTTCTATTACATAGCAAAAGACAATCTATATAGTATTACTAATAATAGAATATTACATAGTTAAGCGCTATTTCTTTCATAAAAAGTTCTCAATGTTTTTTCAGTCTTAAAATCTTCCTCAATCTGGTCCACCGCAATTGTGACCAGCATGTCACTGTAGTACTACTCCACTTCGTATTTGCCCTTTACAATAACAGCTAAATGCACTATAAACTAATACAATATTTGATGCGAGTAACAAGTGACAATATAGAACAATTTCCTCTGCTTTGAACGAAGTCAAAATGGTCCAGACATAAACTTTTACGTGCTTAAAGAATAAATTACAGGCAAATAAGATGAAATAAATAATCCATGTTCTGGTGGAGAAAAATTTCTTCTGCTTTTGTTGGTATTAGAGATAAATTAGCAATGTTATTAGACTTATCGGACATTTCTCTTCTCTCTATTTTTTTATACACAAACATTGAAAGAGAAAAAAATAGTAAATCTTTAGCCTGGGAACATCGATAAATTAGCAATGTTAGGCTTATCAAACATTTCTCTTCTCTATCTTTTTTTACTCCAGAATATGCAAACATTGAAAGAGAATAAAAAAATTACTGTGTCTCTAGGGCTCGCTCTATGCTTCACATCCACTGTCGATCCAAACCCATCATTAGTCCTGTCGGCCAAACGCATCATTAGTCCTCTCTGATCTGGAACCTTCTAAAATTCCACAAACAAGAGCATACATCAATAATTAATTTTTTGCGGGTATTACAAATATAAAAATTGAAGTACCACAGCAAAGGAGATATATGTGATACTTACTATGCCTATCACAAAAGGTAGTTATGAGGTAGTTATTTAGAACCATTTCTAAGCAAGAACAGTTACCCAAGGGCTTTGGTGGTTCCTGCCACCGTTACCACCGATATTGTGCAGGAACACCCAATCATCCGCTATCTCCATCGCATTAAAAAATCTTCTTATCATTGGCGAGTTGCAAGCCGTCACTTCCTTCTATTGACAGGACAATAACTTTCATACCTCACTAAAAGAATCAGAGCCCACATTAGCAAGAAACAAGCAGAATAAAAGGTGGGAGGGGGCAGTATGTACTCTTGCATTGAGTCTTATAAATCTAATCAAATATTAGTAGTGACTTTAAATCTACATACTTGGAAGTACTCCAGCTTGTTGAACCCAAGGCAGGGCATTAACTCAACACAATTCACTAAGCTCCTATAGAGGGAATTCCCCAAGATCAAACTAAGAACTGCTTCACTGATACAACACATACTGTGGTGAATTCAAAATTTAATGACCGTATCCATACTGTGCTTACATTTACAAATTGTAACAAGTGGGTGATTTGGTCGAATATGTTTTATATTAGAATTTTCAATATTGAGCATATCAAACTATGTGTCTGGTGAACTATGACGAGATGACAAATGCTATTGCCCTTAATTAACAATTTTTGACATATAATCTTGCAACACTGGAAAAGTAATAACTGTTTTTTCCTCAAATCTTTGCAGCATATTTACAATTGAGAGCAATCAGAAGAACAATAAAAAAAATATTTGAAAGAACGTACAGCCATGGAAGCAAGAGCTGGGTATGGGTCAGGGGCTTTGTAGAGCTTCGATCAGGTAGATGTTGAGAAATGCATTTTCTCCAAATTTTGCTCTCTTTGTGAGATTATCAACTTCCTCTTGATAACTCTTCAGCAGAGACGTGAACCGTTCCCCTTCCCTGCTACAGTCGAGAGCAGGCGACTCGGGCGACTCGGCGGCGTCTCCGTTCCGGCGGCGGCTCCCTCTGCTCTCCCGTCCCTCTGGCGGCCCACAGGGCTTCGGAGGGCCGGGAGATCGGCGGGGCTGCCGTCCGGTTCTTCTCCTAGCTATAGGTTAGGCTGTAGTCTAGGTGTTTTCCCTAGGGTTAGGGTTAGTGTTCCGGCTTCGTCATCGGCGATGGCGGCCAGAGTTTGTGTCTCCCTTGGCGGATCCGGTGGTGGCGAGGTCGTCGACGACTGCGTGCTGACTGGTGAGTCCTTGTGGAGTTCGTTTGCCTTCCGTTCCTTTGCGAAAGGGTGGATGGGCTTTTGGTTCCCCTCATCGGCGGCGTCGGTGATGGTGGATGGCGTGTTCGGGTGGTCGGTGTCAGGTTTTGCCGTCGATTTCTCCGATCTTTTGCTCTTTGCTGCTGTTCCTTTGTTGGTGATGCTTCGGATCTTCTTCCTCCGGCTGAGGTCGATGCGATGGCCGGCTTGGTGCCTTCCTCGTACAAATCTAATCGGCTTTGTCAACAACGTGTTGTGGTCGCCGTCTTGGATGGAGAAGAAGCCCGGGTGTCACCGTCGGTGGTCGCCGGTGGTG
This sequence comes from Eragrostis nindensis, assembly GCA_012490785.1. Lineage (NCBI taxonomy): Eukaryota > Viridiplantae > Streptophyta > Magnoliopsida > Poales > Poaceae > Eragrostis > Eragrostis nindensis. The sequence continues at coordinate 159,028 of JAAXCT010001384.1, forward strand.
AGGAGAAGTTGGTTCGGGAGAGTTCGAGAGGAAGAGGGTTTCTTTGTATTTCCATCTTCTTTGAGGACTTTTCTGTAAATGAGCCCAGGGGGCTGTCTGTAAAAGGTTGTGGGTTGTACTGTTCAAAAGTTTAATATAATCCCATCCCTTTCGCAAAAAAAAAACTCTTTAGCAGAGAGTTGAATAAACTCAGCTTTTCATCTGGAGATGCCTTTTTAAAGTCCCCAGTGTTCTCAGCAAGTTTATGTCTATTCTTCTGGCTGGTCTCTTGATTCTCGGCAATCTTGAAGCCTTGCTCATCCATACCAATTCTTTCCTTCTCCAAGTCAAATTCTAATGCACACAATAAGATAAAGTAAGATTTCTGTCATTGATAACAATCTACAGCACACTTGCACCCATATGCAAAGTTATCTCACTGTTGTAAGCCCCAACATGGAAACCATAATTAGCAATGAAATCGCATAGTGCCTCATAGCTACTGACATACTAAGTGACACAAAATGAACAGGAAAATGACGCAAGTTCAAGATGCGTATCTGACTCCTTTTTTGTGCAGAGTCAGTTTCTACAAACTGAAAAATCTAAGGACACAACTATTGTGCGGAACAGTAAAAGCTCTGTAAACAAGCTCCAGCGAGCAGCTTCTTCTGCCGCGACCAGGGACGCATGGAAGAGGAACACTGCTGTACCCAATATCTGTGCACCGCGCGCTAGAATAATATTCGCGACATTCCTGCTAGCGACGCGCGTGTGGAACACACTAGGCGACGAGATGTCAACAGAGAAGCGTTCAGGTGGGCTACATGTTTGGGGACAGTTACTATCGCCGCCGCCAACAGCCCACGACAGGAGCCGCCGCCACCAGGAAAATCTGACCCGCCGCTCACGCCGGCGGCCCTGAGGGCGCCTTTCCTCGCCAGCCGGCAAGGGAAAGGCTGCCTCTCGGCTCAGGCGTGGGCGGCAGGGTGGTGCTTGTCAGGTTTGAGGTCTAATTTTTCTAGTTAGGGTTAGGTTTAAGTGCTTCCATGGCGGGTTTGGTGAAGGAGACGACAACGGTGGCGTCGAAGACGGCGGTAGTGGCGGCAACTTCCACAGCACGAACATGGTGGGCTCAGTGTTCAGGCGGTGATGGCAAGGCAAAGGTGTCATCGTCGATCATGAATAAGGTACTCCAGCCCTCCTTTGTCTAGCTGTGGTTCTTTCTGACCATGGCTGCGGGCTAGTGAGAGTTTGGTTTCCGACGACATTCTTCTGGATGTTGTTCGGATTTTTGTTTTCCCATTGCGAATATGATGAAGGAGGCGACGATGGGCTCGGCTACGGGCTCGACGGCGGCGAGTTCTTCGTACTTGCATGTGGAATATCGGTCTACCCCTCTTTTGCGTAAGGGTTGGGTTTCAGTTTTCCCCGTCGGAGATGAGGATGGCGGTGGTGGATGGTGAGTTGGCCGTGTTCTTTCAGATCGGAGTTTTTATCCGTGGCATATCTGTCTGAGATGGTGATCCTAGATGGTGGATTTTATGCCTCTTTCAAGGTTTCTTGTCTCCCAACAATGGAGTTGGTGTTGATTGAGATGCTTTTGTAATCAAGGGATGTAATGTGCTTCAATATTAATGAAATTCTCTTTTCGCAAAAAAAAAAGAAGCGTTCAGGTGGGAGCGCCAAAGCAGAAGTTCAGCATGTTGGAGCTGGGAACAGGGACGGAGGGACAGGTGACCGACAAATCACCAGCAGTTGCATGGGCGCGCAGATGGGGGAGACGACAAGAGCCGTTTTTTTATTCTGGTAAAGAATTTTTTGTAATTTTAATTATGGTAAATAAGTCCCAACAATTACCAAACTGGTAAGGACGCTGAAGAAGACAACGTCCAAACCTGGCCGCTGGAAACCATCCGACATCTGGTTGTTGGCCCACTGTGATTCATAATCATATCCGTCAAAGATCACTGAATGAATCAAATACCATGCATGGATGCCCTTTTAAGTTGGCTTCTTTGTTATTTAATTATCTACTATACATATATAAATCCATGCTCGTCTTTTTTTTTGAGATTACACAGTACAATTCAGACACTCACAACGCACGCACACTCACCCCTATGAACACACGTACGCAAACCCTACCCCTATGAGCATCTTCGAAGACTGAGCCGGCAAATCTAGAGATACGAAGTCACCACTGGCGCCTCGCTGTCGACGGGAGCGTCGCCTACCACTGAAAGCACAAATGCCGTTAAATCCTTAGAAATTCGCTCCCACGGGGAGTTGAACCCAGGACCTGAGAGGTGTTACTCGGATGTCTTAACTATTAGGCCAAGACCCCTTTCACATCTATCCATGCTCGTCTAACATGCCATTCAAGAGCATGGTGCGGCCCAGAAAAGCAAACTAGCGCGGAGATGATGGTCGCCGATGCCCCTGCGCTGCTGCCGCCACGACGTACGTCACCTCGCACGCCGGGAAGAGGATCCATTCCTCGCCGCCAGACTGCTCGCAACTCAAGTACACGCCGAGCAACATAGCGACGTCGCTGTCCAACACCACCCGCCTACACTGATCTGAGGATCGCCGGGGAAGATGCAGGCAAGAACTAGCTCGGAAAGACGCCGACCCTGCGGAGGGCCAAGAAGACAACGAGCTCTCGCAGCCACAAGCCAGCGAGAAGACATGGCGTTCACGTCATCCATGGTTGTTTGCACGAGCATCACCCTTGACGTAGCCCGGAGGAAGTTAGGCCAAGTCCGTGCCGCGCGAAAATACTAAGAAACGAAATCAAGTAAGCGAGCAACATATAATGTTTCCCCAATCATTCTCATATCTTCCCATCTCTCTACTCCATGGCCGCCATCAAATTCGGCTTCCCTCATCTACCCAAGACTACCAGCTGCCACGCGTCTCATCGACTTTGTTTAGTATAATATGGTTTGTTAGAGCGGCCCGGCTCGCCACATCTGCAAGCTCATACCGCCAGCCCAGATCTCAACAGGCCTGCTACCGCCATGGGCCCCACAGCCACGGAATTCCTATAAGTAGCGCGCTACCCGCAGCCCACATGTAGCGTGCTTTAGATTCGTGCAACCCTAGAATCCAACGGCCGATTTACTTTCTCCTTCCTCCTTCGCCTTCGTGCCGCCGTCGCCCCGCGCCTCGCCGGCCGGCTGCCCGCGTTGCTTCCCCCCCCCCCCCCCCCCCCCCCCCCCCCCCCCCCGCTGGAACAATGTTCCGGGCTGCCGGAACTTCGCGGCGACAGCGACGTGGAGGAGCGACGCGCGGCGGCGGCCGCGGCGCCGCCGTCGCTGTGGGCGGCCGTGGGCCGCGCTACACGCGCGCTCGCTGTAGCGCGGCCTACGGATAGGCGCTCCCCCATAGCCATGACCAACGTTTCGGTGGATCCTATATGTAGCCCGCCTTACAAAATCCATTTGATAGAACGCTTTGAGATTAGTGCGAGATGCGATCCATTGGCTGAGGCGCACAGTGGACTGAGGGGAAGCCACAGCTGCGCGACATGTGGCGGCTTCTGGTTGGGGCAGGTGGGAGGAGGGAGAAACGAATCGATTTTCAAACTTTAAACGCATTTTTCTCGTAAACCGTAAGTCCGTTTTCAAATCCGTTTGAACCTACATGTTTGTTATAATTAATTCTTCAAAATGAGATTCAATATGAATATGTTTAAAATTTAAAAATTTTGTCAACTTTTTGAATGTACTATATCAACATTTGTTTGCACTATGTCAACATTATTTTAAAAAAATTGATTCGTTTAAAAAATGTTGAAATAGAACAACAAAAATGTTGACCTCGTTTGTTTTAAATGTTGATTCACTAAGTTGGGCTGGGCTGGTCAGATTTGGTGGGTTATTGGGCCAATCTATCATATGTTAACCATAGGACGCCCCACGTATAGGAGGCCCCAGGTTTTGGGCCACCCCAACACGAAAAGCTGGCCTAATGGATGGATTCCCACAGAAGTCCACTTGGCTTGGCCTACAACTTGACTTGGACGCTCTTGCTAGTCTTCTCAAGCTCTAATAGATCTTGCCTACACTTGCTTTTGTACTTGACCCCTTAATTCAAAACAATAAAAAATGTGGGTGAATAATTTAAAAACTGAGGAACTAACTCTAGGGAGGCGTTTACAGGCTCACATGAAAAGGGTATTCGACAATTTGCTTAGTTGAAACCCAAAACTAAACAAGGCGAACCACAAATGATATCGGCAACTCAAAATCGGACCCGCAAACCACACTAAAATTAGGCTCAACATTCATGTATGAATGCAGCAAAGCAAACGCCCCACTGACTACAACCGCTCTAAGCAGCCATGACTAAGCAAAACCAAGCATCAGTAGCAGCGACTCAGAGAGCTGCAGGTCAGATACGTTCTTACACATGGTTTATGGTTATGACGGAGCACGATGCGGGCGCATCCCTAGCAGAGACGAGCTCATGGAATTCGTGTCATGCCCTACCAACTTGGCGCGGGCACTGGGCGTCAACCATCAAAACGCCATCATCGATGCTGCTACTGCCGCTCGCCACGAGGCTCTTGTTGCCACTCAACACTGTGAGCTTGCCTCCACTCGCTGGGTCCCGCTGCCTCCGCTCGGGCCAGCGCCTCTGCTCACCATGTCTTCTCACTCCCAGATCCGCCTCGCAGAACAGTCTAGTTCGAAGGAGTTCAATAAGTATCTTGTGTTTTGTTTCATCCTTTTTTTGTATCAATCGATATAGAGGCTAGAATTATATGATTAATATATATTTCCTTTTCTGAAAAAGGTCCGCCTCGCAATCTCGGTGGACAAAAGAAAAACGATAAGCAATGAAGACGAAGCTCACAAAAGAGAAATCAACAGCTGGAACTGCAGTGCACAAATCTCATACACTGAGTGCTCGTTTAGTACAAAGAACCTAAGTGCTATACAGGATCTCTGGTGGTGGTATGGGTATAAGTTTGTGGGTGAAAATAGCGGACAATGCAAGGAGACCTTTAAAGACAAAAAAAAAAAAAATAATCAGTTTGTCAAAGATGAAAAAAAAATTCCACCTTTGAACGAAGCCATTATTTAAGCAATGATATTTGACCATAACAAACATATCTTCAAATATAGCAGCACTCTAAATTTAGCCATTATCTTTGCATTTATAAACTGACTATATATACTTTTTTATTTTGCGAGGGTGACTATATATACGTTGATATAGCAGGAATCAAAACAGAGCCATTATATCTTGGCATTTATATTTGGCCGAAAAAAAACATGCGTTGATGTCGAAATCAAAACGTAAATATGATATCTTGGCTTTTATATTTCACCATAAAAAACATATTTTATATAGCAGGAAATCTAAACTCTTGCCAACTACCGTTTCTGCTTCTCTCGATCTGTGTCTTTGCGTGTGTATATATACAGGGCTCATGTGCTCAGCCACACCATCTCTATTCTTTTAGCCACACCATCTCTATACATACAATATTATTAATTACATGATCCAGAAGAAAGCCATGGCCAAACCAGCGACGTCAGTTCTTCTCCTGGCCCTCCTCTTTGTTACCCTGCATATCCAGGCCCAAGGTACGTATGTGTGTATGTTGTTGCATCGTTATACTATATTGTGCGCTTTATTATTTACATAATCTTGGCGATGACGCGGCTGATCAATGCATCCTTACTGTGCTTGTAGCCATGATGGAAGGCGGTGCATCGGTGATGGTTCCCAGCTGGCCGGATCAGACGGCAGCTGTCGGCGCGACCAATCTGGTTTGCCAGCCCTGCAGTTGCTGCGTAGCCGTTGGAACGAACCCGGAGGTCTGCTATACGAGTTGCTGCTACTCGGGATCACGGTGGCGATCTGTGGATGCGCTAAGTGCGGGGGCAAGAAATAACGGGACAGCCAATGTATGAATTGTCAAAATTTCTATCAGTGGTGTGCCACAATTGAATAATGAGAAGAAATAAATATGCAAATCTAATCCAATTGGTCATGCGCCAGTACGTAGTTATTCAATTCGTGTTTCATTATGGAAAAAGTAAACTATTGATACCTTGTTTCCTCATGTGAGCCATGGTTCAACGACATGAATTTTGATTTACTTTACATTAATTGACTCATATCGACTGAGATTTCACTCGTACACAAATTCCCATGGGACTTGGGCTGTAAAATGTAAAAAGAGGCCTCCAAACCGGTGACCCAAACAGGAGACCCATTGTGGGATTCGTGGAGGCCGCGACCCACAAATAGAGACCCATCCTCCTCCGTGCTCCAGCCACCCCAACACGTCCCCGGCCTCCTCCACCACACACCAGCAGCGTGCCGCCCGGCCGGCGTGGAGGCCCTCCGCCTAGCGGGGGCAATCCACCGCCTGCTCTCCATGCCGACCTTCTTCGCCACCTGCCTCCTCTTCAGGCTCGCGGGGTTCCTCTCCGCCGCGCTGGCCTGCGCCCACTCTCCGTCTCCGTTGCATGGGATTGCAGGCCTGGGCAGTGCGCGGGCGCCGCCGAGCTCCCGGCCAGCCGCGCACCACGCTGGCGCGTCCCCTCCTCCATGTGCTGCTCGCCTGCTTGCATTTCACCTCTCTCGCGCCCGCGAGAGGATGAAGGAGCTGAGGACCAGTTATATATGGACTCCTGTTGGAGATACATATTTTTGGGTCTTGTATCTTAAAGCCCATCAACACCCATTTTGCCGTTTGCGTCTCCGATTTCGGTCTCCATCATTGGAGATAGCCTTATAAGGTCTGGGGAGGTATGCTGGACATTCATGGGGGACGGCTGCTTGAGCGGATCCGGAGCAGCAGCACGGCAGGACATTTTAGAACACGGCAGGTGCATTAGTGACCCCATTCAGTCGGTAAAGGTAAACTATTAGCGATGGATTATAGTGTGGGTATATGTTAACTACACACTACTGGCCGGTGTTTCTATATGTAATAATGAAGTATATTGGTCCGTAACTACCACAGCATGTAACGTCCAAGTATAAGTCAGTAAAGGCCACCATCTATAACCAACTGTCGGACGATCGATAAGTATCATTCGAATCTGTATATATACCATCGTGCACAATCGGATTCCGTCGCGCGTTCTCTCTGGCATTCTCCAGGGAGCCGCCTGAAAAAGCGGAGCTACGATCTGTGGCGATTGGCGATCTGGTTCCGCCGTGCCTTTTCTCTGCCAATTCTCTGGTGAGCTCGTTTCTTGGATGTGAACCTCTGTGACACCCCGTGTAACTGAAGCCCAGCCTTTTCAGGCCACAGCAACTGCACAGAACACAAACTGGGAACAATTTCAAATTCGAAATCAATATTCAAACAATTGCCAAACCCAAGCTGTGAAGGAACTCAAAAATTTCAGTAACAACTTGAGCCAACAAAATTTATCTGGATAGCACATTTAAATGATAATTTTGGAGAATTTCCCAGATTTTTAGGAACTCGGTTGGGTGCACGATAAATTGTTTGAAGCTTAAAAAGCATCCGATTTGACCAGCTGCCATTTGAATTCCTTTGCGAAACCAGATGTGCGTGTTATACCACTGATTCTTCATCTTTCGATATACCATCCTGCAAGTTTCGCGATTTTATGAGCTTGTTTACTATTTTAAATAGTGTACACAATTGTGGGGGAAATCGCAGTTTGAATAATTCGGGAAAGGAAAAGATGCTGGCGGGCCCACTCGTCAGCCTCTCTTTTCCGTTGCGCTGGAGGCCGCGCGCCGCTTGGACGCCGTTGTATGGCTCCGCCGCGCCGCTCCTCTCCCTTTTTTCCCTGCGCGGACGAGCTCCGAAGGGAGCTGCTCGCATTTCCCCGGCCTCTCTCTCTCTCCCCTCGCTCTCTCACTCGCTGTCCCCACTTCCCGCCGTCGCGTCCGAGCTCCACCTGCCGCTCCGCCACTCCTACGCGTCGCCGAGCGAGCCGCTGCGTGTGAAACTGAGCGAGGATGGCCTGAAACCCGCGTCGCCGTTTCACCCCTCTTCTTCCCTGCGTCAAGCCGACGAATCGACGAGTTTCCCTGCCATGGCCGAGGTTGAGCTTCCTCGACCTCGCCGTCAAATCCGTCGGCCAAGGTGAGCTAGAGCTCGATTCCACGTGTATGGATCTGCCCCGCTTCGTCGCGCACCTCTCTGACACCACCATTTCCCTTATTCCTCAGTTGAAAAAAAATACCCGTGCATGAAGGCAGCGCGTGCACCGCCGCCACCGTTTATCTTCGAACAAGTAGGTTTTGCAGGGCCCCGGAAGCTCTCCGTCCACGTCGAACTCTGCATGTATTACCGACGAAAGCCTGAGTTTGGGTGTGTATCATGTCCCGCAGCACGGACCCTCCGACACGGCCACCGTGTGGCACCCTGCCCCAGGCCAGCTTGTCTGCTTGCCATCGGCAGCCGGTCATCTTAGCCGTCAAAGTCACAGATATTCAGCGCGCGCAACTTGTGCGCATTTGAGTCCACTTCGCTGTTTCGTCGCAAAATTCATTCATCTGTGCGGATGTATCTTTACAACTACATACAAGCCTTCTTTAGCGACAATCTTATCTTATATTTTCTAATTGGAGGCTCCTTTTGAGGCCTGCACGTTAATCGCAGAAAAACAAGAAATTCTCACAAAAAAGCAAAACATCCGGCCGTACAAATAGAAGTAAGATGAATAATGACTTTGAGATCTAACATGATCTTAATTACCCACCTCCGCCATTATAAAGAAGTTAGTCAAAAGTACCCCAACACTTAATTCTAAATTACCCACCATGACATCAGGGTCCATAAATATAGTTAATTCCGGAATAATAAAAATACCCAAAAACTCTAATTCGGAATAGCTAAAAAGATCAATGGTTGATGTTGTGGCATAACGAATCCTATCATCAATTGACCATCACGAAAGGCCATGTTCCTGTATTTACACGAGATGATTACTTTCCAATTAAAACTATTAACTATCGATATACATATGCTGGAGAGGCTTGTACATGCGTCAGACGATAATTAACTTTCCAAGACGGTGGACAATCTGTGTGGCGACAGAGAAGAGAGGAACGGCGGCTGGCTGCGCATCGCTCAAGTGAATTTCGATGATAACACGGCTGCAGGTGAATGTGGAGACACTGCCATCGCTCAAGTGAATTTCGATGATGATCTGATAAAGGGCATCTACGTACGGTCAGCAAAGATGTGAATAAGAAAGATTCGATTGTCAATTTCTGGAAGAATTGTTGACCAAGGTGAATTTGCGGAACTGAAACAAGATGAGAAAAAGGCAACATCGTCAAGCCAAGAATCAGAGAAAAAGGCAACATCGTCAAGCCAAGAATCAGGTCGTCGTAGAAGCATCAGCATCCAAGCAGGATTACAAACTTGCAAGCCGCGCATCGACGCAACACATAGGCCGTGCGTTGGACCTGAAGATCTTGGAGATAGCAAACAGGATGTCAGGATGATCTATCAACATACCGCTTCAAATTGTAAGGTAATCAGAATACTTCCTCTCTTTCTTCCTCTTTAGAAAACTCCCCTACGAATTTAGAGAAACTTCCTAAGAAAATATCATACTAAACTGAATCAACATAATCATGCTGCAGCCAGTTGATCACGACGCAATTAACAGGTGCCGATGATATGGAGGTGCCACTGATGACACTGCTCATATAGAAGTATCGTGTGCGGATCTTCACTGGCATTGATGACATATATGCCGCCATGTTTCCTTGCAGATCCATCATAGTACAAGAACATATGCATGTACCGGGGAAACCATCTACGACTCCACAGGATGATGTGTAGGTATTTCACTCCTTTATTTCTTCTTTCCACCACATTTTCTCGAAACTTACACATAACCTGTGGGCCCAGTAAACAAAAGATAATTCACAGGTATATTGACGCTCAACATGACATCAGAAAAAAAAAAGCTTACATAGTCTAACTATGTATATGTCGTACCGGTTTTTTTTTTTTTTACCAATTCTCTTGACGAATATAGTGTAAGACCCCCTTTCATATATAGTTGTTGCAGAGTCCATATCCAAAAGTAAATTATGTCATCATCTTCATACGCCTTTCCCAAAAATAACTGATCCAATGAAATTCGGCTTCCCTCATCTACCCAAGACCACCAGCTGCCACGCGTGTCTCATCGACTTTGTTTAGTTTAATATGGTTTGTTAGAGCGGCCGGCTCGCCACATCTGCAAGCTCATACCGCCAGCCCAGATCTCAACAGCCTGCTACCGCCATGGGTGGCCCCACACCACGGAATTCCTATAAATAGCGCGCGCTACCCGTAGCCCACATGTAGCGCGCTTTAAGATTCGTGCAACCCTAGAATCCAACGGCCGATTTACTTTCTCCTTCCTCCTTCGTCTTCGCGCCGCCGTCGCCCCGCGCCTCGCCGGCCGGCTCCCCCGCGTTGCTTCCCCCCCCCCCCCCCCCCCCCCCCCGCCGGAACAATTGTTCCGGGCTGCCGAAACTTCGCGGCGACGACGGCGCGGAGGAGCGACGCCGGCGGCGGCTGCCGTGGGCCGCGCTACACGCGCGCCTCGCTGTAGCGCGCCTACGGATAGGCGCTCCCCCACAGCCATGACCAACGTTTCGGTGGATCCTATATGTAGCCCGTCTTACAAAATCCTTTTGATAGAACGCTTTGAGATTAGTGCGGGATGCGATCCATTGGCTGAGGTGCGCTGTGGACTGAGGGGAAGCCACAGCTGCGCGACATGTGGCGGCTTCTGTGGGGGGCGGGTGGGAGGAGGGAGAAAACGAATCGATTTTCAAACTTTAAACGCATTTTTCTCCAAAACCGTAAGTCCGTTTTCAAATCCGTTTGAACCTACGTGTTTGTTACAATTAATTCTTCAAATTGAGATCCAATATTAATTTTTTAAATTTAAAATTTTTGTCATATTTTGAATGTACTGTATCAACATTTTTTTTTATTGTTTGCACTATGTCAACATTTTTTAAAAAAATATTGATTTCGTTTTAAAATATAGAAATAGAACAACAAAAATGTTGACTCTTTTGTTTTAAATGTTGATTCACTAAGTTGGGCTGGGCTGGTCAGATTTGGTGGGTTATTGGGCCAATCTATCATATGTTAACCATAGGACGTCCCACGTATAGGAGACCCAGGGTTTTGCGCCACCCAACAAACGAAAAGCTGGCCTAATAGATGGATTCCCACAGAAGTCCACCTGGCTTGGCCTACAATTTGACTTGGTCGCTCTTGCTAGTCTTCTCAAGCTCTAATAGATCTTGCCTACACTTGCTTTTGTACTTGACCCCTTAATTCAAAACAATAAAAAATGTGGTGAATATTTAAAAACTGAGGAACTAACTCTAGGGAGGCGTTTACACGCTCACATGAAAAGGGCATTCGACAATTTGCTTAGTTGAAACCCAAAACTAAACAAGCGAAACCACAAATGAAATCGGCAACTCAAATCGGACCCGCAAACCACACTAAAATTAGGCTCAACATTCATGTATGAATGCAGCAAGCAAACGCCCCACCTGACTACAACACCGCTCTAAGCAGCCATGACTAAGCAAAACCAAGCATCAGTAGCAGCAACTCAGAGAGCTGCAGGTCAGATACGTTCTTACACATGGTTTATGGTTATGACGGAGCACGATGCGGGCGCATCCCTAGCAGAGACGAGCTCATGGAATTCGTGTCATGCCCTACCAACTTGGCGCGGGCACTGGGCGTCAACCATCAAAAACGCCATCATCGATGCTGCTACTGCCGCTCGCCACGAGGCTCTTGTTGCCACTCAACACTGTGAGCTTGCCTCCACTCGCTGGGTCCCCGCTGCCTCCGCTCGGGCCTGCGCCTCTGCTCACCATGTCTTCTCACTCCCAGATCCGCCTCGCAGAACAGTCTAGTTCGAAGGAGTTCAATAAGTATCTTGTGTTTGTTTCATCCTTTTTTTGTATCAATCGATATAGAGGCTAGAATTATATGATTAATATATATTTCCTTTTCTGAAAAGGTCCGCCTCGCAATCTCGGTGGACAAAAGAAAAACGATAAGCAATGAAGACGAAGCTCACAAGAGAAATCAACAGCTGGAACTGCAGTGCACGAATCTCATACACTGAGTGCTCGTTTAGTACACAGAACCTAAGTGCTATATAGGATCTCTGGTGGTGGTATGGGTATAAAGTTTGTGGGTGAAAATAGCGGACAATGCAAGGAGACCTTTAAAGACAAAAAATAATCAATTTGTCAAAGATGAAAAAAAAATTCCACCTTTTAACGAAGCCATTATTTAAGCAATGATATTTGACCATAACAAACATATCTTCAAATATAGCAGCACTCTAAATTTAGCCATTATCTTTGCATTTATAACTGACTATATATACTTTTTTATTTCGCGAGGGTGCTATATATACGTTGATATAGCAGGAATCAAAACAGAGCCATTATATCTTGGCATTTATTTGGGCCGAAAAAAAACATGCGTTGATGTCTTGGCTTTTATATTTCACCATAATACAACTCAGAGGAAGAATCCGAAGAATAGCATTATTATAAGCAATAAATAAGTACAACAACGAAAAAAAGATATTTATGACGGCAAAAGAAAGAGCCTTCGCAAAAGCGAAGCACTTCTTACCGAAAAACGAAACACCAAGATCCGGGAAATATCCCAGTCACGGAATTGTCTATCTTCGACACTTTTCGGAGATTACAAACGAAGATTCGGGAAAAATCCCAGAAACGCAGCAGATTACTTCGAACACCATTCGAAGATACCTCAAGAAGAAGAAGCAGGTGCAAAACCCAGAGTATAGTAATGGAAAACAAGCCCAGTCATAACAGGCTGCGTACATTTCCATAAGATGTAATCGAAACAAGAGTACGGTATAAAACCCAGGAATATCACCATTTAAAAATATACTTATTCGGGTAAATCCCAAAAAAAGGGCTTCGTTCCTAGAGAAGGAAAAAAGCTAAAGCTGGACTTTCTGTCTCCAACAAACCGTATATCAGAAAACCAAGCACGAAGATCAAAAGAAAAAGGCCTTGTGCTGATGAGTAAAAGCACAAGTCAAAACGCGCATTGAGTGAACGAAGAGATATGCTACAAATTAACGACGAGCTACAAACGCAAAGTACAAGGCAACCTCGAAGCAGAAGAACCTTCAAGGTGCAAACGCTGAAAGGATCAAGGGCACCGAGAGGGGGGGGGGGGAGGGGGGGGGGGTGAATCGGTGTGTCAACAATTTCTCCCAAACGTACTTTAGGCGTGAAGCTAGCAAGACTAGATATGGTGATAACAAAAGCAAGCGATGCGCGCACACAATCTAGTCTATGCAACAAGCAACACCCTAGCAAGCAATTCTACCAAGTAGTAAAGAGACAACCTATCATGCAATTCTACTAGCACATAAAGTAAATGCGGAAGCGTAATGCTAGTATGTAAAGGAGATAAGGATAGGAATGCTCATGATTTTTCCCGTGGTCTCGGAAGGGTGGCGCCTTCCCCTACTCCACGTTGGGTCACTCCCGCCGGAGTCTCGACCCCGTCCCTCCGCTCGATGGCGATCCCTCCTAGAGCACACTTCACCCTCCGAGTGAAGTCGCGGGCACGTCCCGCCGGGCTCGATCCCGGGTACTCTTCCGGAGGTAAGGCTCCGCACGTGATGCGTGCCAAAGGGCGCTCCACTAGTGATGCTTCTTTCGCACGGGAAGCTCCAAGACCGTGTACAAACTTGTGTTAGCTTCCACAATCTCCTTGGACAGCTCAACACCAACGCCTAACCGGTCTAGGCCTCGCCATAGACCAAGAGTAACAAACCGAAGTGACTCTCTCAAGCTCACACTAGCCTAGAGATCAAGTGGATGCAATTGCTACTCTCTCAAGCACTAGGATCACTCCAAATCCTTCACAGTGCTTCTCTCTCTCTTTGCTCTTGGCTTCCTCTGAGTTTCCTGCACTCCAACAATGGCCAAGACCCCTCAAGGGGCGGGCAACCAACTATTTATAGGCTACCAACCCAAAACTAGCCGTTGCCCAAAAGTGCCCTGCGAAACTAGAGACCGTACAAAGGACCGTACTGTCCGGTCTCTTCCAGACCGTATTGTCCGGTCTCTATTTCCAGGCGCATCTCCATCTTCTTCTTCATCTCCAATGAAGACCGTACTGTCCGGTCCCTAGGACCGTACCGTCCGGTCGATTGTCCGGTCTTCATTTCTTCCACTTCCAGAAACTCCAACTTCTCTGTCTGGAAATCCTCTGATGACCGTACCATACGGTCCCTAGACCGTACTGTCCGGTCCTATTGTCCGGTCTTCATTTTCTCAGCATCCCGAGACTTCACTTCTCTGTCTGGATCTTCAATGAAGACCGCATTGTACGGTCCCTAGGACCGTACTGTCCGGTCTCTTCCGGATAAGCTGAAAACTTGATCCACTCTTGATCCTTGCTTCCAACTTCTTCATCCTTGGTTCCTCTTCTTCTCTTCAGCCACCCTAGCCCTCAAGAGACTCACAATGCATCCATTTGATCTCTAACCTAGTGTGCTCTAAGAGAACCAATTCGATCCCTCTTGATAGTCCGGTTTTTCCTATGGACTCAAGCTAACATCTAACCAAGCAACACTCGCTTGGATCTAGCATGTCCTTAGCCTTGATCCACATCTTCTCCGCGACTCCATCAAGCTCTCGATCCGAATTGTCGAGGCAACCAATCACCAAGTCGTCGATAGATAGAGTATGTGAGACGACGCTTCATTGACATGACCATTTGAATATCCTACAAGGAAATGTTAGTCACATCAATATGGTCACCCAATCACCAAAACATTCATACCTTTGGGGTTTCCAAACTCCAATGGTCATGAAGCTTACAATCTCCCCCTTTTTGGTGATTGGTGACAACACATATCATAAGATAGAGAATGTAAAGCGCAAGAGTGATTGATAAGAGATATGAAATGAAGAACAAGTAAAACGGAGAACAAAGTAGTCATAGCTCAAAAGGTATCACCTGCAAAATAGAGTTAAAGCACATGGGCGATATATATGGAATAAAAACATGAGCTATGACCACAACTCTGTGATGATAAGATTATAAGATATTCCTGCAAAAGCAAGTGAGTGCACATATCATCACAGAAAGAGGAAACCTGGCAAGATAGATATAAATAAGTGCATCCAGGTAAACATACACAACTCAGAGCAATATATCAGAGCAATATATCAACAACAGAGCAATATGCAGATATATAGATAACGAGCAAGTGTATGTAAATGAAACCAAGTGCATTCTTGATGAGCCAAACACAAGCAAAAGCAAATCAAGCTCAACAAGAACCACGAAGAACCAAAAGAATATACAATGAAGTACCAAAAGATCTCCCCCTAGACAAAAGCTGTCTCACACTCCCCCTGAGCACAAGATCACTCCACTACTCCCCCTAGACCTATACAAGATCTCTCTATCTCTCTCCCCCTTTGGCACCAATGACCAAAAGAGAAAGAAGGAAAGAGAAAAACAGCTGTCCTACGCGTCGGAGGCTGGAGGAGGTGCAGTGGTGGTAGTCACTGAAGCTCTGGAGCTGAAGAGGTGCCCTGCTGCGTCTGCTGCTGCTCAGGAGAAGTGCCTGTAGCAAGAGCCTCACGTAACTCCTCACGAGTGTAGCCAAAGTCAGTGAGATCTGCTGAGGGCTCAACAACTCGAGGCGGAGTAGGTGTCCTGGGAGACTCTGTCTGCTCCACTGCTGCTGTCTCAGCTGTAGTAGTCACGACCTCTGCCTGTGAAGCTGTAAGAAGTGAGTCTGTCTGCACTGAGGCTGTCTGTGCTACTGTGTCGAAGTCAAGTGTACGAGCTGGCAGTGGTGACACAAAGAAGGGACTCGTCAGCTGAAGCGGTGAGAAGCTCGGAGCTGTAGTAGCTAGTAGGGCTGACGGAGTCATGGAGAGACCTGGTGAAGAAAAGTACTGCTGAGAAGGTCCTGCCTCTCCTGTCAAACCAGCGAACGTGGACGTCGACGGCCCCACCGTAGGTGCACCAGCAGGTGAGATGGGAGCCGTGAGTAAGGTGCTGAAGTACTGTCCCTGGCTGGAAGACTGTCCTCCCTGTGTCTGAGCAAACTGCTGCTGCTGAAGCTGCTGAAAGCGAACTGTATCTGGTGGCAGCACACCTGGGAAAGTGATAGGCGGGAAAGACGGGAGTCCTGGCAATGCCTGTCCAAAGAGACGAAGAGTCTGAGCGATCGCCTCGAAACCAGTGAAAAGCGACGACAAGCCAGAAGCCATCTCCCTCTGAGTGTGTACAACACTGTCTAGCATCTGTCGATCCCTCTCCCTATCCTCTCGCTGACTCTGGATCTCTCTGCGAAGGGCTGCTAGCTCTGCATGTAGTAGATCTGTCTGAGCTGGAGCTGTAGCAGACGCTGAAGGTCCTGCTCTAGAGTCCGGAGTCACGTCCTCAGGAATGGACTCCATATGGCTACCAGTCTGTATGTGCACTCTGTCTCGGTAGCCGTGTCACCTGGCCCCTGTGAAGAACTCCCCTGTGAAGCTGACTCCCGGGCAGCAACCCGTCTGTCGGAGGCAGGTAGGGGTGTGTACGCTGTAGTCACCTTGGGCAGCTCGTCATAGTCCTCCTGAGACAACATGTAGCCAGCCTCCTCAGAATGTAGCAGATCAGAGGTGCAAAGGCTAAGTGTCTGGCAGCTATGCTCTCAGCAATAACATCCTCCATCTGGCACAGTATCAGATCAACTAAATCAAAACCTCTGTGCCTCAGCATCAACATCACAACCCACTGAGTAAGAATGGAGAACTGATCTCTGTATCCACTCCTGGGAACTATCGTCCTGCTCATATACTCCTGAGAACTCTGCCCTCATGTGTAAGTCTGGTGTGAGCTCGGCTGAAGTTCTCCGGGTGAGGTGGAGGGAAAGCAATGCTCATATCCTCATCTGAAGGTAAGTGTCCCCCAAGAGGTCTGCGGGGAGGCTCCATCCCTGGGTGAGCAAGTGGGAACACTCTGGTCTCGTGCTGGATGGTCTCAAGGGCGCTAACAAGGTCCTCCCTCGTAACTCTGTGGGGCTGTCCTCTGAGCATGAACCATATAGCTGAGCGGTCTGGCGCTATCCACAAGAGCATAGAAGTCCATCACGATATCAGTATCCCATCGCATCGCTGTGGTGATGATCTCCTGGAGGCCCGGGATATAAGACAGGTGCTGTGTGAAATCCGTCCCGGCACCTCTGCTGGCAGCCTGTATGCTGCAGTGCTGGTGAGTGACAAAGAGCTTATCAGGTCCATCTGTCCGCAGTCGCAGTCTACTCCTCAAACCAGCTGCTATCCTCTGCTGAAGAAGTGTCCAGAAACGACCTCCTGCCTGTGGGTCTCTCCTGGCAGGTACCCAAGTCTCCTCAGCAACTCTCCTGAACTTCTTGAGGACGGGGCCTGGCAGCCTGAGTGCGTCCTCAGCAAGCACGTCCCTGAGAGTAGCAGTCCTGTCAAGGCACAGAACTTCACGGCCATCCTCTGTCTGTCACCTCTGTGACCTCGGCATCTGAGTGGAACTCTCCTCTGCCTCTGACTCTGGCTGCTCCTGCGCGGTCCTCGACGTACCAACCTCGCGGGTGGACGGAGTCCGCTGCACTGTAGCTCTAGCCCTGGAAGACCTCCTCGGAGTCTCCCCCTGTCCTCCAGCAGGTGTGTCCCTGATCCTGAGGCCAGTGTCCCTGCCAGCTGGTAAGTCAACCTCTGCTGCCCTGAGAATCCGGTCCACTCTGGATCACCAGTCCTCTGCTTCTTCTTCTTGGGCTGCTCGACCAGCTTGGCCTTGCCCCTGTCACGATCTCCTCTGCCCCTGCCTCTGCCTCTGCCAGACCTCCTGCCATAACTGCTGACTAGCTGCAGACAAGATAGGGCGAGTGAGCTTGGCTCACCAACCGTCCACTGACGGCTGACTGCTGCCAAGATAGGACTAAGGGCTTGGCCCTCAATCCGTCCACTGTCTCTGCTCTGCTGTCAACTGCCCACTGTCCGCTGACACTGCCACTGCACGTAGGAATAGACAGGGTATATGAGTATAGAATAACCTACTATAATCTACAAGCAAGAATCGTAGGTAAGCGCATGAATCTAGATGAAGTCCTAGCGCAGAGGTAAAGGACACAATGCCGGCAAATATGCAATGGGGAACTACGGCATTGTCGATTATCGGTGGAGATCAACTAGTGTCATACTAGATATGCAACGAAATACCACTAATCGAGGAATGTGCTAGTGTCGAGCTAGGTGTATGGTATGGAACGGAAATCGACACAAAGCGACAACCAACCAAAATGTCATAGATAAAAAAGTGCGGCACTCGACACTATGACACATGGCAGGCAAATAACCTAAATTGCGAAGCAATACATGCAATTTCATACCGATTCGCAATAAAGGAACATTTTGAGTGGAATTTCTAGGGATTTCAAACGATGAAGGAAGAATGGCTCAAACCCTAGATAGGAATCGGAACGAGGCTACTGTGCAACATTTTGATCTTCAGGAGCTCACCAGAGCAATCGAAACGACGATCGTCGGAGTGAATGTAGCAGTCCGGTGAGGTGCTGTGAGAGCAATCGCGCGGGGGATGAGCAACTGCTCGAGATGCGCGATGGGGGAGCTCCTCCTTGCTGAGAGCACGTCGACGGCGTCGTCGTCGTCCTCGGCTTCAACACGCGGCGGCGCGCGGCAAGGCGGAGCGGCAGCTCGGTGGTGCGGCGGCGCGCGCGGTGGCTAGGGTGCGGTGGAGCTTGACGCGTTGGAAGAGCAGGCGCGGCGCGCGGTGGTGCGGGTGGTCGTCGTGGCGAGCGCGGCGGCGTGCGTGAAGCGGCGCGCGTGGTGAAGCTCGCGCGGCGCGGCTGCTAGGTTGCGCTGGCGCGAGTGCGAGCGGTGTGCGTGGAGGAGCAGCGGCGCGGCGGCTGGTGGCTGGAGCTCGTCGGCGAGCGCGGCGGCAGGTCGGCGCGCGCGCGGGAGGCGAGGTGTGGCGGGAGCGCGAACGGCGGCGGCGGCGTAATGGAGAGGAAGCACAGTACTCGCCGGAAATCCGTTAGGATTACTTTAGTTTGAATCGACGGCTGAGATCGATCCAAATCGGAATCAACGGATAGGATTGAATGTATCTCGCGATGAAATTAACCAGACCGTATGGTACGGTCATAGGGATCGTATTGTACGGTCTCCTTTGGAACCCTGACAGTTAGCTATAGAGACCGCATTGTACGGTCTGTAGGACCG
Source organism: Eragrostis nindensis (assembly GCA_012490785.1). Taxonomy (NCBI): domain Eukaryota; kingdom Viridiplantae; phylum Streptophyta; class Magnoliopsida; order Poales; family Poaceae; genus Eragrostis; species Eragrostis nindensis. The sequence continues at coordinate 178,291 of JAAXCT010001384.1, forward strand.
TATTGTCCGGTCTCCTTTCTGCCTCAGGTTTCGAAGGATCTCGTGCAAAAGCACACCGTATTGTACGGTCCCTTTGACCGTATTGTACGGTCAGGTCCAGTCCAGAATGCTGATTTTCAAGGAATTTCCTTCTAAGTCCAAGTTTCTCACACAAAACCAAATAAACACCAAACATGGACTAGAAGGGGAACTCTCAAACACTCCTTTGAAAATAACCAATATAGGTTGCGCATAGGCTTATAGTAATTTTTCAATCGGCAAATAAGATGCAACCAATAAGAACCAAATGCGATAAAACCAAAGGAGGGGTATGTATGAGCCATTTGCCTATGATCCGTGCAAGTAGATTTAACCTTGAGGATCATTTAGCAAGACTCAATGGGCATGAAGCACAATTCTTTTCTTTAGTCACACTTCTATGAGATGTGAGATCATATAGTGAATGAAGCACTTCCTCATAGTGTGACAACTCCTTTGTGATTTCCTATATGCAATGCATGAGACAAGCATATCATACAAATGCAAGGGAAAGTAAACATGCCATGTGATATGCAAGCAAAGTTAAGACAACGCATAAAGGAAACCTACTCAAGGTCAAGTTTGAGCCTCTCTCAAGCTTACTCACTATGAGCCAAACCTTGCCTTGAGTCCATCGGTCCACCAACTCAAGCATCCCCCATGCTCATAGCTATCTTGAGAAAGTTAGACCTTGAACTAATTTTTATGTTCTTTTCTTTTTAGTTATAACATATGCATGAATGCAAACATACTAGTTCACAAAGGAGCACCTAGCTACCATGCAAGCAATGCAAGAAAAGAAACTACTATGATACAAGTTACCTCCTTGAAGAGTAGATTTGTCGATGAAGCACTCGAAGCTTGTGGTGGACGTTCATGAGTTGACGTTGCGGCGCACGGTCCACCACCATCACCCTTCTAGGTCTTGTTCTTGGGAGCCCACTCGCACTTGGTTGGCCTCTCAAGGTCAACTATGCATTTGGGCACCCAAATCTTCCTCATCATCCTCTTCTTGTCGGGTGATCCAAGAGCCTTTGCCTTCACCTTGCCTTTCTTGTCCCTAAAGAGCTTGTAGTGTGTATTCCATGGAACAAGTTAGCGTTAGGCAAAACCTTGGAACTTCTCACCTTGGGACAATTCTTGCTAGTGTGGCCGTCTCGGCAACACTTCTCACAATAGTAGTCGTCCGCCATGAGGGGACTACCCAAGGTGGAATGTCCTCGTCCTTGCCGATGAGGTTGATGGCGGCGGGGTAGGAGCCGAGTCCCTTGTGCCCGGGTTGTTCACAAGGTTCCGACCAAGTATCTCCTTATGGATGGTCCTTCCCCTTGTGAGCCTCTCGAAGCCGTCCATCACCGAAGCTCTCTCCTCCTTGAGTTGATGATATTCCTTCAAGATTTTCTCATCAAGAGAGATGCTCTCAAGAGAGGGAGTTAGTCCATCACAAGTAATATATGAAGAATCGGAAATAGATGAACTAGAAGAAGAAGTGTTACACTTTTCGAGGAGGGATTGATGTTCTTCCTCAAGAACCTTGAACTTGCCGTTGAGCCTCATGTGTTCAACCTTGAGCTTGTCATAGCTTTCATCCAAGGTCATGAGCGAAGTGGAAAGGTGCTTGATCTCATCCTCTAGTAACTTGGACTTCTCCTTGAGCTTCATGTGGTCTTCCTCAAGCTTGTCATAGTCTTCATCAAGAGCCTTGTGAGAGATGGATAAGTCCCTAAGTTCACCCTCAAGTTGACGAACTCGGAAAGCGGCCACTTCGTGTTCCTTCTCCAACCGAGCAATGGTCTTGTCTTCTTCATGATCATCTTGCCGGTTATGAGAATGCTATCCAAGAGTTCCTCATATGTGGGCTTATCCTCCTCACCAAACTCTTCATCGGACTCGCTCTTCTCATCTTCACTACTATCATCATCTTTGGCCATCAAGCAAGTAGGTGGTGGAGGTAGAGTCTCGGAGATGTTGGTGAGAGCAATGCCGGCCATCTTCTTTCCCTTGGAGGATGAGTCATCACTTTCTTCTTCATCACTATCATCATCCGAAACCCACTCTCCAACATAGAGTCCCTTGCGAGATGATCTTCTCTTTTCTTTGCCTCTAGAGCTTTCCTTCTTGACAAACCTCTTCCTTGCCTTGTACTTGCTTCTAGGGTCTTCTTCTTCATCATCGCTTGACTCTTGAGTCTTCTTCTTGCTCTTCTTGATTGGCTTCGGGCATTCCTTGGCAAAGTGACCCTTCTCCCCACAATTGTAGCACTCGGCATCTTTCTTGTTGATGAATCTTCTCTTGAAGAAGTTGCTTCTCTTCATGAGGAGTGCTAGATCATTGGGATGAAGTTGCAACAAGTCTTCAACGTCTTCTTCAAGCTCTTCATCACTTGAATCTTGAGTCACCACCTTCTTCATCTTCTTGCTTGACCCCTCGGATGCAAAAGCAAGATTCTTGGAGGGCTTCTCATCAAGCTTCTTGTCGAGGTGTAGCTCTCGAAGGCGAGGCGGTGATCCCAAGGCTGATCTGTAGTTGTGGGTGGTGAGGTCTCGCATGTCGGTGTTGAAGAGGCATGTGATGAGTGCTCCATATTTCTCCCTTGGGAGAATCCTCAAGATCTTCCGCACAAGGTCACCTTCATCAATCTCTCCTTCACACCGAGCGAGTTGATATCCTCTACAAGCACATTCAAGCGAGAGTAAGCATCATTGATTAGCTCATTTGAAGACATGGCAAAGTCATCATACTTGTTCTTTAGCACATAGTATCTTTCCTCTTTCACGTCCGTGGAACCCTCATGAATTTGTTGAATTTGAGTCCACACTTCATGAGCGGTACCCGCGGACTTGACTCGAGCAAAGACCTCTTTAGTGATAGCTTCAAACAAGGCATTTTTAGCTTTAGCATTTGCCTTTGCGAGATTCACATCAGAGTACCAATGGGAGTCCTTAGAGAGACACCGGTACTTACCACCTCCCACCTCCCATGCGAGAGGATCGAGAGCCTCGAGGTAAGCTTGCATGCGAGCTTTCCAATAGGCATAGTCGGTCCCATCGAACGGGGCGGCCCATGATCTCTCGGCATCCTTACTCAAGGCGGTTAAGCCCTATTTGAGCAACGAGGCTCTGATACCACTTGAAAGGATCAAGGGCACCGAGAGGGGGGGGTGAATCGGTGTGTCAACAATTTCTCCCAAACGTACTTTAGGCGTGAAGCTAGCAAGACTAGATATGGTGATAACAAAAGCAAGCGATGCGCGCACACAATCTAGTCTATGCAACAAGCAACACCCTAGCAAGCAATTCTACCAAGTAGTAAAGAGACAACCTATCATGCAATTCTACTAGCACATAAAAGTAAATGCGGAAGCGTAAATGCTAGTATGTAAAGGAGATAAGGATAGGAATGCTCATGATTTTTCCCGTGGTCTCGGAAGGGTGCGCCTTCCCCTACTCCACGTTGGGTCACTCCCGCCGGAGTCTCGACCCCGTCCCTCCGCTCGATGGCGATCCCTCCTAGAGCACACTTCACCCTCCGAGTGAAGTCGCGGGCACGTCCCGCCGGGCTCGATCCCGGGTACTCTTCCGGAGGTAAGGCTCCGCACGTGATGCGTGCCAAAGGGCGCTCCACTAGTGATGCTTCTTTCGCACGGGAAGCTCCAAGACCGTGTACAAACTTGTGTTAGCTTCCACAATCTCCTTGGACAGCTCAACACCACGCCTAACCGGTCTAGGCCTCGCCATAGACCAAGAGTAACAAACCGAAGTGACTCTCTCAAGCTCACACTAGCCTAGAGATCAAGTGGATGCAATTGCTACTCTCTCAAGCACTAGGATCACTCCAAATCCTTCACAAGTGCTTCTCTCCCTTGCTCTTGGCTTCCTCTGAGTTTCCTGCACTCCAACAATGGCCAAGAGACCCCTCAAGGGCGGGCAACCAACTATTTATAGGCTACCAACCCAAAACTAGCCGTTGCCCAAAAGTGCCCTGCGAAACTAGAGACCGTACAAAGGACCGTACTGTCCGGTCTCTTCCAGACCGTATTGTCCGGTCTCTATTTCCAGGCGCATCTCCATCTTCTTCTTCATCTCCAATGAAGACCGTACTGTCCGGTCCCTAGGACCGTACCGTCCGGTCGATTGTCCGGTCTTCATTTCTTCCACTTCCAGAAACTCCATCTTCTCTGTCTGGAAATCCTCTGATGACCGTACCATACGGTCCCTAGACCGTACTGTCCGGTCCTATTGTCCGGTCTTCATTTTCTCAGCATCCCGAGACTTCACTTCTCTGTCTGGATCTTCAATGAAGACCGCATTGTACGGTCCCTAGGACCGTACTGTCCGGTCTCTTCCGATAAGCTGAAAACTTGATCCACTCTTGATCCTTGCTTCCAACTTCTTCATCCTTGGTTCCTCTTCTTCTCTTCAGCCACCCTAGCCCTCAAGACTCACAATGCATCCATTTGATCTCTAACCTAGTGTGCTCTAAGAGAACCAATTCGATCCCTCTTGATAGTCCGGTTTTTCCTATGGACTCAAGCTAACATCTAACCAAGCAACACTCGCTTGGATCTAGCATGTCCTTAGCCTTGATCCACATCTTCTCCGCGACTCCATCAAGCTCTCGATCCGAATTGTCGAGGCAACCAATCACCAAGTCGTCGATAGATAGAGTATGTGAGACGACGCTTCATTGACATGACCATTTGAATATCCTACAAGGAAATGTTAGTCACATCAATATGGTCACCCAATCACCAAAACATTCATACCTTTGGGGTTTCCAAACTCCAATGGTCATGAAGCTTACAACGCA